>CM053140.1:54072200-54439700 GCA_028571685.1 Heterohyrax brucei | reverse complement strand
ATCACGGCAACAAATACGAACAGGAGAAAAGGGTGAAAAAACACACCACAACCCTAGGACTGCGTGGTTAGCTGTCCACCACTTCAGGAATTCAGAATGCATGAGAAATAAGTTTAATAAACTCAATTTCAGCAAAGTACAAACAACAGCTTACATTCGATCATCAAGTGATCAGTAGTCAGTCTTTCTGTTATTATTCCTACACCGGTCGTGTGATACTAATTCTACTGACTGGTTCACTTAGCTAGTCCCTGTTCTTTGGAAAACAATGAAGAATGTATGATCTCAAACGAATTACTTATTCTGTCCAAGGTAAGGTTTCCTCACCTGCTAAAATAGGTATATAATAAGATTTACACAGGACTGTTGCAAGAGAAATGTTTAAAAGCACATGGCATAAGGGAGAATTCAGCAAATGAAAACTATCATGTCTATCTTAACCCAACAATCCAATATATTACCAGGTTGACAGTGCACTCCAAAGAGAACTGTCCTAAAATTTTGAAAGCAAAATTTAAATCCAGTCAATTCTATGTAAGGAATCGTAGGTAGCATATTAAAAAACTACACCCCTTTCTTTCGGGTTTTTACTAATTATCAAAAGCAAACTTCACTTTAAAAAGTTGTTTTAATCAACTACCATGCTTGTTTCCTATAGGAATTCCTTTCCACAGGAGATGTTTGTAAAAAAAAAGGCTTTTTATTTCCATTTTAAAAGTTATACCACAGAAAATATCAAATGTTTACTACAAAATACTTTGCTGCAAATCACAAAATGGAAAGCTGACAAGCAGTGTGAAAATTCTATAAGCTCTCTCATTTGAAACTAGCACTCCACAAAACAACTACAGTCTTGTTTGCATAACCTATAAATCTAAAATAACTAGCTACTTTAAGTCAAATGCTGGAAATAGTGTAACTTCAGATTCAAACATACGTCAAGCCAATTTAGAGAAGAATTTCAGTGAGCAGTTTATAGTGTCAAGATATCTTTACTAAACTCCTGGTCTTCCTCTCTTCCAATTTTTCTAATAAAAATAAAAAAAACCCACACAACTGCAAATTATATGCTCCAGCGAGTGGAACGAGACAATCCGTATTACAGAAGTGTGGACGTGGGCTTAGAACTGGTCGCTAAACGGTCCACTCTGTATTAAAAGAGTTAATCCAGAATTAATCTGTTAATGCTGAAGTCTAGTCCTCTCGGCGTCACTTCCCACCCATCTAGTTTTAGCCCAAGTGCTCATTCCTACAGGAGTAAAATATGTAACACACTGGCTCCAGCAGGCGCCTGGTAGGTCTGTGCCCCAGGGATCCAGCAGAAGAGAACTCTGCTGCCCGCAGGCCGTGGGCGCGCAATCCCCACTAAGGAGTCATCTTTCATTCAGGGTACGCCAGCAGAGAAAAACGAATGGGGACAGGGGAGCTGACCCCTACCTTAACAAAGGAGCACAAACTATAGCACTCTCTGCTCTCATAAAGATGCAAACGTTTTAACTGCACGTTATCTGACTTACCCTCCCTGAAAGAGTATCAAATCGGGCGGGAGCTGCCGAGAACTCCGACCCCGCGCCTACGCAAGGCTCAGGGCCGAGAGAGAAGACGGTAGAATGAGGCTGCCCGCTTTCCCTAAGGAGGCCGTGAAACACTGTTTCCTGTGCTGCCTCCAAAAACGTTTGCTCTCCCGGGCGGTACCCCCAAACTGTACTCTCCAGCGTCCTCCCGCCACCAGTCACTTCACCTCAGGGTTTCCCTCCGGCTCCCCCCCAGGGACTACTCCTCGAGGCTCCACTAGGCCCCAGGACCCGGCGGCGCGTGCGGCGCTCGGCCTGCAGGCCCCACCAGGCGGGCGGGAGGAGAGAGATCACTCTGGCCCATTCCCGCCGCCATTTTCCGGCGACCGTCGCTGCCGCGTAGGGGGGACGATCCGGGAGGAGGAGACTGCGCAGGGGCGCACCGGTCTCCGCCGCAGGGCAGGAGGGGACGTCTGCCGGCACCGGCAAGCCTCAGGATCTTCGAAGCTTTCCTTCTCTCGCCATCCAGTCCCGAGTTTAGGACTTCTGCTAGGCCTTACCGATGGGCCCTCACCTAAACCCAGAACCCCGCGCTTCTACTTACGCGGAAGAATCCCGCGTCCATCTTGCTGCCTCGCTCGGAGATCGCTCCCTATCCCAAGGTGCACCGCGCCACCGCGACGGAGGGCGGGATCCGCCGAGGGAAAGCCGAGCGCCGAGACGCAGCGCGCGCCGCTTCACCCGCCCCCTTTAGTCGACACGAGGCCGCGCCTGCTCAGTGCCGTGCGGGTGGGTCACACTTGCGCACGCGCGTTCAAGAAGCGGCCTGCTGCGCGGCTCCGAGGTTTCCTGGGGGAGGTGAGCCTCGCTTCTGCAGCCAATGAGTGCAAGAAGAGAGAAGTGTCGTGTCGCCCTGCTCTGCGATTCTTTTTGTGGCGCGTGATCAGCCTCTTTCGCGCGTCGCAACATGAGCCATCCTTCGACCCGTAGTTGAGGCTGCCTCTCACTGTAGAGATTCCTTAGCGTGATTGAAGAGAAGCGCTGTTACCTCAGAGTGACGTTGTGAGGCTGCCCCTGTGCCGAAGGAAGTTGGCCGCCTTCCCTGCCATGATAAAAGTTGTGATCTGTTGGTTTTCCACTTCAGTGGTTTTTAAGATTGCCTCTAAAGTAGTCGAGCTATGAAATCTGCACTCTAACCCAATTCCCTTGACTTTCCTCGTCTTCATAGGCCTCAGGCGTATTTAGAAAAAGCGGAAAGGGGCCCTTAGTTTCGGTTTCGGCTGCCGCGTCCGCACGCCGAAGGGCAGGGAGCCGACGGAGACGTGGCCCTCGGGCGGGGCACAGGCCCCGAGCAGTCCCAGACCTCCGGGCCGCCTCCGCCTTGGCTCAGGGCCGGGGCCTGCAAAATGGGGCGCCGCTGGCCGGACCCGGTTTTCAGTGAGCTGTTTGTCTCCCTTGCTGGCGTTTTCTCTGACAGCCAAGTGCCCTTTCTCAGGCCGTCACTGAACTCGCCATCTTAGTTGCAAAATACCTACACACGAACACTCTCGCTTCCCTTTCCCTTCAGGGCACTTGTCAAGCTTGAAAGTGTTTTTACTCCCAGATGGCTTCAAATACTGACTCTCTTGTACCGACTTCCATGGTAAAATTCTGTTTGGAAACCCTGGTGATGTAGTGGTTAAGTGCTATGGCTGCTAACCGGAAGGTCGGCGGTTCACATCTGCCAGGCACTCCTTGGAAAGTCTATGGAGCAGTCCTAGTTGATCTGTAGGGTTTCTGTGAGTTGCAATCGACTTGACAGTGGTTTTGGTTTTTATTATCCTATTTGTAATGTTTATTGCCTGTTCCCTATATTAGAATGTAAGCTTTCTAATGACAGGTTTTTTGTCTGTTTTGTTCCTTGCTGCATCCCTAGCATTAAACCAGTGTCTGTCACGTAGTATAGACTCAGCAAAAACTTGATGAATGAATCAATGAAAATTTTGTTGAAGAAGGGAAACGACTAGCTCGAGGCCTCCACCAGACAGAATTGTGAAATCACAATGCCTTGCATTTTATTGGATGTTGTCATGGATTGAATTGTGTCCCCCCAAAAATATGTGTAGCCACGTGGCTGGGCCATGATTCCCAGGATCTTGTGACTGTCCTCCATTTTGTGGTTTTCCTATGCTGTCTGTGAAAGGATTAGGGTGGGACTGTAAATCGCTTTATAAGATCACCTCCCTGCTCCACTGTAAAGGGAGTTTCCCTGGAGGATGGCTTGCCCCCACCCTTAATCCTTTCAGCCTGCAAGAGATGAAAGGGAGACAGGCTGAGGACTGGGAACCTCATCCCATCAAGAAAGCAGAGAAGAGTGCGTCCTTCAGACCTGAGGTTCCTGCGCCAAGATGCTCCCTGGACAAAGACTGATGCAATACCGGACTTTCCTCCAGAGCTGACAAGGGGAAAGCCTTCCCCTGGAGCGGACACCCGGACTTGTAGCCTACCAAACTGTGTAAGAATAAACCTTCCTTTGCTGAAGCCATCCACTCTGGGGTATTTCTGTTAGAGCAGCCCTAGCTGACTAAAACATGTACTCTCCAGATCATATGGCACCTTCTGTCTCCTGGGGTCATATTTTCCTCATGCCTTAGATGTCCTTCATTCTCCTCTGCTCCAGGTGATTTGGGACCAATTGATGTTACTTAGATGGCCACTTGCTAGCTTTTAAGACCCCAGACGTCACTCGCCAAATTGAGATGCAGAACATTTTCTTAAAAACAACTTATTTATGCCAATTAGCCTAGATGTCCCCTGAAACCATGGTCCCTAGACCTGCTTCTCTGTCCTTAAAAATGTTGGGTTATATTTAGAAAACCTTTTAGAAACCTTGGTGGCACAGTAGTTAAGTGATACTGCTACTAACCAAAATGCCAGCAGTTCAAAAACAGCAGGCACTACTTGGAAACTCTGTGGGGCGGTTCTACTCTGTCTTACAGGGTCACTGTGAATCAGAATTGCCTCAACAGCAGTGCCTTTGGTTTAGTTTAGCTTTTGGTGTAGTCCAGCTGTGCTAACCGCCCTTCTACTACTTGCTTTCACTCCCTTGGCCTAATCCAACTCTATCTACAATCTAATCCATGAATAGTCCTCTTCTTCCCTCCCTCCCTACCTTTGTAACCATCAATGATTTTTTTTTTCTGTGCATAAGCCAAGCCAAGTGCCGTCGTAAACCTTTCCTTAAGTCCTTACAATAGTGGTCCCATGCAGTGTTGGTCCTTTTGCAACTAATTTCACTCAGCAGGTCTTCCAGAAGACTCCATGTCATAAGATGTTTCCTAAAATCATCATTGTTCTTTATCATTGCATAGTGTTCCATTGTGTGTATGTGTATATATATATATATATATATATATACATATATACACCATAGTTTGTTTATCTGTTCATCTGTTGATGGGCACATAGGTCGAGTCCATCCTTTTACTATTGTGGACAGTGCTTAGGCAATTTGAATTTCTCACTGAATCATTGCAACCCGCCTTCAGAGTTGCTGTCTCCACCCTTTATGCAGAGTGATGTGAGTTTTCTGAGCTAATAAGGTTGATCTTATTATTTCACAATTTACAATCCTGGAAAGGCTCCACATTGTCCTCCAGAGAGACCGAAAGAGCTACTGTGGGCTACAAAGTCTTTTATGATTTGATCTCTACTCCCATCTTCAGACTCCTCATTGAGTCAGCCCTTTCCCTTTCCCTGTATCTCACTTCTAAGCTGCAGCCACACTGACTACAGACACTTCTGTATGAACAAGTTAGGTTCTGAAAGTGGGTTCCTTAGTCTGTAGACATAAAGTACCTGAAAGATGTCTCAACTGTCACCTCCTCAGAAAAACCTTTTCTGATTGGCCACCCTAAAACAGTACCTATGCTCTTTCCTCTATTCTATCCTGCCCTGCTTATTTTATTTTTAGATTAAAAAAAAAAACCCAAACCCACTGCCATCAAGTCAATTCCAACTCATAGCAAACCTATAGAACCTATAGAACTGCTCCATAGAGTTCTAAGGAGCATCTGGCAGATTTGAACAGCTGACCTCCTGGTTAGCAGACATAGCAGTTAACCACTATACTACCAGGGGTTCCTTATTTTTAGATAGAACTATCTTGTTTTGGTTTTGAAATTGAAAAGAATTTATTTAGTGAAAATATACCCTCCAAAACATTTGTCAACTCCTACATTTACAAATAAATGACACTGATTTACATTTCATTTTTCAAGTTACTGTCAATATCTTTTCCTAAAATATTTCACCACCTTTAACATAAACTCAGGGACCACGCCCCCCACCCCCTACAATTCTTCCATTTCACCTTCCTACACCACTTTTAGCTCTTGTTACCATCTCTGCTTTTGTTGCATTTTCATGGTTGGTTTTGGCTCAGAATGCAATCAGAATACTGGCCTGTATGGTGAGCACCTGAGGAAGTACCGACTGTGAGAGGAAAATATGTAACTACAAGGCTTGGGGTTAGTAAGAAGCTTTATGTAATCAAACCACACACTTACAGGTAAGCTCAGGAGGGGTACAGGTGCTAGCACCAGACACAAAAGCACTCTTACGTTGGTTAAGAACCCCACGGGTGCATGCCAGGTCCCATAGGGACTGCACGGGGTTAGCCATAACATTAGTATGTCACCACTTACATGTCACTAAAAGCAGATTTCCTTAAAAGTGGCTGCTAACCAAAAGGTCAGCAATTTGAATCTGCCAGATGCTCCTTGGAAACTCTATGGAGCAGTTCTACTGTTATATATGGTCACTGTGAGTTGGAAGTGACCCAATGGCGCCAGCTAAAGGCGGGTTTCACCCTAATAAATTTGGGAATTGGCTGTGCTCTCACCATTTGGATGTCAGGAGAGTCCAGAGTAGGATTTCTGTGATGATGAGGTATCTTAGAGGTGGGTCTGGCAGACAGTGCCAGAAGCTCAGACACCAACAGAAAACTGTCACAGTCACTTGAACCAGCAGACGAGGTCTTAGGATCAGGTCAGACCACAGCAGCAGAACGAAGGGCACAGACTCTCAGGAGGACACTGCACACCCCGGGGTCACAGTGCTAGATTTTTATACAAGTTGTTCTCTTGGTTCTGGTCACTATCATCCAGTCCTTAGTCTCATCTTCTGGTACCTCAAATTGCTGGCTTCTTTCTGATTGGTTTTTCTCTCTATCATCTGTCTGACCATTTGCTGCCCTGTCCACCTGATAGTTGTTTTTCTCATTTTTACTTCTTCACCATGACTGCATTTTCTCACTGTCTTACTTAGCCCAAGCACAGCCATTTTGTGTTTTAATAGTTTAGCCAGTTTTCATGTTTATGACAGCTAAGCCAAGTGCCGTCGAGTCAGATCTGACTCATGGTGACCCTAGGGGCCAGGGTAGAACTGACTCCCAGAGTATTCAAGGAGCGCCTGGTGGATTTGAACTGACAAGACTCCACTTTACTACATATTCTGTTTTAATATATATGTATATATCCTCATTTCGCCTGGACCAGTCATCTAAAGGCTGTTCTGGAGCAGCTGGTGGATCTGCTTCCTGTAAGGCTCATTTACACGGGTATTGGGAAGAAGCTTCATGACTTGGTAACTGGCATCCTCAGAATACATGATCCAAAAGAGAGCAAAGCAGAAGGCACAGTGCTTTTATGACCTAACTTCAGAAGCCATACGCTATAACTTCTACAACATCCTGTTGGTTATGCAGGCCATCTCTATTCAGTGTTGGGTGGAACTCCACAAAGATGTGAATACTAGCAGGTGAGAATCATTTAGGCCATTCTGAAGATTGGCATCACAATAAGTATTTGTAAGTTGAAAATATGTAAGTACCAGAGCTTGTGTACCTCTGGATCTAGAATGGACTATATTCTTTCTCTATCTTTGTGACTTTTGCATGCTACACCCTTTCCTCTTAGTTTGGAACCACTGTGCCTCCCTTCTAACCTTTCCTTTGTTCTCTCCCCTGACTCTCTACCCTTAATCCTTCACTGGACCAGCTCTGATTCTGCCTTACATTTCAGTTATATATGACTCTCCCAGGAAGCATCTTTGGTAAGTGGGATTCAGTACTTACTATCTGATTTTCTTTTAGGGGATTATCCAGTGTCCCTAAAACCCTGGGCTCAAACCTTTCATATAACATGTATGAAAACAGCATATTTTCTACCATATTCTGATTATATATATACATTTATCTCCACCTTTGCTTCCTGCAAGGTAAACTGTTTAAAACCAGACAACATAGTGCACTCTTCTCTTTATCCTCAGCACTCAAACCAGTTTGGCAAATAACAGATTTTAAATAGGTGTGCAGTCAAGACAGAGGTCCTCAGGATGTGGAAAATTCCATTCCCTCAAGCAGCTTGTTTAGCAAGCCCAGTAGCTTTACATTAAAATCCGGTTCCTTTACTTGTTTTGGCATGCCTGATAGCTTTACAGGAAACCCTGGGGGTGTAGTGCCTAAGTGCTACGTCTGTTTACCAAAAGGTGCACTGTTCCAATCGCCAGGCACTTCTTTGGAGCAGTTCTACTCTGTCCTGTAAGATCATTATGATGTGGCATCAACTTGACATTAGTGGATTTGGGCTTTTGGTATAGCTTTACATTAAAATCCTAGTTCCCCTTTCCTTGTAACTGCTACCCAAAACTAGAGAAAATTGGTGGAAACCAATTTAAGTGCCATGTTGACTTTCAAGATAACCTTTAAGTCCTCACACACAGTAACTTCGGTACCTCTGGGAGGAGTTTAACTGCCATTTTCTGAACACTCATTAATGAAGCTGTATGCAGACCTCATTGCACTTGCATAGTATGATTAAGAATGTTGCTAATATAACTTGTATGAATTTCGTACTTATAAGCCCCCTTTAAAATATTCTTCCGCCTTGGCAGACTGTCTTGGCGGCAGCAGCTCCAATTAAGTAAAGGCCACTCACCCATCTCCATCTCTTGATGATTAGCTCAAATGAGTCACACTGAGCAGAATATGGGGTTTCCGCTGGATCTGACTCGACGGCACTTGGCTTAGCTGGCTCAACACTGTAAGTACACATGTTGGTCAAATGCTGAATAGTTGAGTGTTTAAAACAATGTTCTGCCAGAGCTGAACATCGACATTATGGAATAAAGTTCTGAGATGCACGAAGAAACATGTCAAGAAAGTATGGCACTATATTCAAAGGTATGAATGTAATTACAGTTTTATTATTAAAAGTTTTAGTAACATTTCAAAGCCTGGCATTACAGTACAGTAACAAATTTCTCAGCACTAAAGTGCCCTCGAAGAGCCCTGGCACCTCCCTGATCAAGCAATAAGTTGCTAACTGAAAAGTCAGCAGTTTGAACCGAAAGGTTGACAGTTTGAATCCACCAACTGCTCCAAGGGAGAAAAATGTGCCAATCTGCTTCTGTTGAGATTATAGCCAAGGAAACCCTGTGGAGGCAGTTTTACTCGGTCACATAGAGTCACTGTGTGAAATTAACTCAGTGGCACCTGGTTAACAGTGTGCGCTTGCAGTTCTATCTGCGTGTTTTTATTTTTGGAGAAGTTTTAATAGCCCCAAACCAGAAACAGGCTAAGTATCCAACAAAAATTGTCTGGGTAAACATATTATAGTATATAGTCATACTGTACATTTTACACATTAGATATATAATTATGATTCTTAAGTCCTTCTTGGCTTTCTCTATGTTTATTCCATTGTCAATTATATTTTCATGACAATTTAATTTACTGTTTTTCCATTCTGGTGGCACAGTGGCTAAGACCCTCGCTCTTAGCAGTTGGACTCCACCAGGCACTCCTTGGGGGGCCCACGGGACGGTTCTGTAGGGTTGCTATGAGTCAGAATCAAACCGACACCAATTTTTTGTGTTCTAGAACTAATCATATTGACTAACAGGTTAGCTATATGTGGGCCAGAAACCTCTTGGCAATAAATCAGGTTAAAATCTCGGTAGAATTGACTAGTAATATACCAAACTATCAAACTATAACATTTCTGGTTGTTTCTGCAGATAGAAATATCAGACAGATACGGAAGCAGCCGTTTGCTCTTTTCTCCATTTTGCACTTTTCTAGTCTGATAACAAGATTCACTAGATGGCGCTATACACCCTCAGGATGAAATACCACCTTAATTGGGCAGGACCCCAGGACCTCGGAAACCGTCGTTGGCATGGTGGTTAAATTCTGCCTGCTAGCCAGAAGGTCTGCAGTTTGAATCTGCCAAGCACTCCTTGGAACTCCACGGAGCAGTTCTGCTCTGTCCTGTGTGGTCGCTATGAGTCAAAATCCACTCGATGGCACTGGGTTTGGTTCTTTTGGTTTAAGGCCTTACATTTCAGCTGCTTAGCAATGGGTTGGCAGTTTCAATCCACCAGCAGTTTCTTGGAGATCCCCGTCTATAGAGCTGCAACTTGTTTTTTGAACTGGATTTAAGTAAAGTATATCATGGACGCATGAGCTCTTACTATGTGTTTAGCACGGTGTTCTGAGGTACAGTGTTGGGTACAAAGGAAGGTGACTGTGGTCGTCAGGAAGCTTACAATATAGCCAGGACAACAGCAGCAACAGCTATGAAAGGAAAATGTGAGGGTTTGTTTGCTCTTTAACCCAGAGAAAGACCCTCACAGATATTATATTCAAGTATTATGTTGGCATGTTTTGTTTTGTTTACATAAGAGATGGAAGAATAAGAGTAATTCTTATTAGATAAGGTACGAAGAGTCACAACTGGGAGAATTCCTCCTTCCTGACTATGTTCTCTCTGTGTTGAGGTGACATTGTTTTCCTTTATATACAGTTTTGTCATGATAATGAGGAGACCTGGTAGTGCGGTGTTTAAACCCTCAGCTGCTAATCAAAAGATGGGTGGTTCTAACTCACTGCCACTTCTGGGAGACAGATATGGCTGTCTGCTTTCCTAAAAGTTTACAGCCTTGGAAACTCTGTAAGGCAGCGCAACTCTATCCTCTAGGGTTGCTGTGAGTCCAAATCGACTCAGCAGCAATGGGTTTGGTTTGGTTTGGTTTGATTTTAGCACTCAGTCAATTATAGATAGTAAGTGTGGGAATAGTACCACCCCTAGCCCTAGAGAGAGAAATCATTCACAGAATATAAAAAATTCTGAGCTTTCGTAGTTCTGTGGCACTTGGTCCTACTTGCTATGTTACTTTATCCTTACAGGGCCCGGGCCCAGAGAACAGAGCGAGAGCTCGTCCGTACTTAAATGCGACTAATGGACCATCCCAACCACTGAGAGGTTATGGTACTGTGGCCTTTAACCTCATGTTAAAGAAATATACATAAATGTTCTGTGTGTATTAATATGGATTTTAACACAGAATAAACAGATCTGGTATTTTATATCAGGTAATCTGTGTCAAGCAGCCTAGTAATAATAATTAAAAAAATACATGTATTTTTAAATGTTTCCTCCGGTTTGTTTCTATTTTAATGCTAAAGTCAGGGAGTGGCTATTAAACCGATCACTCTGTATTTTAGACACTCTAATTTTAACATCTAAGGGTTCTTATTTTTCCCTAACCAAAACCAAAACCAAACCCACTGCCATGGAGTTGGTTCTGACACATAGTGACCCTACAGACAGGGTAGAACTGCTCCGTGGAGTTTCCAAGGAGCACCCTGGTGGATTTGAAAGGCTGACCTTTGATTAACAGCTGTAGCACCTAACTAACCACTAGACCACCGGTTTCAGTGGGTCTCTTTGCTAGAGACCCATTATTTCTTTTGCCTGAATATTTTAGAGATATTCAAAAATAGAATTATTCCAAGTTTTTGTGTACAGTCTTCCTCCACCCCCCAAACCAGGGTAGTCCCCCTGGCTTCAGGCCTCAAATCTGGGAGCCTGATAAAAATGCAAATTCTTGGGCTTCTCCCTCAGGGTTCTTATCTGTGTGAACTGCAGGAATCTGCCGTCTTTAATAAGAACCACCAGAAAATTCCCACAGAGAACCTCACTTTGAGAAAGTCAGCTGTAGAGTCTTGGGTGTTATCTGCCCCATCTGAAAACTTTATTTTCTTGTTTGCATTCTCACTAGATCCTCAGTTCTTTAGCACCTTGGACAAAGTGCTGAATGTTGAATTTTAAAAAAAAATGGTGGTGAAGGTATGAACAATGATCTTTCTCTTTTAACTACCAAATAGTTGAATAAAGCTGGGGCCTTGTATGGCCCAGGTATTGGTATTGCATTTAAATACACAGAAGTCAGTAGTCAAATGTAATGAAAAATAATTTCAAATTCCAATTTCACTTCAAAAAACTAGCAAAGGAGATTAAATTTGTAATCCTTTCTCATTCAGTTCCCTGGTACTACAGTTTCTGATGCCTCTTTTTCTCTGAAAACCATCTTCAACCCCTTCATTTTGCTTCTTATTATGTAAATTTAACTTTCATCTATCTTCTGAATTTTCTCCTGCAAAGAAGACCCTACATGCCATTTCCCTTAAGTTGGATTCTTGGAATAACTTGTCTCCATACTAGCTAACTGTCGATCTTTAAGACCAAGGTGAGACGAGAAGCAAGGCATTTGTTGTGTACTAGTAGGCAGAGAGACAGATGGAGCATTCCTCCAACATCTGCCTCCTTGAAACGGAGACTAGCTGGAGATTTTATGGGAGGAGATAAGATTTTATGAGTCCTAAGAATTTCTAGAACATTAATCTTCTTTAGGTGGTCACAATGGTAGTATCTCAGATGTGTTGACATCTTAATTGGTGTTTTGGGCCCAGAGGTGGTCTGGCTATCATATAATCTCCCAGCAAATTCCTTTGTTTTTCTGTTATGGTCTTTAGATTATTATCCACAGTCCTAAAGAGAACATAGGTTAGCCCTTAACCTTGAGAGAAACTAGGGGAAACAATGGACTCATGCTTAGAGACAAAATCAGGAAACAAAATGGTGTAGGTTATTCTCAAGATGTGCCACTTATTTTACTCTGCCTGTTCCGACTTGACAGCCCTTGGCTTGGCTGGCTATTCCCTGTGAAGACCCTGGTGGCATAGTGGTTAACTGCTACATCTGCTAGCCAAAAGCTCAGCAGTTCAAATCCACCAAGTGCTCCTTGGAAACTCTATGAGGCAGTTCTACTCTGTCCTATAGGGTCACTGTGAGTCAGAATTGACTCCATGGCAGTGGCTATTCCACGTGGACAGAGATGACAGTATGCCAGGAATTGAAGGGAATGTAGATCAATGATTTTTATCCCTCTCACTCCGGTGAGCCTCCTCAGGCAAGAGCTAGAAATCTGGAAGGAATGAACAGATGGGCAGTTATACTTCTTGGAGATCAATCAAGACACTGCAGCATCCTGAAGAGCACCAGAGGGCCAGGTAAAACTCATTCAAGAGATTGAATTTGGGCTGGTAAGGGATCTTCCCTGAGGATACTTGAGCTGTAATCAGACAAAGAGGAGTTCCTATCATCAGACACCTGACAGTCATTCTTGTTTCTACCTGCTTTTCCCAAATGTGGGCAGACTGTCATCTGTGGAACAGTAGTATCTACTGAACCACAGCAGTTTGCTTCGTTGCCAGGACATTTTCTGTGAAGGGAATGGGTGTCCTGAGACAAAGGGCTATAGAGCTGAGACAATGGCCCTGCTGTGTGCTCCCAACCAGTGGGCCTGAGACGACTCCTGGGGAAATTTTTGTTGGGTTACTGCACACCCACAAATAGCTGCTTAGAAAAAAGAAAAAGAAAAACCGAACAATCAGAGCGCTATTTAGAGAAGGCATTTTAAAACTAACAGATACACATGTTACTTCTTGCAATAGACTCTAAATTGTTCTGCCAGCCTCCAGGCTCTCCCACACCAGTCTGCTGGGCACACTGTAGCACGGGTTAATCTCTTTTTTTTTTTAAAGCACAAGTCTACCTTGTCATTTCTCTGCTCAAATATCTTCAGTGGCTCCTCACTGCCTTTCAAATAGCCTGGCATTAAAGATCTTTGACGCCTCTTCTTCCTTTCCCAGCCCATCTCCCACTAGGCCCTTGGACTTGTGTCGATCTCATGTGTCTCTCTGCTGCAGGGCTCTCTTTTCCTCCCAGTCTCCCTTAACTCACTCCTACTTGATCTTTCATTCTTTGTTTAGATGTATTTCTCCTGGGGAGCCTTCATTAGTACCACCTCACTACTCCAGGGTCACTGTGAGTCGGAGCCTATTGGATGGCATGGGGTTTTTTCCACTACTCATCAACCTCCAGGGTGAGCTGAGTGTCCTAGTAAGAGGCTTACACAGCACTGTGCACTTCCTTCCTATCACAAAAGAAACTGCTCTACATGTGGTAGGTGTTTGCCACTGTCTTCTCTGTTAGAGGTAAGTTCTGTGAGATCAGGGACCATGTCTACTTTACTCAATATTGTATTTCTAATGCCTGTTATGCACTTAGGAAAGCAAGGAAGAAAGAAGTGAACTGAACATTTTTCAATGACTCCAGTTTTATTCTTGTTTTTTCTCCCAACTGACCTGTTTTGCCACTATTCTGGTTTATGAAATTCCTATCCAAACTACACTTAAAAAAGCACTTGATTTATGATAAAGATGACCAAAAGACTGAACAGATTTGTTTCAGAAGAAGTATAACCAGAATGCTCCTTAGAAGCATGTCAGGAACAATCAGTCCCTGAGGAAGGACATCGTATTTGGTAAAGTAGATGGCCAGCGAAAAAGAGGAAAACCTTCAACAAGATACACTGACACGGTGGCTGCAGGACTGGGCTCAGGCATAATGATTGTGGCCTTGGCACAGGACCGAGCAGGGTTTTGTTCTGTGCACATAGGTTCGCTGTGAATCAGAACCTGCTTGACAAGGAAACGGGAGAAGCTTTAGACACCCTGATTTTAAAAGGGAAAATTAAAATGGACAGCCAGGATTAAAACTTTTTTACTTGTCCTTTCTCCTGTCTTAAAGACTCCTGATATTCCTCACCTCAGCCAGGGGCTGGGCTGAGGAGGTCCCCCATTAACTGACAGGAACCACTGAGGAACAGTCTCTGTAGCTTTTTACAACTTCTTTTGGTATGTCAAAGAAATAGTCAATGGAGACAGAGATGCTGCTTTTCTGAGACTGCCCCAGAAGAGTGTCCAGGCCAGCCTTTGATGAGCGTATTGCATCAGCTCACTTCGGGATAGGGGCCCCTTCCAACTACTCTCAAACCCTGCCCCTCCCAACTGTCACCACTGTTCTCTGGAAACAGTTGTGTGTGATCATGCACCCATCCTTTTTCCCTGTATTAACACCAGCTCTGGAGATTTGAATATGTCTGTTCCCCCATGTTCTTGCCATTAGAACACCGTAATAAACTTCTGATCACTCACCCCAAATACATGTCTCAGAGATTGGCTTTGGGGGGCAAGTATAAGAAGCTGGAGTTTTGTCCAGTAACAACACCTAACAACAGTAAATTGGACAAAGAATGGTCTCTTAAGAAGGTGCTGAATAAATTTTATAGTTACATGGAAAAAAATGAATCTTGGCCCCTATCTCACACTCATATAATAATCAGTTTCTGATGGATCATATATGTAAATATAAAAAGTAAAATAAGACTACTAGAAGAAACCTCGAGGTAGGCAAAGATTTCTTCAATAGGATACAAAGAGCACTGTTGTGGATTAAATGTCATCACCCCAAAAATGTGTTTATCAATTTGGCTGGGCCATAATTCCCAGTATTGTATGACTGTCTACCATTTAGTCATTTGACAGAATTTCCCTGTTTTGTAAATTCAATCACTGTGATTTAGTAAGACGGATTAGCAGCAGTTACACTGATGAGGTATACAAGATTGGCTAGTATCTTAAGCCAATGTCTTTTGAGATATAAAAGAAAGAAGCTAGCAGGGAGACGTGGGTACCTTGTACCATCAAGAAGGCAGTGCCCAGAGAAGAGTTCAGCCTTTGGCCCTGAGATTCCTTGTGCTGAGATGCTCTCAGACCAAGGGAAGACTGAGGACAAGGATCTTCCTCCAGAGCCAACAGAGAGAGAATGTCCTCCCCTGGAGCTGAAGCCTTGAATTTGGACTTGTAGCCTACAAGACTGTGAGAGACTGTGATAATTTCTGTTATAGCTGTATTAGATAACTAAGACAAGAACAAACTATAAATTATAGCATCAATTAACAGATTTTAAAAATAATTTTCATTAAAAGAGACCATTAAAAGATTTCAAAAGGCAAGCCATAAAATAGAAAAACAACAGAGAAAATCAACAAAACCAAAGTTGTTTCTTCAAAAAGATGGAAAACATTGATAAACCTTTACCTGATAAAAATAAGACAAAGACAAATTACTTTTGTGTATGTTTTGCTGTGTATATTTTTAACAACAGCAGCAAAACCTCCAATTACTAAAATCAAGAATAAAAGGGACATCATTATTAATCATTATCCTCTCTATTTTATGAGGGACAAGATAGACTCAGGGAAGTAACTGGTTCTTAGCTAATGCAGTAGACATTTGTCATTCTTTTCATGACTCTTTCCCTCTTTAAAAAACACCACTTCCTGGTTTAAAAGCTTTTGAAAAAAGCCAGATACTCACTTTCCCAGAGTCATCTGGACTAGAGTGAGGGCACACGATCTGACATGACTTTGAATCCAAAAGCCAATAACCTAAATGGGCATGAATTATGCAGGATCTATTCTCACAGCAGGCAGTAGCATCAGAAGTTCTAGCAGCAGTGGTAGGATGGCTTCCAGAAGTCACTGTCCATGAATTTGGCTTTGTAACATATGCTTACCAACAGCAATGATGTTGGTACCAAACTAGTTCTTTGGTATGATTTTAGGCAATGTATCTGGCAGCAGCATACCTCTGAGCTTGGCTGTGACCCTTCTGAAGCCAAGAAGTATAAATGACTATGGGACACTTGTTCATAGTCACTCATCTGGAAAGTGGTTGGCACAGACACCCAGGGCTCCAAAGCACCAGGTGGAGCTAAGTGGTCAAGGATCTCACGGAGTGCCGTGAAATCACAGAGTAGGTAGGGTTGCCTCCAATTACAGGTGTCCCAGAGACTTTCTTATTTTTGTGAATGTAAATGAGGATATATTTGAAAAAATCCTTAAAGAATAAGTGGAAAGTACAGTTTTGTTTATTTTGGGTTTTTACTGAAGTATAACACACAGTGTGTGTGCAGCTCAATATATTTTAATGACATGAGCATACCTATGTAATAAACTCAGGAAATAAACCACTACTGGCACACCAGAAGCCTTTCTTTTCTGCCTGCATTCCTACACACCTCCCAAAAGGATAACCATTGTTTTGACTTCCAACAGAGAACAACTTTCACTGAACCTTTCGTAAAGAGAATAAAACAGCGTGTGCTCTTTTAGTCGTGGCTTCTTTCACACAACATTGTGTTTTTAATATTGGTTTCTATCATCACATATAGTTGACAATAATTCATTCTCATTGTAGTGGTAATACAAGGGCTGCCAATTAAGTTTGCAAACTCATCCTAGAAAAAGCGCTACATACCTCATTGCTAAATATCACTACAATCACATTCAAAGTATGCCTCTTGGGAAGCTAAACACCAACGCCAGTGCTACTCCACCCCACCCCTCAAAGCAATTTTGGAACTCTTTTTCTGGAATGGCCATCAGAACTGTCCTTGTATCACCCAAATGTCATCAAAATGTCTTCCTTTCAATATTTCCTTTATCTTCAGGTAAAGAAAAGAGTCACTGGGGGCTAGATCAGGTGAGTAGGGAGGATGTTCCAATACAGTTATTTGTTTACTGGCTAAAATCTCCCCCACAGACAACTGTACAATGAAGTTCACAAATTTGCCACCGAGCAACTCACCAATGTTTGATTGAAATGTTTTTATTTTTAAACATTTTTCTTGAAGCGTTTCATGTCTTTTATTGATTCAATGACCAAATAAGGCAGATTCTTCTCAGTTAAGAAAAGCACCTCAACAGAAACAAAATATGTAAGTGCGTTTTAAGAGTCCTGCCACATGACAGCAGCTGCAGACTTCTTGTGAGCAGGAACCATGTCCTGAAGTATTTAGTAGCAACTCAGCTTGCACACAGGAGTCCAGAAAAGATGTTTACCGAGTTATCGTCATTAGTTATCTATCTCCCTCTTACTACTCCGCTTCCCCTCTTTGTTCCTCTTCCAGCCCTCATTTCACCGAAGAACATGTACCAGATGAATGGAAGATTCCACGGTGGGTAGAAGAATTTGGTTTGGGGATGGAACATCCCAAACACTTTTTGTTTTCATTAAGCCAGAATATGTTTAGGGGAGTATGTCTGTTTGGGGTTTGAGGTCTCAAAGAAATGACTTTGCCCTGGTGAAATGCCACTTCTCCTCTTGCTCCTTGGGCCTAAGTGGCAGTCTGAGTGAAGCCGGCAGCTATTCTCAGAGGCTTCAGTGGGCTTAGAAGGGGTTTCTTTGGCTGCAGTAATGGAAGCCCAACAGAGACTAACAAAGTGGCTTTGTACCTACTTTCAGCTTGGAAGCTAGACCCCTGATCTCCACTCAGACACCTGGACAAGACTGCCCTCCTCTTGTTCAGCCCAGAAGAGAATCCACGCTTCTTTGAACTAGGAATGGCAGGGCATCAGCGTCATAGAATAAAAGGATGGACTTTGGAATTAGAAAGACCTGATTTTGAATACTTAGCTTTGTGAATTATGAGCTGTGGGACTTTAGGCAAGTATGTTTTCTACTTGAGTCCCAGTTTATTATTTGAGAAATGGAAAAACCTGGTACTTGATGGACATTTAAACATGGTAGAAAGAAGACAAAGCTGAAGAAAGAACTTGCCAGTATTTCTCCAGAGCTGTTTATAGTGAGGTGACATGAGTGGTGTGACCCAGGATAATCCCATTTCCTCTCTGAGCTTCAACAACTCCTAGAAGAGGGATTTCTCACCCCTAAAGAGACAGACTCCCAGAATTTGACATTAAAAGTCAGAATGGGTCACTTTCTGTAACCATAAATGTTTATTACCTTGTTTCCAAGACTGATTTAAAAACTGCATTAATGGACTCACCAATCATAAGACATTGTGATTTCAGGATAATACTCTCATTTATTGGGCATCTACTAGATGTCACTATGAGTTGATGTCGACTCGGGGCAGTGGGTTTCATTTGGTTTACTAGGTGCTGAGCAAAGAAGCCCTGGTGATCCAATGGTTAAGTACTCACTGTTGACTGAAAGGTCAGTGGTTTAAACCCACTAGCTGCTCCTCAGGAGAAAAGATCTAGCAATCTACTCCTGTAAAGATTCTTGTCATTGTGTGCCATCGAGTTGACTCTCACAGTAACCCCATAGGACAGAGCAGAACTCTCTAAAGGGTTTCCATGGCTGTGATCTGTACAGAGGCAGACTGCCACTGCTTTCTCCTGAGGTGCACTTGGTGGTGTCAAACTGACAATCTTTTGGGTAGCAGCCTGATCACTGAATCATCAGCATTCTTTCCATAAAGATTACAGCCTAGGAAACCCTATAGGGCAATTCAACTCTTTCCTATAAGGCTATATGGAGTTGGAATCAGCCTGACAGCCCATAACAACAGCAAGAGGTGTCAAGCACTGTGTGAGGGGCTTTACTAAGTCTTTAATTGTTACAATAACCCGAAACCAAAACCTCAGTGCCACTGATTTAACTCCAACTCATAGTGATCCTATAGGTCAGAGTAGAACTGCCCCATAGGGTTTCCAAGCAGCACCTGGTAGATTTGAATTGCCAGTCTTTTGGTTGGCAGACATGAGCACGCAACCACTATGCCACCAGTTTCCATAACAACCCAGTGAGCCAGTATTATCATTCCAACTTCATGGACTAGCAAACTGAAGATGGAAAGATTAAGTCACTTTTCCAAGGTGACCCACATAGAAAGAGGGCCTTAGAAGGCAGGTCTTCCTATTTCCAAAATGCTTTTCCTTCTCTGTAGATTGCTCTCCAGGCTAAGGAGTCAAAGAGATCAGCTCTATGCAGAGAAATGTTTGCAAATATTGTACTTTCAATATTTTCTGAATCTCTGCAAGGTGACTTGGAAGAACATAAGTTTTTTAAAAAAGAATTGCAATCCAATCAGTATCCAAATACCAGTCAATGGAGGGAAGGTGTTAGCAGGGAGTCAGGGTAGCTTGGAATCCATCTACATGGAACCAAGAGATGAGACTGGGTCAGGTTTGTTCAGCCCTGTAAGGGCAACGGGAGCCTCGAGCAGCCTTCAGGGTTACTCCAGGCCCAAGGACACTGCAGCAAGCTCACCATAAAGACCATTATTCCTCAGTGTCACTATTCCTTCCACTCTGACTCTATACTAACAAAGAAGAAAACTTTTTAGGAGACTTCAGTCTTTCCTATAACTTAAAGAGGGAAACATGTGCTGACCAGTTGTCAGGAGCTAGCCAGTGATCATCTTATAAATTAGCCAGTTGGTTTTCTGATTAGTTAGTACATGTTTAGTTACTCTGTGCTTGGTTATGAGATACAATGTTTTGCTCTGCAAAGCTATGGATTTGGCCCGACTCTGACATGATCCCAATGGCTGACCCCATTTGAAGCTCTCAAAAGCATGCCCTTGACATTAATTCCTGACCAGCAGACTCCTGGGCTATAGGTCTGTCTGTCTGTCTAGTTATAGTGTTCTGGGGCTGCAAGAGCCAAACCCATAGTAATGGATTCCCAACATAGCTCTCCCTCATCAGATGACAGAAGAAAGTTCTGCAGCATTTCAGTAGGGTAGAAGGAAGGACATGGCATAGTTGGGGTATGGTGGGCCAAGATGGGGTTAGGGACTGGATGAAGCCTCAGGGATTACATAAGAGATGCCTCAGTCGACATGACTGGAAGAACTCATAGCAAAGCTGCCAGGATGGGGTTAGGGAGAGTGTATGAAGCCTCAGGGATTGCACAAGAGATGCTTCTGTTGACCTGACTGGAAGAACTCATAGCCAACCTGCTATGAAAGGAGAAATGGGCTTCTTGGTCTTGACTCTGGAGAAGGTTTTTCAAATGGTGGCCCGGAGGGCACAAAGGCAGCAGTCACCGGTTCTCCACATGGACATCAACAGGGGTGAAGGTCACTGTCGCAGGCTGTTGGCTATTGTTGCTATTTGGAGCAGGGGCAGATGGGGAGGCTGGCTTAGGGCCTTTGGGCTCCAGCTCTCGCCTGGTCCTCATTTTCCTGTAACGAGATACATGTGCCATGGTGAACCTTTTCCATCATGTACTGTGGGGCATGGGCTCTGCAAATATGTTCTGATGAAGAGATTAATATGGATCTTTATGAAATTACACTGCTTAATTGCCAACTGTAGACTTTCACCACTGGGTGAGACTTTAGCCATCACTTGTCTGATATGTCAATGTTTTGTTTAACCTAGATTAGGTATTTAATTTAATTTTCCTATTAATGAATGAAGCCTCAGATAATTTACTATAGTAAACACAAAATGAAGATATTAAATTTTTACATACAAAGTCATAGTATGAGCTAAATTTTGCAGTCTTGATTATACTTCCTGAGTTCACTGCTAGAAATCATTAGGAATCTTTTACATAGTTGAAAAGAGAATACATAAAATATAATTCTGCCTTTCATTTCATATGCCATACAATAAGTCTGAATGAACTTGACAGCAATTTTTTTTTAATTTAATAACAGCTGACAAGCATTAATTCTAATGTCTACAGTCACACACAATGGTTTTTTGAATTGTGAATCATTTGCAAGTGAGTTGCAGCCATCATACCATTTCACCTCCAAATGTTCCTAAGAAAAAACACAATCTCCAATATAAATATTACAACTTGAGACCCTTACATTTTAAAGATGATGAGACTGCAGCACAGAGAGATGAGCTGATTTGCCTGCTTGTGATATATAGAATTTTTTTTTTTTCTGGTAATACCTGCCAGGTCTCTGATGTGGTTGTAATTATAGCCTTGTTATTTTGGTTTCTTTCCCTAAAGGGGTAGCCTTTTAGTAAGTGAATGTGATGGTTAAGGTTGTGTGCCAGTTTGGCTGGGCCATGATCCTTAGTAGTTTGGCTGTTATGTAATGATGTAGTCAGACGACATCAACTCCACAATGTAAACTGATGTCAGTCAGTTATAAGGGGTATTGTATCAGGGCTGTGGCCTGCATCCAACAAATATATGGATGTTCTGGCTAAGCTCACTGGCTTTTGCTCCGTCTGGATCCTGCATCCAGCTCATCATCATATGACCTCTGATTCTTGGAACTTGAGCCCGTGGCTTGCAGTACTGACTGCCGATCTTGGGTTTCATCACCCTCTGCAGGCTGTAAGGCAGAAGCTTTGTCTCACCTGCTGATCTTGGATTTGTCAGCTTTGCAACCTGTGAGCCACCTGACTTGCTATCCTGGGTTGGTCAGCACCTGCAGCTGTGTGAGTCAGGCGAAGCCTCCAGCTTGACACGTGACTCACAGATTCGGGACTTGCCAGCCTCTACAACAGCACAGGCCATTCCTTGAGATAAATCTCTGTCTCTCTGTATATATACATACATATAGGCTTCACTAGTTTTGATTTTTTTAGAGAACCCAGCTTAAGACAGTGAAGATACAACATAAAAGTTAATGAATTTATCTTCATGTGGTTAAATTACATTATTTTTCTTATCTGATCCCCCCAAATGGAGTTGGCCTATGTGTCACCTCACTACTCATGTGGCTACTCAGTAGAACCTATCAGAGCTCTCCCTGTGAGAAGAGGACTGAAATGTCCCTATATTATCTCTCAGTTTCATACAAACATTTGCCATAGTGCTAAAAGGCATCATTATTATATTTAAAATTTGTCTAGGCACAAAAACATGTGGTCACTGTAAAGTTCCTCCAGAAGAACAGGTGACAATTACGGACCTGCAAAAGATGAGAGCGTCTGACGACGGCCTCACAGACGCCGCTAGGCCCACGCTGGCACCCACAAGCGTTGCCTCCTGTTCGTCTGCACTTCGTTGAGGGAACCTGACCGTCATAAAGCCTAGGGCATCCCGTACCTGTTGTACAGCTTCAGCAGGATCAGGACCACGGTGAAGACGACGACGACAACCACAACAGTGGCGGCGACAATGGCTCCAGAACCTGTGGAGAGGAGAGACGGGAAGTGTAAACTCAGACGCAGAGAAGCCCTCCAAGTGCCGGCAGGAAGACCCCTAGTGTGGCACTTGACATCCCCCAGTGGGTCAAGGGAAGACCAGTTAGAGTGAGATGTACTGGAGAAACTCACCTCTGACTCAGGACTGAGTCAGGTCCAGAGTAGCAGGACACTTTCAGCCTAACCTGGGCTCAGAGGGCCATGTGCCCAGTATATCGCTTGCCAAAATCATGCCTTAGACCATAGCAAAAAGGTGGAAACACCTAAGTGCCTATCAGCAGATGAATGAATAAACAAATGACAGTATATTCACACAATTGAACAACAATAAATCCATAAAACATAACATGGATGAATCTGGAAAGTATTATGGTAACCCAAATTAGTCAGATGCAAAAGGACAAATATTATATGAGGCTACTATTACAAGAACTCAAGAAAAGGTTTAAACACAGAAGAAGATATTGTTTGATGACTATGAGAGTAGGAAGGGAGACGGAGACTCATAAACTAGATAGCAGACAAGAAGTATCTTCGGAAAAGGAAAGACAGCACACAATTCAGGAGAAGTCAGCACAACTGGACTAAACCAAAAGCTAAGAAGTTTCCTGAATACAACCAAACACTTGGAAGGACAAAGGGGCAAGGGCAGGAGATGGGGACCATGATTTCAGGGGTCATCTAGGTCAACCAGCATAACAAAGTTTACTAAGATGTTCTGCACCCTACTTCGGTGAATGCCATCTGGGGTCCTAAAAGCCAGCAACAGGCCATTTAAGATGCATCAGTTGGTCCCAACCCACCTGGAGCAAAGGAAAATGAAGAACACTAAAGACACAAGGAAAATATTAGCCTGACAGACAAAGGGTGCCACATAAACCTGAAACTCTATCAGCTGGAGGCCAGAAGAACTGGACAGTGCCCAGCCAGCTACCACCAGTGACTGCCCTGACAGGGAACAGAACAGAGAGTTCCTGATGGAGCAGGAGAAAAATGGGGTGCAGAACTCAAATTAATGTAAAAAAGACCAGACTTCATGGTCAGACAGATTGTAGGAACCCCAGAAGACATGGTCTCTGGACTCCCTGCTAACCCAGAACTAAAACCATTCCTGAAGCCAACTCTTCAAAGAATAGACTGGACTGTACTCCAATGGATACCTGACACTAAGGGGGCAGTGCCTGTCCAGAGGTGAGGTGAGAAGGCAGAAAGGGATGGGAGCTGGCTGAATGGACACAGGAAATCCAGCAGGGAAAGGGGGAATATACTGTCATATTATAAGGATTGCAACTAGGGTCACACAACAGTGTGTGTATAAATTTCTGAATGAGAAATTAACTTAAACTGTACTTTCACCTAATGTACATTAAAAAGAAAGAAAAAAAGAAAATTCTGCCTTAGGCCAAGTCCTGTTCTCAGCAGTAGGTGTCAGTCCCAACATGGCCTCAAATTTCTTGTGGAAACAAACAAAACACCTTCCCTTCTTTTTGATAATGCAAAAGTAATAAGTGATTTTTACAGATAATTTTGGAACTATAAATACAAGCAAAAGCAGAGGGTGCAGAAATAAAAACATCATTGCCCCAAGAACCACTGATCTTCTAGACATACATATGCTTACCAATATGGTCATGTATATGCATATAGCATATTAAATATCTATCCATCTATCTTTTTGAGTGATTTGTTTCATTTCTGAAAATTCATCTTATGGAAATATTTCTAAATATATAAAATTATGCACTCAATACAAATGGAAACATGTTCCATATCATGTTTCATAATAATGTCATTATCATCTTTCCCTGTATTTACATATTTTTCTTCATGATTTTCAGTGGCCACATAATATTCCATTGTTTGGATGGATCATAATCTCTTTCTCAATTCCCTATTCAGGGTCTGGGGCTCTGGTGGGGCAGTTGTTAAGAGCTGGCGGCTGCTAATCAAAAAGTGGGCAGTCTGCATCCACCAGCCGCTCCTTGGAAGCACTATGGGACTCTTCTACTCTGTCCTGTAGGGTCTCTATGAGTTGGAATTGCTTTGATGGCAACAGGTTTTTGGGTTTTACTGAGGCTATATGTGTTGTTTTCACTCACAAAAACAAGGCTATGGTGAATGTCCTTGTAGATAACATTTCAGATTCTAACATAAATATAACCCATTGCTGATGAGTCAATTCTGACTCATAATGACCCTATAGGACAGAGTAAAACAGCCCCATAGAGTTTCCAAGGATTCAAATTACATTATCTTTTGGTTAGTAGCCACAGGACTTAATCGCTAAACTACCAGGGTTTCCTATATAGGGGTTAGGGTTCCAAAATATATGTGGGGTACAAAATTAATTCCATATCAATGAAAATAGTTAAATAGATATGGAATACCTATGACACAAAATATTATACAATAATTTAAATGATAATTATGCACACTACAGTAAGATGGGAGTGCTTAGGATGATATGAAGTGTAGAAAACAGGATATATACATACCCACATACACATACATTATGTTGCAACTATTTAAATATGTACATATAAACACAATATTGAGCAAAAGACTCTGGACACAAAAGAATACATACAGTATCATCAATTTAAATAAAGTTCAAAAAACAGGTAGAACATCTGTAGTGGTAGAAGTCAAAACAGCAGGTATCCATGGCAGGTATTAAGAAAGTAGCTACATTTTAAGGTGACTGGAGGGGCACAGACTTCTGGGATCCTCTTGGTGGTCTTGCTCTGAGGGTTAGTGACACAGGTATGTTCACTCTGTGAAAAGTCATCCAACTGTGCACTTATGATTTGTGAAGTTTTTGGAACACATGTAATAGTTTATTTAAAAAATCTATGCAAATATTTATGGGAAGCAAGACTGAAAATGAAAAAAAGGAGGAGGTGGGGAACCATTATGCAGTAACTTTTTTTTTATCCTTTCTGGAAAATCCAGGAATGATACCTAGAGCTCAGAGTTTCTCAGCTGGGCTGTGGGGGGCTATCTTCTGTTGTAGTATAAAGTAATATCTCCTATCCCCATCCTTGAAACCCTGGTGGCATAGTGGTTAAGCGCTATGGCTGCCACCCAAAAGGTCGGCAGTTTGAATCCACCAGGCAGTCCTTAGCAACTCTATGGGGCAGTTCTACCCCATCCTACAGGGTCACTGTGAGTCAGAATCAACTTGACAGCAGTGGGTTTGGTTTTGGTTATCTCTATTTTGGAGCCCTGGTGGCTCCAAAAGGTCAGCAGTTCAAACCCACCAACTGTTCCTTGGGAACCCTATACAGCAGTTCTACCCTGCCCTGTAGTGTCCCTAAGAGTTGGAATCCACTTGATGGCAATGAGATTTTTTAATCTCCAATTTGTAGATGAGGGGAAATCCTAGTTGTGTAGCGGTTAAGTGCTATGGCTGCTAACCAAAAGTTCAGCAGTTTGAATCCACCAAATCTACCAAGTGCTTCTTGGAAACACTATGGGGCAGTTCTACTCTGTCGAACTTGATGGCAATGGTTTTTTTTTGGTTTTACAGGTGAGGAAACTGAGGCACAGAACAGTGAAGTCATGTGCCCAAGCTCACACAGTTGGCAAGTGGCAGAGCTGGCACTCAGACCCAGGCCATCTGTCTCCAGAGCCCACACCCTTGACCTACACACCAGGAACTGTGACATCTGTCCTGCTCAGGATCTGACTGTGACACCTGTCCTACTATCAATCCAGCCTCCAAGCCAAGGTGACCTTACTCTTATACAGGAAGTCTTCTCCCCTGGTGGTCATGTTCAACAAGAAGAAGGTGGTATCTCCTGTAGGGGTGGCTGTGGTCATCTTGATCCTGGAGAGAAGAAATCTGTTTTAAAATCAGAACAAGCCTTATCATTCCCGTATGGTGCCTGTTTGTGGTCTTCACTGGATAAGCTGGAGAATATGCAAGCAGGTCGTTTCTCCTAGCAGCAAGTAAATACAAAGCTCTTTGCTAGACACTATCGGGTATTAAAAATAATGCCTGACATTGTAAAGAACTTCAGTTTCCAAAGTTTATTAAATATATAAATACATTTTACACAGAATGTCTGAGTTGGCCTTCTAGGAACCTTGTGAGGTAGGTTATTATGTCTATTTTAGTGGTGAAACTGAAGCCCCAAAAGCTTCATGGAGCCCTCAGTTTTCTCTAGCAGAATTTAACCCAGAACACCTGTCTCCCATTCTCATGGGCTTTTACCACCCTGCAACAATGCCTGCAATGGTGTTTCTGCTTTCAAAGGTTTTATGATATAAGAATAATGAAATTAAAAAAATCAGCTAGGATTATTAAGCAGCCAGTGATAGAAACCACAGGGCTGTGGAGAAGGGGCCTTGCAGACTGGACATGGTTTCGGTGAGCAAACAGGAGAGGTGAGAGAACAGAAGTCAGGTCGCACAAAGCCCTCAATAGGAAAGGAGTTAATACTATTGAGTATATCATGACCAGATTCTGTCTCAGGGGCCTTCATACACACACTGTTGTTGTTACTTGTCATCAAGTCAATTCTGACTCCCGGTGACCACAAGTGTGCAGAGCAGTACTGCTCATAGTTTCTAGGCAGTGGCCTTTCAGAAGCAGATTGCCAGGCCTTACTCCTGAGGACTCTCCAGGTGGCTTTGACCTAGCCACCCTTTTTGGACCACCCAGGGACTCTTGTTAAGCCTCTCCAATCACTAAAAAGTGAGTATTATCTATATTTTGCGGCTCAGCAAATTTGGGTTCAGAGTACTTGAGTGGTTTGGTCAAGGTCACAGCAAGGAAGAGGCAGAGTTGGGCCTCAGACCTAAGTCTTTGAGGGTACAGTCTCTTCTTCCCCTTTGATTCCCACTAGGAATCAAGATTCACAATTCTGTAACAATCCACTTGAAGAGTGAGCCAGGAGGTATGCAGTTAATATGATGTCACAACAACAGAAAGTAGTGTTGAAGTTCTTCACCAACAATTATATTCTGGAAGGCCTGGTGGTGTGGCGGTTAAGAGCTATAGCTGCTAACAATAATGGCTGGCAGGCTGAATCCATTAGATGTTCCTTGGAAGCCCTATGGGGTCAGCTCTACTCTGTCCTACAGCGTAGCTATGAGATGGAATTGACAGCAGTAGTTTTTTGTTTTTTGTTTTTAAATATTCTAAGCACAATAGTATTGTAAGAGTTGCTCTGAAGGACAGGCAACAAGAAAAGAAAGGAAACAGCACCAACTTTTGCATCAGTATTCCACAGAGAACTCTCACTTCAGATGCTGAAGTTTGGAGGTCCATGAAGGGTCTGCAAAGAAAGAATTATCCAGGCTTGGAAAACTTGGTGGCCTAGTAGTTAAGTGCTATGGCTGCTAACCAAAAGGTAGGCAGTTCAACTCCACCAGGCACTCCTTGGAAACTTTATGGGACAGATTTACTCTGTCCTGTAGGGTCACAGTCATTTGGAATTGATGCACAGGCAATAGATTTGGGGTTTTTTTCTTTGGTTGTTTGTGATTCTAAGCAGCATAAAGCCTCCACACAGTCACTCCATCTGCTGGAGAAGAGATACTCTACACATTTAAAAATTGCATAGATTTGTGTGTGTATGTGTGTGTGTGTGCTTTAGATGAAGACTTACAGGGCAAACTTAGTTTCTCATTAAACAATTAATACCTGTATTGTTTTGTGACATTGGTGATCAGTCCCACGATGTGTCAACACTTCCCCCTTCTTGACCTTGGGTTCTCCATTACCAGCTTACCTGTCCCCTCTTGCCTTCTTGCAAAACAGAATTTTTTTTCAGTTACAAAGATTACCAGTCCACATATCTACTCCTCAGATTTAACGAATGTTTACAGTCATATTTTCTTGTTCTTTATTAAAAACAAAAACATTTCAGACACAGTTGAAGTCTCTTTGTACCCTATCTCAATCCCATTTCCTCCTTGCCTCCAGGTAATCACTACCTTGACATTCACATGTATTTGTCTCATCAAAGATGTGAAATACTTATTAGCTATATATGTACAAGCCCTGGTGGTTCAAAGATTCCATCAGTGGGTGATAACTGAAAGGCTGGTGGGAGGAATTCACGCAGAGGCTCTGAGGGAGAAAGACCTGGTGGTCTGCTCCTGTAAAGATCACGGCCGAGCAAACCCTAAGGGGCAGTTCTTCAATGTCACATGCGGTCGCCACGAGTCGAACTTGAAAGCATCTAATAAGAAATATATAGAGATATATGTGTGTGTGTACATATATCTATAAGCCTTGTATATATTGCAGCTCCCCAGATTTACTGAACAAATGTTAATTAAGTGTCTCATGGGAGATCAACTGGGTGAAGTATGGAGAATACACTTTAAGTAGTCCTCAGGTTACAAACAAGATCCATTCCTAAGATGTCTTTAAGGTAAATTGGTAGGAAATCGAAACAGGTACATACAGTTCCTATTTAAACTCAGTAGTCAGATGTTTGTCTTAGTATATAGTATAGGTATATATTATGCTTTTTTATGCATATTAAAAATTACGGTGTTAGCAAACAATACTGAATATATCCTGGAATGCCAGAGAACAAACAAATCTGTCTTGGAAGAAATACTGCCAGAATGCTCCGTAGACGCAAGGATGGTGAGACTACTTCTCACATACTTGGGACATGTTATCAGGAGCGAGCAGTCCCTGGAGAAGGACATCTTGCTTCGTAGAGGGTTAGTGAAAAAAGGAAGACCCCCGATGAGGTGGATTGAAACAGTGGCTGTAACAGTGGGCTCAAACATAACAGTGACTGTGAGCACGGTGCAGGAAGGGACACGGTTTTGCTTTGTGGTTCACAGGGTCACTATGAGCTGGAACCGACTGGACGGCACCCAACACTAACAGTGATGCATGCAAAATGGTTAGGAGACACTTCCGAACCTCCAGCATCCCCAAGTGGAGTGTGTACTTGCTATGGTGAACTAGTTTATTTAGCTCAAGTTTTATTGTGCTTCTGATGATCTACAGAGCAAATGAGTTTCTCCTTAAACAATTAATACACATATTGTTCTGTAACACTGGTTGCCAACCCTATGATGTGTTGATGCTCTCCTCAACTTTGAGTTCCATATCTCCATTTGTCTAGTTTCCTGTCCCCTCCTGCCTTCTTGTTCTTGTCCCCGGGCTGATGAGTCTATTTAGTGCTGCCTACATGGCGAGCTATGTATATCATCATTTGTTTTATGCAGACACTAAGTCTAGTCTTTGGCTGAAGAGCGAACCTTGGGAGTGACTTCAGTACTGAGTTTAAAGGGTATCTGGGGGCCATACTCTCAGGGTCAATTTTTTTTAATATAATAGGCTTTGTGGCAGCCTGTCCTTAAATACAAGTTGTCTGTAAATCAGAATTTCATAATTTGGGGGCTGCCTATAGTAAAATAAGAGACGAACTCCTTGCTTTTGGAAGCTGACTTTCTAGTGAGACAGACAGACTCTAGGCTTGATCATGTCATTCCTGCGCTCAAAAAACAACCAACACCTCCTCATCACGTCCACACTTTGTATCTTATAGTGAAAGTGCTTTGCCAGCTATTTGCACCCTCTGTGTCCAGACTCTTGGTCACTCACAGCCAGCTGGACTGAACTGCTGACAATGACCATCCCATCTTGCCCCATCGTTCCGGCTTTACCATCTTTGTCTGGCTACTCCTGGCCCTGCTCTCCCCAGTGCCCCACAGTGGGACTCTCCTGACGGAAGCTGGGCCAGCACCTTGCCTGAGCCACTCCTGGAACTGGGTCATGCCATATTCAGGTGGGGGTTCTGGTGGCTGTGCCTGTCCTGGGGGACTCACATCCTCACAGTGGCCCTCTGTGGCCTGGCCCTGCTCATCCTTACCTTCTCTGTGCTCCCGTCAGCCAGGGGCCCTGCCTGGAACCCTCCTGGTCGTTATCTGTCACCTGCCCCTGATGGAAGATCCTCAGGTCTCCCACAAAGAACGGCAGATTCCTGGGAACTCCACATGGCTCTGCCTAACCTCCCCGTTCCTGTCAACTTTTCTTTCTGATTGGCGTTCCCGTCCCCCTGACCACCTTAGAAAGGCTGGGGTCTGCCATGTCCCACGGTCCATCCCCACAGCAAACAACATCCTTCAACACAGGCCAGTCCCCAGACTCCCACTCTGACAGACGAGCCACGTCTATCCACACTCCCACGGCAGCGCGCTGCAAAGAAACCACTGACCCCGGCTGCTTTGCGGCAGTTAACTTTCCTGTTCATGGTCAGGTCTCTCAGGGGAGCGACTGTTTCTGGGTCTTTTTCGTATCACTCCATCTTCCCCAAACACAGTGTCTGGCACTTCTCACCTCTGCTAGTGTAACTTTGCTTGCTGGTAAAATGAAGAGGCTTTCCCCAAGGGAGGCCAGGGTTAGAGGCTTTCCCTACGGGAAATAATTTTCCACACGGTAGGAAAGTTTCTAAATACTCCACAAACGGAAACTTCTAGCGATATAAAACCCCACTGCTGTGGAGTCCATTCTGACTCAGAGACACTGTAACGCAGACAGAACTGCCCCATAGGGTTTCCATGGAACAGCTGGTGGATTTGAACCGCTAACCGTTTGGTTAGCAGCTGTAGCTCTTAACCACTGTGCCACAAGGCTCCTTTAGTATTACAGAGGGCAATGACATGTTTGCTGAACTCAGTTACAGACAAGTGTGAACCAGGAGCTCATGACAAGAACAAATTCTTTCTATAAAAATCAGTATGGGCAAAGATGAAAATCTGGAACGAAGGTCCTACCCAACTCCCCAGCCCACCCTCACCCCTGAGGAGAGATGCACCCCTCACTCTATCCTGTTCCTCATCCCTGAACATAAAGGGACTTATCTGCATCTGCCTAAATCCTCCCCTTCTACCCCAGACAATATCAAGCTGACAGGACTTCCAGTGGTGCTTTCCTACAATTTCTTTTAAAAAGCAGAAAAGAGGTGCAAACAGGTAGCCACTGATCGAGCGTCATGTACTGAGACAGACACATGGCCCAGTCACTAAATAAAGCAAAGCCCACCTATGGATGCATGCAACATTACACCAGCATGCACAGAAAGTCACAAAAGCTGCCATGCAAGTATCTGACAGGTGCCAAGACCTCGTGCCGGACATAAAAAATAAATAAAAAATAAAAAAACCCTAATGGAGTGATTCCTATGGTGTACGTACTCTATGATTTAATATATATACGAGGCTGTTCTGCAGGGTTTTTTTTTTTTTTTTAGAGGGGAGAGGAGAAGAGAGAGAGGCGGGGACAGCATTGGTTGAGCAATACTGGAAGTCAAGAGTGAAAATGAAGAGGGTGCTGTCACAGGGTGAAGAGAGCAGACAGAGGAGCAGAGAGGCAGGTACTCAGGGTTTTATATGCCAGATTGACTTGGACTCTAAATTTTCACTTAATCACAATAAAATAGCTTTAAAAAAAAAATTTATAACCTGATATACTTAACAAATGACCACATAGATAGGACTCTGAGACTTGGGGCTATAAAGACAATGTGCCTAGTTCACACAGAGGGGAAGCTGCATAGCTGGGGTTTGAACCTGGGTCTTACAAAATTCAAAGTCTGCATCCTTCCCACTGTACCACCCTGTCTTAGGTACACCTGGACTAGTTACTATATGACTAGTCACTACAAGCACACAGACACAGACACAAACACACTGACCAGTAATGCAGCCACCTTAGGACACCCACCTGGGTGCCAAGTTCCAGTTACAGAGTCCCTTGCAGATGGACCCAGCTCCTCTTCTTTCGGAGAGAACAGCGAGTAACCTCAGAGCATATCTTGCTTCATCTTGGGACTGAGGGCTCTCAAATACATCTCTGTTCCTGCCACTGCAGAGGGTGGGAGGGAGAGTGGTGAACGCTGATGGCCAAGGAGGTGGGTGTTTTCACGCGTCGGGCCCAGAGGCTCTTGTTAACCAAGCCAGGTCCAGTGAGGGATTTCAGCATGAAACATGCCCACGACCAGGGTTCCAGCCAGCGGAAATGGAGGAGAGGGGTAGGAAAATTGAAGGTGGGTTTCACTGACAGAAGTTAATTTAATACTAAGTATGTGCCAGGCATTCAACAGCCATACTTACACAGTACGAAGAAAGCAGTTACTGTGTCCATTCCACAGGTGAGCACACTGAGCTCACAAGGCTAAGCAGCAGCTGTGTTAGAAGTCAGCCCAGAGTTTGGTATCACAGCCCCTTTTCCCTAAACTCACTAGACCACCTCCCAGTCAATGCACAAGGTATAAAAGGCCCAGCATACAAGGACCCAAACAATGTGGTTTTTATAAGAGAATCCATACAGGCTGGGTGCAGCAGACAGCCAGAGACCATGTTCTTGGCCCTGACCTTGACTCCTACCCAACTGTTCCTGTCTTTGGACACACTCTGAGCCCTTCAGCCAAGGCGTCATCACATTTACAGATTCTACAATAAACTGCTGTTCTCTTGAGTTATTTACAGATGGTCCTCTGTAGAAGGTCCGCCTGGGAAGCCATTGGTGGGGCCTGCAGAGGGGTAAGGGAGGCATGTTCATTACTTACTGACCCCACCCTCTCTTAATGAGCCTTTGGTCAAGTGTAAGAGCCACATCTGGAAGATAGGTGTCACTAGATCCCACTGTCTAAAATGCCTCCCCTCCTTGACGGCAGTTGGGTGGGCTCTAACTCAGTGGTACCCTCTTTTCCTTTGGCTTGGCCTAAAAGTTCTTCCCTGGGTAAGACAACAGAGACCACTCAGTATCCCCAGCAAGTCCTGATTCAAACGATCAAATCCAACTTGAGTTGGTAACCCAGGCAAGTCCTCAACCCAGCAAAGCATTAGGCTTGATTTTTCCCAGTAACTTGAAAGCAAGCAGACTTGACACGACTTGATCTCTTCCACAAACAAGAAACTCACTACACCTAATACAGCCCCTTGAGTTACTGGGATGCTTTCTCAGAAAATTAATCTTCATCTTGGAGTGAAACATCTCCCTCCCTCTAATTTTCACCCATGGGATCTCATTCTATCTCTACAAAGGTAAACCTGCTCCCTCTTCCACATGATAGCCTGTCACGTTTAAATGCAGCTACCGAAACCAAACCAAACCCATTGCTGTAAAGACAATTCCGACTCATGTAGCAACCCTGCAAGTCAGAGCAAAACTTCCTCATAGTTTTTAAGGAGTGCCTGGCGGATTTGAACTGCTGCCCTTTTGGTAAGCAGCTGTAGCATGTAACCACTGCCACCAGGGTTTCTTAAATGCTCTTACATGTTTGAAATGCTGAACTTCCATGCACAGAATGTATGGCAGAGGATGTCAGCACAGCTGGCAATCTTACCTCCTACCAACAGGTGGCGGTAGCAGTCGGCTGTAGTGTTATCTTTTTGAATTTATCACCTAATGATTCGTAAATGTCTGGTTAACCTCACCGGTTTCTAAAGAGGAGGTTTTTGCACTTGAAGACAACTGCATGTTTCCTGAGGATTTACTCTTCAGACTAAGTATTCCTGGCTCCTTCAAACATTCATGTGGGTCTCTCGTTCCTGTCATTGTTAATGACTTTCCTAAATATGGAACCTGAAACTGGACACAAGGCCTCAGAGGGTGCCTGAAATGTCCAGAATAATATCTTTCTTGGTACTAATCAGACATGAGCCTGAGCTATAACACTTACTAGCTCTGTTGGTTTTCTGATCTATAAATCAGAAGTTAGAACAGCCACAACTCCACAGGGTTGTTTTGAGAATGAAACGAGATAAAGCACGTAATTTATTCAGCACAGGGGCTGGGCATCAAATCTCCTGACACTACACTTGGTTTAATGCAAACAGAGAGGTTAGTAGCTTTTTAGGCATCCACAGAGCCTTGCTCACAGATAAGCTCTACTCCCAAACCATTTTCAGACTTGTTTCTCATGCTTATTTGTGGGCAAAGCTCCAAGGTCGAGAAGTGACAGGGCAGCATAAGCATCCAAGTGCTGTGGAAATGTGAGGCAGCAATAGCAGTGTTGAGCGCTGGTGGCATTAAGATGAGCAGTCACTCAGTAAGCCAGGTCTCCAATCTGCATGCACTTGTGCCAATGTCTTTTTCAACTTAAGCGCACAGTTCTGCATTGATCCCTGCTAGCCTTCACCTTGCTGATTGGGTCCTTAGGAGAGAAACTACAGCTCTCCTGGGGTGGCACCTGACAGAGCATATTGTCCTGGAGCTTGGGGCACACACAGCAAAGCCTTCAGGGTCAGGAAGACCTAGGTTGGAATCTTGGCCATACAGCTGATCAAGCCTTTGGCCTCTGTGTTTTCATTTGGGAAACAGAAGGAACACCCCCTGTCTTGTGGTGCTGTGACAATAAACGGTACTGTCATTACCCAGCACAGTGCCTGGTATGTTTGGTAAATGTCCGTTCTCCCTTTTCGGTTGTCTCTACTCTGTTTCCCCTGCTCTTCTTGGAGGATCTCTTTTTTCTGTCTGGTCAAATGCTGGTTGCATTTGGGTAAACCAAGGTATAAACTGGGAGGTCAGGAAGTGGATCGTGAGGCATGATGTTCCAAAGAGGAAGTTTGACGGGGGATTCACTAGAGCATCTGGAGGGCCCAGCCTTCCACTCCATCTCCAGTGAGGTCAGAGAGAAGAAACAAAGAAACGTCCCCCAAGGAGGTGAAAATTCCTGGTTGGGGCTGGCAGGGCATAGGGGCTGCTGGGTGGGCACAGGAAGAGCCAGGCAGATTCATGACTACGAGTAAGAATTAACAGGCCAAGTCTCTTTTCGCCACTCACTTGCCACCTGACCTTGGCAAGTCCCCTGGCTTTCCTGAACATTGGTCTTCTTGTCAGTCTCGAAATGATCTTTACAGGCCCTTTCCACCTGTGGTTCTACTGTATGGACGAGCCATTCACAGCTTCACTGAAGAGCAACGCTTTCTAAAACTTCATGCTTCCTGCAGATATTGACTTGGGAGAGGTGCGGAGACGGTGTCAGCCGCGCAGCTCATGCTGGAAGGCAGTCAAGATGCGAGAACTGCACGGAGGACTTCTGACGTGGTGACCACAATGCAAACGGACCTCTTGAGAACATTCTGAGCACTGTATTGTCAATTGCACTGTATCTGAAGTTTGCGCAAATCGTGAACAGTCCCCTGCCAGATCTCCAGTCCTGTTGGGTTCCACCTCATTTCACTGCTCCGCCCCCTTGCCCTCCTCATTTCCCTTCCCAGATCTGCCGGGTCTTAGGTGATTCAGTCCTATTATGCATTTCAGCCCCCAAAGGTGAGGTCTGCATTTGCTTAATGTTCTCCTGAACTTGAAACCATGTTTTGTATTAAGTGTTCTCTGTGGTTGGTTCCAGAGTCTCTGAGTGGTGTACATGGTTAAATGCTCAACTTCTAACTAGAAGGTTCATGGTCTGAACTTACCCAGAGGAGCCTTGAAAGAAAGGCCTGGTGATCTGCTTCCAAAAAGTCACAGCCTTAAAAACCCTACAGAGCACAGGTGTATTCTGCAACACACGGCGGGGGTGTGGCAGGGGTTACCATGAATTGGAATTGACTTGATGGCAGTTGGTTTGGCTTGGCGGTTGGTTCCTAGACATTAGGAAGCATATTTTTTGCTTCATTTATCCATCCATCCTCTAATGCATCACATACTGCCCCCATCCACTGGGCATACACTCATCCTTCTACCCGCTTGTCTGTTTGGTCTGTCATTCATTCAACCAGTGCCCACCATGTGTATAGCCCTGAGAGGATTCAAAGAAGGGACTGGAAGGTCATATTCCCAAAGCTCAGACAAAGAGCACGAGAAATGGAATTCTTTCCTTTCAGAATATTCTCTTCAACTGGTATTTATTGGGTATCACTTCCCTCACACCTCCATGTCTAGCACACCACTGATCACAGAGAGCTACCAGATCAATATCACACCGAAGGCCCCTGTAACAAGCAGCAGTTGGCACATCTCCAAGACTGAGTTTCACACCCACCATAATGATGAAGTCTTATTCACCCTTCCAGGCAAAATAATGGCTTGAATACCATTTCTTTCTCTGATTTTTGTGGCTCTAATTATAAGACTACCAGAAAGATGTTTACCTGTGTTTTATTGACTATGTAAAGGCAGTCAACTGTGTGGATCATAACAAATTATGACTAACACTGTGAAGAATGGGAATTCCAGAACACTCAATTGGGCTCATGCAGAACCTGTAAAGAAACAAAGAGGCAGCTATTCGAACAGAACAAGGGGATACTGTGTGGTTTAAACTCAGAAAAGGTGTGCGTCAGAGTCGTATCCTGTCACCATATTTATTCAGTGTTAATGCTGAGCAAATAATCTGGGAAGCTGGACTATATGAGGAAGAACAGGGCACCAGGACTGGAGGAAGATTCATATAAACAAGCTGGGATAAGGAGATGACATGACTTTGCTTGCTGAAAGTGATGAGGATTTGAAACCCTTACTGATGAAGATCAAGGACCACAGCCTCAGTATGGAGTGCGCTTCAACACCAAGAAAGCAAAAATCCTCACAACCAGACCAACAAGAAACATCATAATCAATGGAGAAAATATTGACGTTATCAAGAGTTTCATTCTACTTGGATCCATAATCAACACCCATAGAAGCAGAAGTCAGGAAATCACATGATGTATTGCACTGGGCAAATCTGATGCAAAAGACCCATTTAATGTGGTAGAAGGCAAAAACGTCATTTTGAGGACTATGGTGAGATTGACCCAAGCCATGGTGTCTTCGATTACCTCATATTGCATGCCATACCTGGGCAATGCCAAGCCAGCCAGTCAAGTGCTGCCGAGTCGGACCTGACTCATGGCGACCCTAGGGGCCAGAGCAGAACTGACCCCCAGAGTATTCAAGGAGTGCCTGGTGGATGTGAACAATGCCAAAGAATGAACAAATCTGTCTTAGAAAACATACCACCAGAATGCTCCACAGGAGCGGGAACGGCAAGCCTTCATCTCACGTACTTTGGACACGTCGTCAGGAGGGACCAGTCCCTGGAGAAGGACATCATGCTTGGTAAAGTAGAGGGTCAGTGAGAAAGAGGACGACCCTCCGTGAGATGGACTGACACAGTGACCACAACAATGAGCTCAAATCTAGCAGCCACCGTGAGGACGGTGCAGGACTGGGCAGGGCTTCATGCTGTCATGCACAGGGTGGCTATGAGTCACAACAGTCTCAACAACGGGACCTAACAACAACGATAAGGAAATGCACTTCCGGGGGCTTCCAGAACCACAAGCATGAGAAGCTCCATCTACCAAGAGTTACACACATAACCATCTCAGATGAAGGGGATCACAAGGCAGACTTTGCCTAGTGCCAGAAGGGCAGCACAGGCAGTGCCAGGAGTCAGTGGGAGGAAGGGACCTGTGGGCAAAGTGGCTGAGACGGACCCAGATCTGGAATGTGACCTGCGGCTGCCACTTGCCCCTCAGTCTTTGGGCCCCGAGCCAAGGGCTTTGTTTCTGAGAGTCCTCCAACGACACCTGAGCTCCAGGCACTTCCACGTCCCCTGGGGCAAGAGTGGGAGACACAGGTGAAAGAGTGCATGAACTCCCCAGAGGACAGTAATTCCACCCCAGTCTTTGGTGGGAAGTGAAGGCAGCGAACGTTTACGGAGACACAAAAGATATGTCCGGAACAGCACTCGCACACCCGTTTTCTCCTTCAGTCAATACATCGCAGGCTTTTTAATCTCTAGGGTGCTGACAAGAAATGCAGGCTCAGGGCGGTGAAGTGACTTGTCCAAACTCTTACACCACGGGAAGAACTGCGTCTAGACCCGGATCTTCCAGCTCTAAGCTGTCCCCAGGCTGCCACGTCCACTGGAGGTAAGCAGTATGCCTTGGGGTGCTCAGGGGATCAGTGGCTCTATAGGGGCTGGACTCTGCTCACTGTTCTTCCTACCTGTTGATAGTTTGAGCCCAAGAGCTACAGCAAGACCTCAGAGTACAAGGTTTCTCAACCTCGGCGCTGCTGACATTGGGGCCAGATAATTCCTTGTTGTGAGGACTGTCCCATACAGTGCAGGGTGTTCAGTAGCATCCTTGGCCTCTACTCACTGATGTCAGCAGCACTCCCCTGTTTATCTCCAGACACTGGCACGTATCCCTGGGAAGCAAAATGGGGGCCTGGGAGAGAACTTCTGTAGTAGGGCTCTCATATGTCTCTCGGCAGTTTCCTATTCCCTCTATCCAGGAAGCTTTGCACAACAACAGTCCCCACCTCAAGCCACTTAATTTAATCTCATCTGTAGTCCCCTTTGGAAACTCTGGTACCACAGTGATTAAGTGCTACAGCCGCTAACCAGAAGGCTGGCAGTTCAAATTTGCCAGGCGTTTCTTAGAAACTCTTGGGGCAGTTCTGTTCTGTCTGTAGGGTTGTTCTGAGTCAGAATCAACTTGACAGCGGTGGGTTTAGTTTTTGGTCTACAGTCCTTTTTACAATGTAAGGTGACATACTGACAAGTTTCTGTATTTATGATATCAACAATTTGGGGGGCCATTATTGACCACCTAGGATTTGACCTCCTATCTGACTCCAAGGTGTGTGCTCTTAATCTATTCCTACCTCCTCCACAAAGTCTGAACGCAGGCATACCCTTAGGCCAGGCGCTGTGGGGAACAAGGAGGTAGATCAGACATCAGGTGGATGAATAGGAGAACCACTCTGAAAGGGGACAAACAGAGATCCTGGAGCTGCTGGGCCTGAGGCCTGGGGAGTGGGCCTAACTCCTATCCTGCGGAGCAAGCTAAAGTCATGTAAGTCTTAGCAATAACCCCACCCCTATGCCCATCCCTTACACCTCCAACCTAACTCCAAATTCATCTGCAGTTATCTTGTCTTGAGGGGCCACTCTCACGTCTGTCGGCCAGGATTCTGTCCCAAGTATTCTCAACTTTTTCTTATAAAATCTCCTCCCTGCCAAGGGCTTAGAAGGGCTTTCAGCTTGTTCAAATCCACCCTGTCCCCACCCCCAATTCAGATTTGCAAAGATGCCCTTCTACTGCTTGGCCTCTAGGAGCCCGGCAGTCTTTTTCCAGAACGGTGTCAGTTGGCTAGGCTGCCCCTATCCCCAGACAAAGTCCTGATCTCTGCCAGCTGTTCTTGGCCTCTGCAGTGACTTAGCACTGGTTTCCCTGAGCTTCGGGACAGAACAAGCTCTCTCCCTACAGGGAAACTATAGGTTTAAGAAGCATAAATTCTGGTTTGCCTCATCTTGAGGAGTCGCTGTATGGTAGAAATGGCTATTGAGCTCAACAATCAGAGGTCTGAGTCCACCCAGACCCACCTTGGAAGAAATGCCTAATCTACTTCTGAAAAATCAGACAGCCTCATCTACCTTGAGACCAGAAGAATTACATGGTGCCCAGCTGCTAGTACCAATCATTCTGATTATGGCCATAAGAGATGTACTGGGATAGAAGAGCAGAAAAACGTGGAACAGAACTGAAATTCTTGACAACGTCCAGACCTAAAGAGGCCAACTGAGACCAAAGGATTTCCTGAGACTGTCACCGTGAGATGCTCTTTAAACCCTGAACAGAGACTAACCTCTGAGGCCACCTTTTAGCAAAATAATAGAATAGCACACAAGATCAAGGTTATTACCCGTACGTACAGTGCTGTATTAAAATAGAGGCACACATCCATATGAGACCAACAGGTCAATACTTTAAAGCAAAGACAAGAAGATAAGGGACAGGCAAACTAGAGCACTAAAAACAGAACAACAAGAGCACGATTAAAGAAAATATTGACTCGTTGTGGAAAATGTAACCAATGCCATTGAACAATTTGTCCAGAAACTGTCAAATGGGAACCTAATTTACTGTGTAAAATGTTATCAAAAATATTTACAAATACTATTTTAAAAAGTTTAAAAACAAAAACAAAAATCCCTAAGAAGTACGGTTCTACTGTGACAGACATGAAGTCACCCTCAGCTGGAATCCAGCTGATGGCAACAGCTTTTCTTTTTTTTGCCCTATCTTGGAAGAAACAAAATTTGAGAATCTTTTTCTTTCCTGAAAAAAAAAAGCAGGAGAAACGTCTGGTTAAACACAGAAGACAGAACACAAGGGCTCATATCTGTCTCCTTCCAACCCCTCCTCACAGACGACAGCCAAGCAATCAGAAGGTGCACAAATCCACAAGGTCAGAGCAAAGAGGAGAGAAGGCAACTGCATGGGAGAGGTCAGCCTCCTCTGAAAGCTGGACGTGCTGCTGACTCAGTGTCACTCAGGAGTCTAGCAAGGGCTGAGGCCGGCCCGAAACCTGCAGCTAGGGAAACCAGGGAAAGCTGATGGCACTGAAGAAGCTCCCGAGAGACTCAGCAGTGCATGGCAATGGATGTCACCAAAGGATGGGTTGCTGGGGGCTGAAAAGGAGGTAAAATCTGTGAAATTTTGACTTTCTTTTCTTCGCCCCTTCTCCAGTCCTCACTGCTGGACGCCCCCTGTGCCTCTGTACCACTAACCTCAGTTGCCACCAACTGGATTCTGACTTGTGATGACCCAACTGTGCTCCACAGCATTTTCAATGGCTGATGTTTTGGAAGTAGACCACCAGGCATTTCTTCTGAGGCACTTGTGGGTGGACTTGAACTTCCTACCTCCACCCTTTCAGTTAGCAGCTGAGTGTGTGGTAACTGTTTACACTGTTCAGCACTGCTGAGGGAGAGGTACCTCTCTGCCTGAGAAAGGGGCTGAGACAAAGTCAGAGTCCTGCACTGGGGGGTCCTTTTGTCTCCTTAAGTCCTGGGGTTCCAGAACATTTGAACCTCCAGGCAGGAAATCAGAAAAGGAAGCTCTGGAGAAATGGATCAGGCAGAACTATAGATACTGAGTGACATTAGAGTATCCTCCAATGAAATGACCAAAAGCAAAAAACAAACAAACCAACAAACCATTGTCTATTGTCGTGGAGTTGATTCCGACTCATGGTGACCCTACAGGACAAAGGAGAACTGCTCATAGAGTTTCCATGCAGTGCCTAGTGGATTGAACTGCCCACTTTTTGGTTAGCACTTAACCACTACACCGCCAGCCACCAGCATTTCCATGAAATGACCAGGTTCCTGCCAATCAGATCCCACTGAAAGCTTCCAATGAGCTTTTTAGAGTCTTAACCTTGAACAGGAACTGCCAGCCAAGGCTCAAGACACCTTCACAAACGAAGTTTCCAGTCAACACGATAAACAGCCAACAAAACAAATTAACAGATAAGAGGTATGGAAAGCAAACAGGGACAATACAAAGAACAGAAGAAACCTGCCAAAGAATCAAGTTCGTGATATCCTTGAGACACGATCCTACACGAAACCAAACCCACTGCCGTCGAGTCGATGCTGACTCACAGTGATCCTACAGGACAGAGCAGAACTGCTCCACAGACGTTCCAAGGAGCTCCTGGCTGATTCAAGCAGCTGCCCTTACGGTTAGCAGCCTTAGCACTTAACCACCACTCCACCAGGGTTTCCTGAGACAGGATAGGTGGTCAGAAAACAGGAAAATGTGGGACCTAGTTGCCCACCAGCCATAAACTTGGAAATAACAGATGATGGAACGCTAACAGAAAGATTTTGAAGGAAGCTTGCCCCTGAGCTGTTTTCCGTCTATTATGACTAAATAGGATTCCTTAGGGTTGTTTTTCAGATAACCAAACGCCTCCCCCACCTCCACATCTCTTCTGACAACCATCTGCCCTGACCCTTGCCCACCCCCACAGAAGTGAGATATAATGAGCTGTCAAGCCTGGAGGAGGAAACAGAGACTGGTGGTCCGATAGGCAGAGAGCCAAGGCTTCCCTGTAAGCGTAAAAATCCCCATCCTGCTTGCGCTGGGGCCTCAGCCTCAGGGGTGCTGTCCGCCCGGTGAGCGGCCGGCCACGGCACTTCTCTGAGCAACGCTTCTCCTGCCCCCGTAAAGGCGTTCTCGTCCCAATTCTCTTCTTGTTGCCTCCTTTTGAAATTCTTTTCTAGTCATAGGCAAGAACCTGTAGTTATCCGGTGACATGCTCAGAGAGATGAGAGAAAATATTACATTTATAAAAGCAAGAACAGGATGCTCTAAGAAAGGAATATTCTGCAAATATGAAAAGGTGTCAGGATATTAAAAATATGGCAGAGAACACTGAATTATACATGTAGACATTACTGAATTGGCAAATGTTTTCCTGTGCAAACTTATACAATAAAATATTCTGACCAAACAGATTTTAAGAATTCAATAGAAGGTTTGGAAGGTAACAGAAAATGTTTCATACAGTGAAAAAACACAATAAAGTGGATGAAAACAGAAGATTGCGCCTGGAGGTCCAACATCCTAATAAGAATTCCAGAAATGCTTAAGCAGAGAGAATATCCAGGGGAGGAAATTATCAAAGAAAGAATACCCAAAAAATCTTCCAGAATTTTCGAAATGAAAAAATCCTCTGAGTCGTCGGAAAAATGAATAAATAAAAAGTACCCACAACAAGGGGCATCATCATGAAGTTTCAGAACACAGGGCATAAACAGAGGATCCCACACACTCCCTCTCATGGATTTTTTTTTAAAGATAACATACAAAGGGTCAGCCATCAGATGAAATGAGAAAAGCACTGTAGTTGACAGTAGCAACATCAGCAGCTCTCAGGCAACTCTTCCAAATTCTGAGGGAAAATAATTTCCAGCCTAGAAGTACACAGCTGGCCAAACTAGCGAGTGTGGAGGCAGAACAGTGACGCTTTCTTGCCTGTGAAGCCAGAAAATCTACTCTGCCCCAGGCACCTTTTCCTGGGAAGCTCCTAGAAGCTGGGCCTCGCTGGAGTTGGGGAATACATGGAGCAAGAGGAGGATGTAGGGGCCAGGGGCCAGTCACCCCCGCAGAAAAGGAGGAAGAGGGGGAGGACAGCACTTGGCACCAGGCCGGCTGGGGGTGGGGAGCGGGAGGTGGGGTGGGGTGGGCATATAGCGGGATTGTGCCAAGAAAACAAAATAAATCCTGAGGTTTCCTGAAGCCTTTGTCCAGACTGAAAGGAGAGTCATGCTTCTGCTGGAGAGTTCAGATGGTGAATTCATAATCAAGAACTATGCTTCTCCAAGTGCCGGAGGGAAGAAAACACCTCCTTGAGACACAACTCCTTGGAATCATAAGATTCTGTGGAACGTAGTTTGAAAATGACTAAGTCGGCTGTCCTCTGCTTTACAGATGGTGAAACTGAGGGGCAGAGAGACACCCAGGGCCACAAAGAGAGAGTAAGGTTCATTTGGAACTTAGAGCTAGCTCAAACAAAACTCCTATCAACCATAGCAAGCACCAGACCAAACCTAGGGGAACTGCGCTGGGGACTGACCCCACACACTTCCTGGTAGCTCTGCTCTCAGCCACTCTGCTGTGGTACTGATTTTCCAAAAGGCACAACCAAGGTTTCTGAGGAACTTCTAACTGTCACCTGTTAAGAGCAAGAATACACAGACGTGACAATGCTACAGACAGTGATTCACCTGTAACCTTCCAGGGAACAAACGAGCACCAGCAGACTCCTTGAGGCAGGTGGGCCTACTCCCAGTACTGCTGTTGTTAAGACACAGTGTCGTTTTCCAATCTTCTACAATCTGAAGAGCATATCTGCCCTTTCAATGGTGTCACTTTTGATTCACTGCCCCCTGTATGGTTTTTCCAAAGGCTTAAAAACCCATCAAACCCACTGCAGTCAAGTCAGTTCCAACTCATAGTGACCCTACAGACAGAGCAGAACTGCCCAGAGTTGCCAAGGAGCACCTGGTGGATTTGAACTGCAGACCTTTTGGTTAGCAGCTGTAGCACTTAACTACTATGCCAGCAGGGCTTCCCCCTAAAGGCTTAGTCCCTGCAAATGGTTAACGAACTCAGCATCTAATGGATAGGGTAACGGTTCACGTCTACTCAGAGGTGCCTCAGAACAAAGGCCTGGAAATGCACTTCTGAAAAACCAGTCACTGGAAACCCTCTGAACTACAACACTCCTCTGACATACACGGGGTTTCCGTGAGTCAGAATCAAGCCCACAGCAGCTGTTTTATTTTCTGACGTATTTTCAGCCTTTATCACAGTATTTATTTATTTGGGTTTTTTTATTATTATTACTATATTTTACTATGATTGAATGAAAATGTACATTCCCATATAAATTTGCATGCTGACCTACATGCAGCTCCCACTGCTCTCCCACTGCACGGTGACAGCACACTCTTCCTCTGTCTCCATACATATCTTCCCAACAGTCTCCTATCTTCTCCTCTCCACCCAATGCCCTTCTTCCAGTGTGAGGTCAACAGGACGACCTCCTATAGATGCCTAGAACCATAAAGTGCCCACACAATATGGTCACTCTGCATCACCAAGTCCAATCCACTGCTGTCTGAAAAGTTGACCTTCAATATGATTTACGGACAGGGGCAGCACCAGGGCCAGGGGCCCCGCTCCCAGGAGAACTTCAAGGCCCCTGGACCATCAGTTGCAGTCTTTTAGTGGAGATCTCAGGGTGCACCCCTATTTATAGTTATGTTGCCAGTGAGACTCAACTTTGTGAGCTCCATCGTATCACAGTATTTATTTATTGTGATTTAGGTGAAAGTTTACAGATCAAATCAGTTTCTCCTTAAATGGTTAATGCACAGATTTGTTTTGTGTTAGTAGCTGCCAACCCTGAGATATGTCAGTATTCTCTGCCCCAGGTTCATCTTCCTGTCCCCTCCTGCTCTCCTGTCCTGGCTTCTCGGTGGGGTGCCTGCCAGTCTTGTCTACATGGCTCAGCTATGAAGCCTCCCTCACCTGTGTGACTGTCGGCCCATAGACCTGACTCATCTCTGGCTGAAAGGTGAACCTCAGGAGTAACTCAGTACTATGTTAAAAGGGAGTCTGGGGGGTCATATTGCAGGGTTTCTCCAGTCTGTCAGGAGAACCTGGTCTTTTTACTGGTGAATTTGAATTTTGTTCTATATTACTCTCCCAGTCTATCTAGGACCCTCTATGGTGATTCTTTAACTAACCACAGGGTGCCATTATTAAGGAGTTAATCTGCATTTTATTATAAAATTCTAGGAAATCCAGTGCTCTGTGACACTAATACGTGACATTCTTTCTTTGAGTCTCAATGCCCTGGTCTATATGCAGCTCATGATCTTAACCTATTAAACAGGGTTGCTGTGGAAACCCAGACGGAAGAACCTAGTACTGGGGAAAGAACCCTGGGTGAGAAGTCAGGGGTCTTGGGTTCAAGTCTCATCTCTGATACTTACTTGCTGTGTGACCTTGAGGAAGTCACTTCTGTGTCCAGACTTCAGTTTGCTTTCCTGCAAAGTGAACAGCTGACACCCAGTGCCCTTTCTCTCACGCTCCTTCCAGCTCCGGCACCCTAGGCGTCTAGCTTGTGGCTCTTCAGTCTCCCAGTTCAGGGACGCGGCCCCTCACCCTTCCCAAAGCTTGCTTGCCTCCCACATTCTCCATTCCAGAAAGAACACTCCTCCTCTTTCCTGCCCAAACCTGGGCCTGGCAGGCTGGGGCTCCAGAGAGGACAGGAGGTAGGCAACAATCCCAGCCGTTCAAGCGCCTGTGGTGAGTGCTGGCCCAAAGCCAGTCATAATAAGCCCTGAGATACAGAGGGGCGTTTGTCTGGGGGACCCAGATTTTCATCTGAGCCTTCACTCTTTCTGTGGCCGGCTGACTCTCTTCCTCCCACGTCCCAGGCAGCAGTGTGGTCCCCAGCTCTGTTATCAGGTGGCGAGGATGCTGCAGAGATCTGAGAGGCCCATCCGCAGGCTGGGACACCAGGCAGAAGCAGAGAAGGTGGGAGTGAGGGGAGCCACGTACGTATGGTGGTCAGTTGGTGTGCGGGTGGAAGGGGGACAGACTTTGGGAATTCACTCCCAGACACACCTCTGCAAACTCAAACTCGGGCTTTTTTTTTTTTTTTTCCTGTAGGCTGAAAAAAACCACTGAGACTCTGGCCTCAAACAGATGACAGAAAAGTGAAGTAGAAAGAAGCTTTGTCTCCAAACCCCAACTCCAGCACTAGAACCCAAACTCTGCCCCAGCTAAATGACTTGAGACCAATCATTTAAACATGGTGCCTTGGCTAACTGCCCCCACGAGCAAATACCTCTTTGCTATAAGACCAGGATGGTGCCCAGCTACCACTGCTAAATGTTTTGATCAAAGATTGTATAGAAGAATCCTGATCAAAAAGGGGAAAATGCTGCATAGAATTTCAAATTCACATGGAATCGACACTTTCTGAAGTCACTGAGGCTGGATGAAGCCTGAAAACTATTGCCCTGAGATTATCTTTAAACCTTGAGCCAAAAATATTCCCTATAGTCTTTTCAAATCCAAGCAATAGTTTAGCTAGAAAAAAATATGCCTTAAGCATTGTGCTCTTTTAAGATCTATCTATATGGGATCAAATTGACAAGAGCAATTCAAAAGATTAGGTAAGAAACTAGAGGCGGCGGGTTTATGTTAATGGGGAGGAACAACTCAGAAAAAGAGGGTGAGAATGGTCGTGCAACTTGAAGAATGTGGTCAACACAATCACTGAATTGTATATGTAGGATATGTAGAAACTGTTGAAGAGCTAGCTCCAAGTTTTGCTGTGTGTATTTTCAACAACAATATAAACAAACTAACACAATGCCTTGGTTTTCTTATCTGTGAAAGGGATTTTGATTCAATCCAGCAAGTGTGTGCCGAGGGTGTCGGGCCTTGCCCAGATGCAGAGATGAACACAAAGCACAGCATTGCCACAACCTACCCCATGGGGCTTCTGTGAGGATCTTGGGGTTAATGAGCAAGTTCCTGCTCTCCACCCTGGGAGTTGCTGTGGGGGCTTACTGGTGTCCCCTGTGGTGCCTGCCATCAGCTGCTGTCTGTATGTTCCACTGCTGTGCAACCCCCATACGCTGTGACATCACGCTACAGAGGTATGGAGCACAGCTGTCTGTCCCCTGACTTTAGGAAGCTAGGGCACTGGCAGAACAGCAAGAGAGTGGAGAGAAGAGGGACTAGTTCCCAGCTCTTCATCAACTGGCCAAGTGACTTTGGGCAAGGTACATCCTCTCTTCTCCAGGCCTCAGTTTCTCCCACTTTAAAAGGGGGTGAATATCTTGCCCTTTGCTATAAAGACTAAATTAAACAAAATTACATACTCGGAGGTTCCCAGTGTGGTGTAGTCCAGACAACAAGGCTTTAATACTTAGAAGAATGAGGGTTGAAATCCCAGCTCTGCCCCTCTAAACTCTCTATTGTGGGTCAAATTACTTAGTCTCCATGATCCTCAGAATCTTCATCTGCGGTAGATAAAAACGTGGCGGGTTGGGGGGGCAGACAGGGATATAAGGATTGAATAAGAACTGAGAGGAAAGCATCCTGCCCTGCAAATGTGAGTGAGGGAACTGCTTAGGGCTTCTTTCTGATTTTTGTGTGTTCCTCCCGCCATCATCCATATTTATGAGTTCTAAAAATTTCTTCTTTTTTCTGATGTGAGAAAAAATGAGGGACATTTTCTTCTACCCCGAGAGTTCCTTTTCTCCCCTTCTGACTCAGTGAGAAATTACAACAATTTGGCGGGTCCCTCCTAACAGTACTGTGGTCACTGGGTGCTGGCCTTACTCTGCTGAGTGGAAAAGTCAGCCTCAGTGTTGCTTCAGAGTTGTCTCAGTGCTTGCCATCTCCAGATGCCACTAGGCCCCAGTGACACTGCTGAAAAACCCACTGTGGAGCTCAGCATCCCTGGAGACTGGTCCCTCTCCACACAGCAGGGCTTTAGAGCTACTGTTTTTTGCCCAACCTCCCAATCTTAACGCGGCTTGAGCCTTGCTGCCAACACTAGCGAGGCCTGGGAGAACCTCAGCAAGGAGGCCAGGAGAATCCACTGCTGCCCCTAGATGGCCCCTCACGTAGCTGGGGTGGGGAGCACTTAGAACCCACAGTCATAACTGGCCCTTTTGGGGGGCACTTTCTAAGACTAATTACTCAAACTGGAGCATCACATTTGCAGTCTCACCAAATCACCAACACCCTGTTCTGCTTCACATCCAAGGAAACCAAGGATCAGAGAGGTTGAAAAACTCATCCAAAGTCACAGGAGCAACCAGAGGCAGGATTGGAATCCAGTCTTCTGCTTTCCAAACAAGCCACCTCCCAGCACCCACCCTACCCTTCCTTGAGGAGTCAGGCAATATGGAAGGCCCTTGTAGGGTGTGCAGGAGTGGGCAAGCAAGCGGAGTCAGAGGTGCAAGGACATACAAAACTGTGCAGGAAAGAGGTGGCGCCAGGGCACCTGGCTCACCAGGGCTTTGGTGAACTCCTGTGGTGAGTGGGCTGAGTGTGTGTGCCTCTGCGGGCTGGTGTGTCCGGAGCCGGCTCCAGAAGAAGCTTCCCCAGGCAGGGCTGTTGGTAAACACGCTAACAGGTTCTTCATTTCCTCCCTGAGCCGCCCAGATCCTGTTGACTGACAGACCACAGCAGATGCTGCACTCAACCCAAACCTGCCCTGCTTAGGGGACACCGACTCACATCTGGGAAAGGGAAGCTCGGAGTCACCAAGGAAGAAGTGGCTGATTGCTGGACCGTGGCCTCGGGCCATGAAGGTCACCAAAGGAGGGTGCTGTAGCTGGGATGGGTGGGTGGCTACACCCTGAGTGTGACCCCTCTGGCCTAGAGTGGAAAAGGAGGTCTCTCCACTCTCGCCTGTACAGCCACCCCAGAGAACTCTCCACATGATGTCCGCTCGCCTCTGCCTAGACCTGCAGTGGCTCTCATCAGCTAAGATGAAGTCTGGACTCCTCAGAGGGCCTCTCATCACCCAGCAGCACCTAGATCTGCCCTGTCCAGAAGGCAGCCACTGGCCATGTGTTGGACCTTGAGAAGTAGCTTTTCCAAACTGAGGAGTGCTGGGAATGTAAAGTACATACGGGTTTCAAAGCCTTAGTATAAAAACAAGATTACATGTTAAAAAAAAGAAGACTACATGTTGGAATGATGGTATTTGGGATATACAGGGTTAAATAAATACATATTATTAAAGTTTATTTCCCCCTGCTTCTTTTTGACTCTTAGTGTGGCAGCTAGACAATTTGGAGGCCCTGGTTGCATGGTGGTTAGAGCTACAACAGTTAACCAAATGGTCAGCAGTTCAAATCCATCAGGTGCTCCTTGGAAGTTCTATGGAACAGTTCTACTCTGTCCTATATGGTCACTATGAGTTGGAACCGACTCAACAGCAGTGGGACTAGACAATTTAAAATGATCTATGTGGCTTGCGTCATATTGGCATCCTGTCCTCTCCTTGCTGGCTGTCCTATTAATGCTGATTCATTATTTACTTCTTCGTGTACTCCTTCATTCAGGAAGTATTTACTAATCACATACTACGTGCTCCCGATGATGCTAAACAATGCAGAGGAGATGGAAGCAACACAGGCGTGGCATTTGAGCCCACGTAGAGCTTAGGAGCTATGCTTCCAAGATACCAAAGAACACACACTACCCCATATGTTATGTGTCTTTGCTCACACTAGCTATTCTCTACAATCAACTTCCTGTCTGGCAAACTCCTACTTATACATCAAAACCTAACCCTTCAAACATTTCAAAACTTTTATCAAAGTTTTGATTAAAACAGCAACAGAGCATCGCACCCCATGAAGCCTGTCCACCCCTTTCTCCCCACTGGGGTTGCTCATCTCCACCACTTAAACTACCAACTGTAATGCACACAATTCTATTATTGCATCAGTTTCCTTGTCATCATTGTGTCAAAGGCTCTCTCTTCCCCCACCCCAGGGACCCTCTTAACCTCCCTTCACAACATAACTACCCCCTGCAACTATCTGGCTTGTCACCTGTCTGTCTCCCAACATCCTAAGCTCTGTGAGAGCAGGGTGCTTGTCCTTCTTGTTCACAACAGGCATCCCAATGCCTGGCACAGTAATGGGCACCCAGCAGGCACTGCAAGGTGAGGGTAATGAAAAGTGGGCAGCAGAGTGCCCATGTCTGCGGTGACACAGGCTCTGGAGCTGGACTGCCAAGGGTTCAAATCCTGACTATTCCCTTCCTGGCATGTGATCTCAGGTGTGGTGCTAGCACGACCTCTTTAACCAGATGTTTTATCATTAAAAATAAAATAAGGGAGGGCATTTGGAAGGTACCAGCTTGCCTGATTTCTGTGAAGACTAAATGACATACATACTACTGCTTAGAACAGCGTCTACGCCAGGTTACTCAGCTAACTATGGTTATCACCTTCATTCTTGCTGCACGGCTGCTCTCCACAGCTAGACTGCCAGCTCCTTGAGGCTCAGGCGGTGCCTGGGTCATTGTCACTGCCCAGCGCTGTGTTCTCCATCTCCATCATCACCACTCCTGTGGCTTCAGAGCCCAGAAACCTAAAGTCGCCCCGATACCTCCCTGCCTGGCGCCCGCACTCGTCACTCACGTGGCCGAGCCCTTTCAGACAGCTCTTCACTTCCCACAATTAATCATTTGCCACCTTCATTATGCCCAGCCATTCTGCGTCCGTTCTTCCATCCTTGCTTCTAAGGAGCATTCTGCCTGTACTTCTTCCAAGACAGATGTCATGGACTGAATCGGGTTGCCAAAAAAATTTGTGTAGGAATTTAGCTAGGCCCTGATTTCTTGTGCTGTGTGATGTTCCTCCCTGTTGTGATCCTGCCTCTGTGACGTTAATGAGGGAGGCTGGGCGACAGTTGTGTTGGTGGGGCAGGACTCAATGGGTAAGATTGTATTGTGCCTTAAGGCAGTCTCTTCAGATACAAAGAAAAGAAGCTAGCAGAGAGATTGGGGATCCCATGTTACAAAGAAACTGTGCCAGGACGTTGAATGCATCCCTTAGACAGGACTAGGGTCCCTGCACCTCAGAAGCTTCCAGCCCGGGGGAAGATGAACAACAAACACCTTTCTCCATTGCCAGCAGAGAAAGCCTTCCTCTGGAGCTGACACCCTGAATTTAGACTTTTAGCCTATTGAACTGTGACAAAATAAAATTTCTTTTTGAAGACATCCACTGTGGCATTTCTGTTAGAGCAGCACTAGATGACTACAACACCAGATTTGTTTATTCTTCTGGTAGCCCACGGTATAGTCAGTATTCTTCACTGACAGCATAATTAAAAGGTACCAGTTCTTCAGTTTTACATATTCAGGAAATACTATTCAGCCTAAAGAGCAATGCAGTTTTTTTTTATGCATACCACAACACAGATGAGCCCTGGAAACATAAGGCCGAATAAAATGTCAGTCACAAAAGGAAAAGTATTATTGTGATCTCACTTACATGAAACAAGCAAATATATAGAAAACAAAGTTTGTCATGGTTGCCAGGAGTCAGAGGGAGGAAGAAAGGCTGACTTTTTGCTTGGGGGACTCTGAGTTTATGTTAATGGTGGTCGAATATTTGGGAAAAGATAGCAAAAATGGTGGTATTGCATGAAAAATGTAGTCAATGTCACTGAATTACAAATGTGGAAGTTGTGCTACTAAATGTTTTGGTGTGTATGTTCTCACCAACTAAAAAGAGAGAGAGAGAATCCCCATGGTATGAACTCAGTGTGAGATGTTCAAACAGCAGAGTCAGGCTGACCTGGGCTTAAACCCTGGGTCTGCTGGGTTGCCTTTGAAAAGTGACTTAGCCTCTCTGTGCCTGTTTCCTTATCTGTAAATGATAATGTGATACTCTTCAAGCAGCTTCCATTTGGGTGAAATGAGGTCAGGGCATACAGCCTCTGGTAGAGTATAGCAGCTCTACACTGTCCTAGGATTCCTATGAGTCAGAATCTAGTCAATGGTTTTTTTTTTTTTTTTGGTAGAATGTGGTACCAAGCAGCTTTTCATAGATTTTCTTTCCTGCCTTTCTGACATCTCTGGGGCAATCTCCCCAAACCCCCAGTTTCACCAGAATCAAGCTTAAAATCACCCTTTGGTCTGGAATCACCGAGACCCCTGGAAGGCCCAGGCCAGTAGGTGATGGAGAAGGAAGGAAAAGGGGGAAACGTCACATTACCCAGTTTTAAAATGTGTCCAAGACTGAAGAAGAAGAAGAAAAGACTAATTACAATCTATTTCCTTCTCTTTCCTGTGGTGTCAAGGCAGGGTATATTACTGAACTTCTTTGTGAGGTACCACTTGGGGCCTCCTGAAGACAGGGCTGGTGACATAAATAAATATTTCTGTACTGTGCTCTCTGCACCTTGGGTGCAGGTTCTGAGCAAATATCACAGCCTGGAAGGGAGGTCGTGGTCGGGGGAAGCTGGGTGAACAGTGCGCTCTGGGCCAGGAGACAGGAGAGCCAGGTTCCAGGCCCAGTCTGTGAACCCTCAGTCGCAAAGCCCATTCCTTGCCCTGCCTGGCTTTCCACTGTTTGGCCCCCACCTACCTCTTTCCCGCCTTCTCTCTCATCCTGTCTTGGTACCCACATGCTCCACGCCTTAGCCTTTTGGGGTTACTGAATTTTCCCCAACAGTTTCTCCCCTTTCCCCAGAATGTCTTCCCTCTTTTCTTCCTCCATGCGCTGGGAGCGTGGTGAAGCTGACAGACTATGGGTTTTTGCATTAGACTTGGATTTAAATTCTGATTTAACTGAGTCACTGCTAGCAGGTAACTAAATCTCTCTGAGTTTGTTTCTTCAAGTGTAAACTGGGCCTTGTGATTTCAGCCTCATTCCTTGTTGTGATAGGCAAATGAGAAAAAAAATTGTTAATAATAAATGCCAATTCCCAAGCCTTACCATATATATCAGAGTTTGGGAATGGTGCAAATGGTTAAGCATCTATTTCCTGAAAGGTCAGCAGTTTGAACCCACCTAGAGGCACCCTGGAATAAAGGCCTGATGATCTGCTTACAAAAGGTCACAGCCCTGAAAACTCAGGGCAGTTCTACTCTGCAACACAGGGGTCGTCCTGAGTTGGAACTGACTCTGTAGCCATAGGTTTGGGTTTTCTTTGTGGCCAAGCCTAGCCGAGTGCCTGACACCTCACGGGTACCCAGAAATTCTGGCTTCCCTTTCCTCCAAGACTCACCCAAATGCTTCCCCCTGTGTCTCACGTAGGTCAATCACTTCTGAGTCTTTGGCGCATCTCACAGGCACCTTAGCTCTCACCACATGACAGTGTTATCTGTGGACAGGTCAGTTTTTCATTCTATTCTAGGAGCTCCCTAGGGGACAAAGCCTGCCTTAGCCATAGCCACCTGCCAGCACTCTGCCCAGGGCCTGCCATTTAGAAGATCCCTGGAAGAACAAACGCAGGCACGCATACGGGCATGGGAGCTGCATCGGAGAGAACGGCTTCAGCAGATGCCCGAGGGTGGGCTGGCTACGAAGGTGTACTCAGCTCTCCCGGCTGCGATTCCCTGAGCTCTCGTGATGGCCCTCAGAACTCCTCTTTCAGCTCTATGCAGACCAAGCGACCAGTCACACCCTCCTCTGAGCTCCTACACTGCTTGGACTTGGATCCTGAGTGAAAAGCCAAGCAAATTGTCCCAGCAGAGGACTTTTATGCCACAAGGTATGCACAAAGCGCCTAGGTGGTGTGAGCAGCTTGCGATTGGCTGCTAACCTAAAGGTTGATGGTTCAGACCCTCTCCGTGACTCCACGGAAGAAAGGCCTGGCAAACTGCTTTTGGAAAGATTACAGGCAGGAGAACTCTACGGAGCAGTTGTGCTGTGTAACACACAGAGTCACCATAAGTCAGCACTGACTCAATGGCAACACGTTAGGTTCTGGTTTGCAGGAAACAAAGGAGATCTGGAAGCTACAGAATGAATGTAGCATACCAGGATTTCCAGGATAGTTCGTTCAGTGGTTTACGGGTTACAGAGTCAGCTTCACAGTGCTGGCTGTGCACCCACCACACAATAGTTGACTGATAAATGCTTAAGGGATTTGGGGGAGTGTGTTTTACCTACCACGTGGCTGGGATATGCTACTGTGAAGGAACAGAAGTCATCAGTCTTCCTTCCTGGGGTAACTACTACTGGACAAGGAGTTAGAATTGGAGAGCCTCCAAGACCTTAGCCTTCTGTGGTATTTCTCCATCATCCCAATACCCTCAACTGCTCCTCAGGACAACTGGTCTTCCCTGAATTTTTCTGCCTCACTCACCAGCATCTGTCCACACCCCCTAACCCCAGCAGGATGGGCAACGGCCCTTCTCCCAAACTCCCACTCCTTCCAACTGCGGCAGACTGTGCTTCCCAAAGATGGTCACACACTAGCTCCTCTCCGACCCACTCTTCTGCAATGTGACCTTGCTACTACTCGCATCAAAAGGCAGAGGCTATTTCCCCACTCCCCTGAACCTGAGTGGGCCCAGCAACCGCCGGGACTAGACAAATGTGAACAGAAGTGACGCTGCCAGCTCCAAGCAGTCCTTACTTGACAGAGTCTGCTTACTGCCTCTCACAATGCTGGAGAAGCTCCCTCTTGGACAACAGCTGCCCAACTCGGAGATACTCAAGGCACACAGAAAAGTCACACAAGTACATGCTGTAGGTGACAGGCCCACTTGAGCACCCAGCAGACAGCCAGCATCAACAGCCTGCTATAGGAGTGAGTCCCCTGTAGACACTCAGCCTAGTAGAGTCTTTGGGTGACAGAAGACCCAGCCAACAATCTGAACGCAACTGAGTGCCCGAGAGAGCCCAAGTGACAACTGCCCAGGGGAGCTGAGTCAACCTATGGAACCACAAGAGAAACGAGCAGTTCGTTGTTTCAAGCCACTAAGTGTTGGAGTTGTTTCTTATGTAGCAACAGATAAGCTAGCACATGAATTAATCCTCAATCCAGCTCTCCCCAGCTTTACAACAATTAAGCCCCATCTCTGTCAGGAGACCTAACTGGCCCCTCCACCCCAGGTCAGAGACTGCTTCCACCTCTGGTCTCTTCTTTCTTTTCTGATAAAAATATACACAGCAAAACATACACCCATTTAGCAACTTCTACACAAATCAGTGACACTGATGACATTCTTCATGTTGCATCACCATCCTTTTCCAACCTATTCTACCACCACTGACATAAACTCACTGTCCCCAAGGAAACTCCACCTTCCCCCTGCTTCTTGCCACCCCAGCAACCATTATTAATTTCAGTTTCTATATATTTGCTTATTTCACATAAGTGATACCACACAGTGTTCAGCCTTTTGTGACTGACTTTGCTCAGTGTAATGTTTTCAAGGTTCACCCATGCTGTGGCATCCGGACCTCATTTCTCTCTACGGCTGATCGGATCTCTTTTGATAATTGTTTATACCATTCATTTTACAATCATGATGGTTTTGTATTGCGATCCCTGGATATCTACTTTTCCTTCAAAATATAAAAAACATTTTCAGTAGAAACTTTCTATCTTGTCTGAAAATGGAAAGCTGATGGCATTTGCCATACATGGGAGGTAATAGTGAAATAAATGAGACTATAAAGCCCACTTCATCAGTCTCTAACTAGATAGAATTAATGGTACTGAAAGAAGAAATCCAAGCTGCCCTGAAGGCACTGGCAAAAAAAAAAAAAAAGGCTCCAGAAATTGGCAAATATCAATTGAAATGTTTCAACAAATGGAAGCAGCTCTGAAGGTGTTCACTTATTTATGCCAAGAAATTTGGAAGATGGCTACCTGGCCAATCACCAGGGAGATCCATATTTGGGCCCATTGCAAAGAAAAGTGTTCCAACAGAATGTGGAAATTTTCAAACAGCATCGTTAATATCGGAAACCCTGGTGTTATAGTGGTTAACTGCTATGGCTGCTAACCAAAATGTCAGCAGTTCAAATCCACCAGGTACTCCTTGGAAACTCTATGAGGCAGTTCTACTCTGATCCACCAGGTTGCTATGAGTCAAAATCAACTCAACAGCAATGGATTTGGGTTCCATTAATATAAGACACATAAAAAAACTTTGCTGAAGATTATTCAAAAGCAGCTGTAGCAGTACATGACAGGGAACTGCCAGAAGTTCAGGCCAGATTCAAAGGAGGATGTGGAACAAAGGATATCATTGTTGACACTGGAAGGATTCTGGCTGAAAGCACAGAATATCAGAGAGGTGTTTACCTGTGTTTCATTGACTATGTAAAGGCATTTGAATGTGTGGATCATAACATTTTGAATAACATTGCAAGGAATAGGAATTCCAGAACCTGTCCAGAGACCAAGAGGCAGTCATTTGAACAGAACAAGGGGATACTGCATGGTTTAATGTCAGAAAAAATGTGCATATCAGGGCTATAGCCTTTTACCATACTTATTTAATCTGTACAGTGAGTAAATAATCCAAGAAACTGGACTATATGAAGAACAGAGCATCAGGATTGGAGGAAGACTCATTAACAACTTACGTCTACAAAAGACACAACTTTGCTTGCTGATAGCAAAGAGGATTTGAGGCACTTACCGATGAAGATCAAAGAATACAGCCTTCAACATTATACATCAACATAAAGAAAACAAAAATCCTCCCAAGTGGACTAATAAGCAACATCATGATAAATGAAGAAAAGATTGGTATTGTCAAGGATTTCATTTTACTTGGATCCACAATCAACACCCGTGGAAGCAGTAGTCAAGAAATCACCTCGAGGACTAAGGCACATCTGACCAAAGAGATGGTCTTTTCTATCACCTCATATGCATGAGAAAGCTGAACAATGAATATAGAAGACCAAAGAGGAATTGATGCCTTTGAATGATGGTGTGGATGAAGAATATGGAATATCCCACGGACTGCCACCGAACGAACAAATCTACCTTGTACAGTCAGAGTGCTCCCGAGAAGTGAGGATGGCGAGACTAGGTCCACAATGGGCTCAAACACAACAGCGACTGGGAGGACAGCGCAGGGGCGGGCTGGCTTTCATTCTGTCGTCCTTGGGGTTGCCATGAGTCGGAACTTACCTGACGGCACTGAACAACAGGCAGTGTCATCCCAAGTGTCTGAGCCCAAGGCTCTCCCTTTCTTTCCTGAAATGAAGGCTGGCAAGTGCTACAGTGATACCAGTCGCCACCCTGAGTTCCAGAATCGGGCAGTTAAAGCATGTCAGCTTCCGGATCCCGGGGTCACAAAGGTGTGACTGTGTGTCCTTGAATTCAACAATGTCGGGGTAACCTTGGAAGCCCCTGGATGGTGCAGTTACACACTCTGCTGTTAGTAGAAAGTTTGGCAATTCAAATCCACGCAGCAGCACCTCAAAAGAAAGGCCTAACAACTTCCAGAAATCATAGCCTTTGGAAACCCTATGGGGTGCCCCTCTACTCCGGTGCACACTGGGTGGCGACGAGTCAGAATGGCCTCAAGGCACACGGCAGCGGTGTTGGAGGAGCAGCCTGGACAGCCCCCCACTTTGCCGTTACGGCAGCTGAGGAAACACCTGGGGCTGGCCAGTTCCACTGTGCTTGGGAAGCTTCCAGGCTTTCCATTATTTTAAGAGAATTCGGTGCATGAAATCTCCCCCTGAAATGCCAAGCGTTGCTTCTATGTCTTGCACCAAACTCTGACTTACACACCCTGGCTTCCCATAACTCCTGGAGCATCTCCTGAATTTGTTTCTTTTATTATTTAAGTACTTCCTCCAAGAGAATTTTCAATGTGAGTCTTTGTGCATTTCACCTTCTGAGGCTTTACTTGCTCAAGAATATTTTTATTATGACCTCATGTTCAAATGACAATTGGGCTGGCTTAAAATTCTGGATTGGAAGTTCTTTTCTTTCAATTCTCAGTAACATTACTTCTTTGACTTCCTGTAGCAAGTGCTGTCAGTGCGGAGCAGAATGCCAGTCTGATTCCTGCTCCTTTGTAAATGATCTGTTTTTTGCCTCCGCTTTTATACTCTTCATTTTCATCACAATGTCTACGGGTAGATTTTCCTTATTGGTACTGCAGGTTACGGACCCCTACTGTGGAAACCCTGCCGGCTTACTGGTTAAGAGCTACGGCTGCTAATCACCAGGTCAGCAGTTTGAATCACTCAGGCATCCTTGGAAACCCTATGGGGCAGTTCTACTCTGTCCTACAGAGCTTCTATGAGTTGGAATCAACTCAATGGCAGTGGGCTCCTTTTTGTGGGAGAGGAAAGGAGGAGGTTACTTCTACTGTCCATCTCTCTTAGTCTTTTGTTTTTATTTGCTGTCTATTATCTTTTCCTGGAGTCCCTGAGTAATGCAAACAGTTACCACTCAGTGGAGAAGCTGGAAGTTCTAATCCATCCAGAAGTGCCTCAGAAGAAAGGCCTGGTGATCTGCTTCTGGAAAACACAGCCACTGGAAACTCTATAGAGCACAGTTCTACTCTGACACACAGGGGGTCACCACGAGTCAGAGAAAACTTCGGTGGCATAGTGGTTAAGTGCTATGTCTGCTAACCAAAAGGTCAGCAGTTCAAATGCACCAGGTGCTCCTTGGAAACTGTGGGGCAGTTCTACTCTGTCCTACAGGGTCACTATGAGTTCAAATCAATTCAACAGCACTGAGTTTAGTTTCAGTGATGAGTCCGAAATAATTCAGTGACAACTAATTTTAAAAAATCTTTTCCTGTTGCTTTATTAGATAGCTCTTAATCTCATCTGCCGGTTCACCCTTCAACTCTAAACACTCATATTTATGCCATCTGTCACGTCCTGTGTATTAGGTATCATATTTTTCACGGCTAATACCTTGACTTGGTTCTCTCCTATGACTTCTTGCCCCTGCACTATTATGAACATCTTTCTTTCTCTCCTTAAGTGTAATTATCATGCTTTACTTTAAAATCTTGGTCCACCTGCTCCAATAATTCTGCTTCAGAGTGCCTATGTGGCTTGATCCTTTGTCTTTTGCAGTAGTTGAGCTTCTCAAATGTCTAATTATTTTGGCAGCTGAGTTCAAGCTCCCCTGGGGGATACCAGCAAAGACATAAGGAAGAACCGAAGACACAAGGACAAGAGAGAGGACATGCCCAGGGCAGAGCCACACAGCACCCGTGGCACTCCCTTCCACTGGGCATGCTGCCAAGTATGCTGTTGGCCTTCACCTCCACGTTCTCTGAGCGAAGCAGTCCTGGCCAGAGGTAGACCTCTCTAGGGAGGCAGAAGGTGGAGTTAGATGGGATGGACGGGGAGGAACAAAAATCTAAGTTCTTGACTGCATCGGTTCCTTGTTCCAGCAGCACAGTGAGTGGACCCGTATTAGCCCAGGGCTGCAGCTGCCCATTCTGTACTAAAGGGGTTGCAGTGATTGTCCCAAGACAGACAGCAAGAACCCCACAGAGGGAAAGAAGCTTCCCTAGAGGACAGGGTGGAGGAGAGGTTAAAAGTTCAGGCTCTGGGGTCAGTGAAGCCTTCATTCATTCATTCCACAGACATCTGTTGAAAGCTCGATGCCCCTGGAATTGTGACAGGTGATGGAGGGAGGGTGAGAAACAGGCCACAGTGCTTGCCCTCACGAGGGTTATGCTCTAACAATAAACTAAGAATCTCGGGTTCAAATCTCAGCATTGCACTTAGGCAATTCATCTAGTCTAAACCTTAGTGTCTTCATCTGCAAATTGGAGGTGATAACAGTACCTACCCAAGGGTAGGTAGGCTTACGTGAGATGACGCATGCCAAGATCAGCACGATGCCTAGCACACTGGAAGCTCCCCAAACTGTTAATTATTGTTATTATTACTACTGTCAAGGACACCGTTTCTGGGAATTATGTAGGAACTTGGAGCCGCATCTAAAAAATAAATGAATCCCCTTTTGTCCTCTGGGCAAACCAGTTACCATTAAGGTCTATGACTAGAGAAGGCTGAGGTAGGGTGTCCAGAATTTTAGAGAAAGAGATTCAGTGCACTTGGCTCTCAGCAAGGTTGTGGTCAAAAAGCAGACAGATGGGACTAAATAAACAAGCCAAGTTCTGTTTTCCAGAGACAATTATTAATACCACTTAAAGATCATTCTCCAGGGAGTCCCTGTGGCACACTGGTTAAGCACTTGGCTGCTAATGGAAAGGTCCATGGTTCAAACCCATCTGCTGCTCCTCGGGAGAAAGATGCTGCCGTCTGCTTCCGTAAAGATTCACAGGCTTGGAAATGCTATGGGGCAATTCTACCACACTATAGGATCACCGTGAGCAGGGATCAACTCAACAGCAATGGGTCATTTGTTTTTATGGTACTCATTCTCCCCACTGGCTTGTTCATTTTTCCTTTCTTTTAAAATTGTGATTAAATGGAAGTTTACAATCCAAGTCAGTTTTCCATATAAAATCCTGACTACCCATCTCTCTGCAACTCTATCTGCTGTCCTCACCCTGTGACAGCACATTCTTCTTTTTCACTCCTTACGTCCAATATCCACTCAGCCAACACTTGTCCCCTCCTCTCGACCCTGTCCTCTCCCCTCTAAAAAGAAATCGGTAGCTGAGCCTCCTATACATATATAGGAAACCATAAAGTACACACACCACCTGCACCACTGTGTCCCCAGGTCCAGTCCATTCTTCGAAGCGTTGCCTTCAGGACTAGTTTCAGCTCTAGGCTAGTAGCATGTCTAGGGGCCATGACCCCACGGGGCTTGTTCTTTTTTTTTTAATTGCTAAAAGGCAGTTCAGTAAGGAGGTTCCAGCTGTTACAGCAACCAGCAGGGGATGAACTTTTAGCCCTGCTACTTATTTGCTCCAGGACTGACATCTCTGTTAGGCCTACGCTCCGGGCCCATGAGACCTTTGGAAATCCACAAGAATGCGTTCATGTCTTTCAAAATCAGAAATGAAGCTGTATTCTGAATTCAGACTCAATCTAAAAATGAACTTTTAGGCTGCAGCAAATATATTAGTATCTAATGACATATTCATCTTTATACCCTCCAGTGTTGTCGAGTCAGGCCCAGTGCAGTCATAAATATAATTTTTAAGATTTTTCTATGGAGGAAAGGGCCCAAGATGGTAAAATTGCCTAAGACCCATGGAAGTCACACTGTGGCCCTGGTTAGTTCTGTGACAATGGAAACATCTCCATCTCTTAAAACCGTCTTTCGTCAGTGGGAACTTTGCTGTTAGCCGCTGCTGAGTTGACACGAGTTGACACTGAGTCATGTGACGCACAGTACAACAGAAAAGGACGCTGCCCAGTCGGGCACCATCCCCATGACTGGTTTCAGACTGGACGGTTGTGACTCACAGTTTCCATTGGCTGACTTTTGGGGGCAGATCACCAGGACTAGGGAACAATAATACCCACCTCCTGGGGGGGCACTGTGGGGTCAAAGGTCTGAGGCAGGTGGAGTTGTTGGCATTATGCTGGCACGCAGGAAGTGCTCAGTAAGCAGGAGCTAACCACTGTTCTCTCTGTGACCTGCAGGCTAAAACTGCAGGAAACCCAGAGGAGGGATACGGGTTTGTATAGTGTAGTGGAGGAGCAAGTTACACAATGGCTTTCCGTTGTACGAGGGACCTAAGAAATACCCCAAGGTGGAGGGACAGTTGAAAGCTTCAAAGCGAGGCCACATCGTGCGCTGAGTCTGCGAGAAATGAGGCGCACAGGGGGCAGAAAGAGAGCTCCCCAAATTCTCAGTGCACAGCCTGAGGCAGGTATTAACACTTAAAGAGTGGACTGGCTGAATGAATGATGAGTGAATTGAGGGAGGAATTAAAAACTTCTGCGACAGCTTATCCTAAAACTTGGCTCAACCAGCCCCAACTACCAATGTCAACAAAATGGAAGGGAAACTAAGATTTATGAAGTAATGGCTAGGGAGACTGCTTTTTTTACTTAACAAATTGGAACACTGGTGGTGCGACGGTTCAGAGCTATGACTGCTAACCAAAAGGACAGCAGCTGAAATCCAAACGAGGAGACCGAAGCTCAGAGAGGTGACACGGCTAGAACAAGATCCCACGGCTGGAAAGCTGAGGTACTGGGCTTCACTGCCTGCTCTTTCCCCATCCTTGCTCTCAGCACTTCTGCCTACTGTGAGCCCTGCACTGACCTCTGAGACTCTTCCCCTCGAAACTTCTTGAGGCCCCCGGCAGGTGCTAGAGGGCCTGACAGCCCCACCAAGGGCCCCACGGCTCAGGTGTATGCAGTTCAGGCAGGAGGCCCCGCAGAGCAGGCCTGGAGGGCTGGCAGGAGAACAGGCCTTCTGTCTTTGAGATTGGCACACTCTCTTCTCCTTCGGCTAGACTGCAAGCCCTGGGAGTTTCAAACCCCGTGGCGATTCCAGCCCCTCTCTGGCCCCTTCCCTCAGCTGTACCTACACCCAGCCCTGCTCAGGAATCTGTGAGATGCACTGGCCAGCTCTGCTCAGGCTCGGTCACCTTCCTCTCTTCCCACCCCCTCCCATCTACCTAGGATTCTGACTGGGATTTCACTGCAGTGTGAATAAGGAATCCATTCTGCCAGATTCCAAAGCAAACAGCAGGATTCCTAGTCATCAAGGAATGAGCCCTTAGTGGCGCAGTGGTTAAAGTGCTTGGCTGCTAACCGAAAGGTCAGCAGTTCAAACCCACCAACCACTTCACTGGAGAAAGATACAGCAGTCTGCTTCCATCAGGATTACAGCCTTGGAAATGCCATGGGGCAGTTCTCCTCGGTCCTAGAGGATCGCTGTGAATCGGGATCCACCTGATGGCAGTGGGTTTGTTTGGTTTTTAGAAGATGCAAAGGACTGGGTCAGGAGGCTGATGGACAGAAAAGGGGCAATGAGTAGGGGAAACCAGCCCAGGGCTGCCCAAGGGAGAGAAAGGCACCGCTGCTCCCAGGCTGGTGGCAGGGACGGCGGACAGCAGCGTGCAGAGAAACGTGCATCTTAACCTCGGCACTGTGCCCTGCGACAGCGCAGCCCACGTTACAGCGGCTGCTCGGGATCTTCTCCTTCAACCATGCCCACGTTTCTTCGAGAGTATACAAAGGGAATGTATGTAATTTGGGGTCTTCACTTTCATCACAAATGAGGTGTTTAAAAATTAAAAGGGCTTTGGGGGCAACTTACAATCCAGTCTTTACCTTTCTTTTTTTCACTTAGTTGCCACTCTGTTTTATTGGAAGATTGAAAAAGAAAGGGACACGTTGCCGTATTCACAGTTCCCAAATACTTTCCTAGCCTGCTCTAGAGACAACAGCATTTAGAATGAGGCGACTTGGGGTCCTCACCAGCTGCATGATCTAGAGTATGTTTTATCCTTTTGGGATCCCAGTTTCATTGCCTTTAAAATGAAGGGTGGCCTCTACTACCTTTAAGGGTCACCCTAGCCCTAACAGCTGCAACAGGGACTGGAAAAGAGAGGATGGCAGAGAACCAGATGAGGATTCATTCTGTCACGCTTTCTGGTTGCCCTGCATTGGAGGTGACTGCATGGCAACTAACAATGACAGGGCTCTCATGATGCTCATCAGCCCCATGATACAAGGCAGCAACTACGTCCCAGCAACAGTGGGACAGGGAGCGACCAAGGCTGATTTGTCAAGGCCACAGAGAGCAGCAAGCGTGCTCAGGCCTCCTTAAGGTGTAGGAGATCCTTTCCTGAGAAAAGACACTGACAGTGGTGGGAGAGAGGGCAGAGGCACAGAATGTGTGAAAGGGGGACATGTCCCTTCACGCTGCGGGTGGCTGGGCAGCGGGCAATGAAAGAAGCAGTTCATGATGCTTACATCAGATATGTCAGGAGATGCTTTCCAAAGAACACAAAAACTCTCCTTTCTCAAAGTCAAGAGTTCCATTCCTAGCCAGGGTTTAACCAGTTTGCAAATATTCACTGAGCACCTACTACATACTGGCCAGGTGGCGATGCAGTGAGGAACCAGGCACGGACACTCCTTGTTCTTGTAGACTAGTGGGAAACACAGGTCCTAAACAAACGATTGTGAGTACTATGAGAAGTGCTATCAAGGAAAGACTTAGAACCTGGCTCCTCTTGGAGTGCTGTGAGTGCCTCCCTGCCCCTGCTCCCAAGTATTCCTCCTCCACTTCAGGCCTTTGCTTCTGCCATATTCCTGGTCACCCCCAGGGGACAGAAACCCAACAGGACTGCATACCCAGAAGTCATAGAAGCTTACAGCCCCTAACTTTACCTAGAGTGGCTCTACCTTAAGGGTACAGCTCCGTCCCAGGAGTGGCAGGAGAGGCCACAGTCGATAGTGGTGACACAGGGCACAGGAACTGGCCGAGGGGAAAGATGTTGATGAGGGCGGATTAACCAGCAAGCAAACTACACACAGGCCTTCTTGTGTTGACTTGCTAATCCACAGTGCACCATTTCATAAAGATGTGGTAAAAAACAGGTGAAATGGTGCATTACTGATTAGTAAGTAAGCACAAGTAAGCCTGTGCCTACCTTGACTATTGGGTAATCCATCCCTGGCTGTTGATATGAAACAACCACACCACGGTCGCACCGAAACCCGTCCTGACGCCAGCTCCCAGCAGGCCTCAAGGCACGTGCCTCCTTTATTCCACTTCCCCTCTCATCAAGTTCTGATGGTCTTGGCTGTCTCTCGGTTTCCTCCCCCCCTTCTCACTAACCATTCCTCTTTGCAGTGAACATTTAGACGACATCAGAAAGCTATCTGATCTACCTGGAGTTCTACTTCCTTCATCTACTCCCACATGGCTACTAGAATTTAGAATTCTAGGTTTTATGCTCCTTAACCCATTTCTGGAAACCCTGCTGGTATGGTGCTTAACAGCTATAGCTGATAATCTAAAAGGCAGCAGTTCAAATCTACCAGATGCTCCTTGGAAACTCTATGGGGGCAGTTCTATGCTGTCCTATAGAATCACTATGAGTCAGAATTGACTTGATGGCTTATTTATTATTTATTTATTGTTGTTATTATTTATAAATAAATGGTTTATTTATTTATTTTTTATTTACCCCCTCCTTATGCTCTGGCTGTGCCCACTGCTTTACCTCCTCCCCCAAAGGGAGGACACAATTATTTGCTACTCTGGTTTATGTTTGTGCTGTTCCATCCACCTGGACCATCGTGTCCTGTATCACTATTCATCCAGTACCAGTTGCCACCAAGTCAGTTTAGACTCACGGAGACCCTATGTGAGTCAGAGTAGAAGTGTGTTCCATAGGGTTTTCAGTGGTTGATTTCCTGGCAGTAGATCAACAGGCTTTCTTCTGAGGTACATCTGGGCTCTGGGTGGACTCGAACCTCCACCTTTGGGGGGAGCAGCTTAGTGTGTTAACTCTTTGCATCGCCCAGAAACAACAACAAACCAAGTCCAACTCATGGCCTCCCTGTGTGTTGCAGAGTGGAACCGTACTCAGCAGAGTTTTTGAGGCTGTGACCTTTCTGGAGCAGATTAGCAAGCCTTTCTTCCTAGGTACCTCTGGGGCAGTAGTCAGTAGTCGAGTGATTAACTATTTGTATCACCCAGGGACTCCCCTATTGGAAACTAACCAAAACCCACTGCTGTTGAGTTGATTCTGACTCACAGCGACCCTATAGGACAGAGAAGAACTGCCCCACAGTTTCCAAGGAGTGCCTGGAGGATCTGAACTGCTGACCTTTTGGTTAGCAGCTGTAGCACTTAACCACTAAGCTACCAGGGTTTCCTGTTGGAACCTAGCCACCTCTAAATTCACTATTTGTTCACTACCTGCCTTCTGCCAAGCACTGTACCACTTACTAATGCATTCATTCATTCATTCATTTAATCAACAAATATGTACTGAGACAGACTACACACCAGGCACTATACTGATACTGGGGAGACAATGGTCAGCCAAAGAGACATTGTCCTTGCCCCAAGGAGCCAGAGTCTAGAGGACAGTAACAGCTTGTAATTATTAAATGCTAATTATACACACATCCTGTACTAAGCACTCTATACGCATCATTCAACTTCGGCCGTCTGAGAAATTGATTCATTCCTGGCACGCATCAAATCTAACTGTAGAGAGAGGGTTAGACAGCCTTGGTTAAGGAAGGGGAAGGGTAGAGACTCCAAACCCCAGAAAGGACTCCTACTAACCATGTTTCTTTCCCAGCCCCACTCAAACTCCACCTCCTCCAAGGAGCCTTCAGGGATCCTTCTCTACAGACTCAGGGCTTCCTGGGTACCCCTGAGCCAGCTCTCCTGTCTGACTGACACACCTCCTCTTCCCACTCTCACAGGTCTTAGTATCTGGGTTCTGGAGAAGCTAGCCCAGTGAGCAATTCTGCAGCAGTTCTGAACGAGTCTACTCAATTGACTGGTCTGAATTAAAACCTGCCTCCTGGGTTCCCTCCTCTGGGGTGACGTTTCATCCCATTCAATAGCAGACCTCCTTCCAAGAGGGGCCTCTGCACAGGGGCGATCCACCAAGCCACCCATTATACAGATGAGGCAAACAGGTCCCAGGTCCGATTGGTCCGAGTCTGTTCTACTTCCGGCTGACTAGATTAGCTCGTTTTTTTCCCCAAAAAGTCTGGGACCCTCTGCTGGAGGCTTGGATGGATGGGAGAGGGGCGCGACAGGGAAACGTCCTGTTGTATGGATGCCCAAAATATCAGCCCCCCGCAAAAGGCAGCTTCCAGAGGTGCTTCTCTCCATCAGGTGAGCTTGGCTTGCACTCCGCCTCCTTCACTCACCCCCACCGCCCACCTCCAAAAGCCGCTGAAGAGGACCCACCTCCCTGCTACCGTCGGTAGCCACCGTCCTCACGCGCAGGCACCGGACACTTCCTCCAACAAACGTGGGGCGGCACTGGGACCTATCATACCACGCCCCTTCTCCTTGGCCCGCCGCGACCACCAGACCCGGGCAACCCAGTGCCTCTTACCTCTTGGACGCCCCTGCTCGCCGCCGCCTGGCAGGGCTGGCCCCCGCTCGGCCTCAGGCGCCCGCCGCACCCTCGGACGCTCTAGCGTCGCCGCCACCGCCTACCCGGCTCTGCCTGCCGGGGACCCCGCCCTCGGCCCCGCCCCGCGCAGGTGATCGGGGAGGGACCCAGCACGCCTCCTGTCGCCGGGTTTGCAGGGGCCTTATTGGGGGCGCCGGGGTCTGGGCCTGGGGTGGTGGCGCTTCTTGTGATGTCCCCGAACGTCTCTCGGGCCTGGCCCTTTTTGAGGTCATGAACCGGGCACTGCTGGGCACCCTTTCCACATCTTCAAGATTCGCCTCCTCAGAGGGCAAAGAGGAAGGAAGAGGCCTTACCTAGAAGCTTTGAAAGTGGGGCTAGCTAATCTGATTGAAGGTTTGGGGCTGGTTCTGATTAGACAATCACAGAGAGTTAGACCAGGAGAAGATAGCAGTTTGTCGCCCAGATCTGGCTGGTGTCAAAACACTCGCCCATCTAGAATCAAACGCTGTCTCCTCCGTCAAACTGATTTGTCACTGTATTCCTGGAGCCTGGAACAGTGCCTGGCACACAGGCACTGATTGAAAGAGGGGAGACATTTTAGGGAGGAGAATCTGAACCCTTTTGTTACAAAGGAGGGAAACTAAGGCCCAGGAAGTAGGAGGTGAGAAGCTCAAATCACATAGCAGGTGTCTTAGTCGTCAGGTAGTGCTCTAACAGAAATACCACAAATGAGTGACTTTAAAAAGAGAAATTTTATTCTATCACAGTCCAGTAGACAACTGTCCAAATTTAGGGCATCAGCTCCAGTGCAAGCCTTTCTCTGCTGGATCTGGAGGAACATACTGTGGTCACTCTTCCCCTGGACTGGGAGTTTCCAAGGCGCAGAGACCCCAGGTCCTTTCCAAAGGATGCATTCTGCTCCTACTACTGCTTTTTTCCTGATGGTGTGAAGTCCCCAGCTCTCTGCTTGCTTCCTTTCCCTTTATTTCCCAAGAGATTGCCTCAAGGCACAATACAATCTTACACATTGAGTCCTGCACCACCAACACAGCTGTCACCTATACTGCCTCATTAATCTCATAGAGGCAGAGTTTACAACAAATAGGAACATCGCACAATACCAGGAATTATGGCCTAGCTGAATGGCTACCCACATTTGCGGGGGGACACTGTGGCATCCACGACAGTAGATTACTGACTAAACTAGGAATAGACTCAACTTTCCTCCTTCTGTTTTCAAATTATTTCCAGAAAATGATTGGCTATGAGCCTGGGTAGCACAAGTACCTTCTGGTGGACCACTACCCTAAAGGTTGGTGGTTCCAAGACACCCAGCAGCACTATAAGGAAAGTCCTGGCAAGCTGCTTCTGTAAAGATTACAGAAAAGAAAACCCATGGAGTACAGTTCTCCTTTGTAACACATGGGGTCACCATCAGTCAGTATCCACTCTGCGGGCTTAAATGCTAGCAAGCTGTTATCTAGGGAGCATCAACTGGTCCCAGTCCAATTGGAACAGAGGAGAACAAAGGACATTAAAGACAGGAGGAAAGGGGGCGGAGTCAAGATGGCGGACTAAGCCCACGTCTCCTTATATCCCTCTGGAAACCAAGACCTGAATTGACGATCAAACGGAGCCTTCTGGTCACCTAGTCAGCCCCAGGACACGGCACAGGGCTGTTACTTTGGACCTCATACCACTGAGTGAAAAACCTCCTCTCTTTCGCTGACTCTCGCTCCTGGCTAGCCCCGGCTCTCACGGACTGAAGGTAAACGCACCATTTTGAGTTTTTTTTTTTCCCTCTGTCTTGGCTGGCGGGCGGAGTAGGGTCTTGCCTAGCAGCTAGACTCAGACATGCTGCTGGGGAGACAGGCAGGCGAAATTCCCATATTTTGAGAGCCAGGCTTAGGACTCTGTTAATATAGCCACTTTGAGCCTTTCGTTTTATATCTGCCTCCATGGGGTTTGTACGGAGTTTTGCAGTCAGTGTGCGGGACGCCATGTTGGATACGGAGATTCTAGCGGGACCTCAGTCTTAGCCTGGGAGCCAGCGCCTGCAAACAGGACAGAGCTTCTCCGACAGAAAAGCAGTAATTTACCCAGTGCCACCCGCTTTGGGGGCCCTGGAACAGAATCAGAGGAATCACTACCTCTTGGCATCTTTAGCCCCTCTATCTGCTGCCTGTGTGGAGGATGCCATCTTGGATACGGTGGCCACAGCTGGACCTAATTCTTAGCTTAGGAGCCAGAGCCTGCCCACAAGAGAGTACTTTTCTATCAGAAAAGCAGTACTCTATGCAGTGTCGTCGGCCCTGTCAGCAGAGGCCAACAGGGAAGTAGCATTGCTGTTTTCTGAACTAGTTTGTATCATCTGGGGTTGGATATAGTGGCACTTACTTTGTCAGTTGAGAAGTGGGACCTCTACACCTGAAAACCTAACTGACTTGTGAAGTGGTCAGATATCTTTTGCTTTACATTTTAAGACAGCCTAGAGAAACATCTGCAGTCCATCCTCACAGTACCTCTTCCAGCTCTACATACTCACATGGATCCCAAAAAGCAACAGACACTTGTGGCACACAAGAAATCAGCCATGGCTTCAGAAGACTCCCAAGTAAAGCAACCAAGGAGTTTTCCAGATGAAGAAACTCTTATGAAAGCATCAGAAAGTGAATACAAAACGATTATATACAGAGCCCTTCTAGACCTTATACAAAATGCAGGAGAACAAAATGAAAAATTAAACAAGATGTTCAATCTGATGGAACACCAGTACTCTGAAATCCAGCAGATCAAGAACAAAATCAAAGACATAGAAACTTCAATGCAAAGCCAAGAAAACAGAATGGAACAAATAGAAAAAAGAATTTCTGACTTGGAAGACAGAGCTACTGAGGCCAGCATCTATGAGCAGAAATCAGAAAAAAGAAACAAGGAAAATGAATAAATATTAAGAAGCATGTGGGACTCTATTAAGAGGAACAACCTTCAATTAATTGGAGTCTCTGAACAGGGTAAGACAGCTGAGAACACAGAGAGTATTGTTGCTGAGCTGCTGACAGAAAACTCCCCAGAAATCATGAAGGAAGAGAATATACACATCTCAGATGCATATCATACGCCACCCAATGTAGATCTCAAAAGAAATACTCCAAGACATGTTATAATCAAGCTCAACAAAATGAAACATAAGCAGCAACTCCTAAAGGCAGCAAGACTCAAAGCAAAGCTAACATTCAGAGGGAAACCCTGTAGGCTCTCTTCAGATTTCTCAGCAGAAACCATGCTGGCACGGAGACAGTGGCATAACACATTCAAAGCCTTGAAGGAGAAGAACTTCTAACCAAGAGTTATATATCCTGCAAAACTATCTTTCAAATATGAAAATGAAATTAAGACATTCCCAGATAAACAGAAACTCAGAGACTTTGTAAAACCCAAACCAAAACTACAAGAAATATTGAAAGAAGTTCTTGGCTCTGGCTTAGAAGAACAAAACCACTAACTTTATATTTTAGAAGGACATACTACTCAAAACTCTACTCAGTTAGGGAAGGCTCCAAAGCCAATCACAGCTTTGATAAGGAAAGCAGCAATCCAATGATCATCATGAAAACTATGGTATCATCATATTAAAAAGAGGGATGTACTACAGTTATAGTCCTTCCAGATGGAGAGGAAGATGACAAGACTGGTAGTAATTAAAATTGGGTTTATATATAGTTTATTAAGGGGGATTATAGGGGTAGCTGTAAAGCACAACAAAGATGTATCATGCCATTTCAAGAAATGTAACACAGGAGTCTCAACAACCACAAACCCAGCTCTGAAAAAGGTGAAAAATCAACTCACAAAAAAGAACATCCCAGAACAGACTAATAAGAAAACAGAGAAAACATCAACATAAAAATAAACCTATCACAATGGCAGCACTGAACACATATCTATCAATAATTACATTGAATGTGAATGGACTGAATGCTCCAGTAAAGAGACATCAAGTGACATCTTGGATTAAAAGACATGACCCATCCATATGTTGTCTACAAGAAACTCACTTGAGACCTAGAGATAGGAACAAACTGAAAATTAAAGGATGGAAGAATATATATCAAGCTAACAATGAACAAAGAAGAGCAGGGGTGGCAATTCTAATCTCAGACAAAATCAATTTTAATGTCAAATCCACCATCGTGGACAAAGATGGACACTATTTATTGCTGAAAGTTTCAGTACACAAGCAAGACTTAACTATATTAAATATTTATGCACCTAATATCAGAGCACCTAAATACGTCGAAGAAACACTGACTATGCTCAAAAGAGAGTTAGATGACTCCACCATAATAGTGGGAGACTTCAACACTCCACTCTCAATACTAGACAGATCATCTAAAAAAAAGCTCAGTAAAGATACAGAAGACCTCATGCCACAATTAACCAACTAAACCTCATTGATATATACAGAACTTTCCACCCATCAGCAGACAACTATACCTTCTTCTCCAGTGCACATGGAACATTCTCCAGAATTGACCACGTGATAGGCCATAATGCAATGCTCAACAAAATCCATACCATTGAATTACTACAAAGCATCTTCTCAGATCATAAAGCCATCAAAGTTGAAATCAATAGCAGAAAAAAACATAGATAGAAAGTGGAACTCTTGGAAACTGAACAACATCTTGCTCAAAAAAACATGGGTTATAGAGGAAATCGAGGATGAATTAAAGAAATTCATGGATTCCAATGAGAACAAAAACACTTCCTACCAGAACCTATGGGATACAGCCAAAGCAGTGCTCAGAGGTCTGTTTATCTCCATAAATGCACACATCCGGAAGGAGGAAAGAAACCAAATCAAGGAACTAACCGTACAGCTTGAACAAGTAGAAAGAGAACAATAGAGGAACCCCTCAGGCACCACAAGAAACGAGATCATAAAGATTAGAGCAGAGCTAAATGAATTAGAGAACAGAAAAAAAAATTGAAAAAATTGAAAAGACCAAAAGCTGGTTTTTTGAAAAGATCAACAAAATTGACAAACCACTGGCTAAACTTACTAAAGAAAAGCAGGAAAGGAAACAAATAACCCAAATTAGAAATGAGAGGGGGGGTTGTCACCACCGATGCAACAGAAATCAAAAATATCATAACAGAATACTGTGAAAGATTGTACTCTAACACATTTGAAAACCTAGGGGAAATGGACCAATTCCTTGACTCATACCACCTACCCAAATTATCACAACGTGAAGCAGAACAATTTAATAAATCCATCACAAAGGAAGAGATTGAAAAAGTCATCAAAACACTGCCAACCAAAAAAAAGTCCGGGTCCAGATGGCTTCACTGCAGAATTCTACCAAACATTTAGAGAAGAGTTATCTCCAATACTACTGAGACTATTTCACAGTATAGAAAGGGATGGAGTATTCCCAAACTCATTCTATGAAGCCAGCATAACCCTGATACTTAAGCCAGGGAAAGACCCAACAAAGAAAGAAAACTACAGACCGATATCACTCATCAATCTAGATGCAAAAATCTTCAACAAAATTCTTGCCAATACAATACAACAACATATCAAGAAAATAATCCATCATGACCAAGTGGGATTTATACCAGGGATGCAAGGCTGGTTCAACATCAGAAAAACAATTAATGTGATTAACCACATAAATAACACAAAAGACAAGGATCACCTGATTCTGTCTATTGATGCAGAAAAGGCATTTGATAAAATCCAACACCCATTCATGCTAAAAACTCTTAGCAAAATGGGCATAGATGGCAAATTCCTCAACACAATAAGGGCCATTTACACAAAGCCAATTGCCCACATCATCCTGAATGGAGAGAGACTGAAAGACTTTCCCTTGAGATCAGGAACTAGACAAGGATGCCCACTCTCACCTCTTCTGTTCAACATTGTGCTAGAAGTTTTAGCCAGAGCAATTAGACAAGACCAAGAAATAAAGGGCATCTGCATCGGCAAAGAGGAAGTTAAAATCTCCCTGTTTGCAGATGATATGATTGTATATGCAGAGAATCCCAAGGAATCTATAAGTAAACTACTCAAACTGATAGAAGAGTTCAGCAAATTCTCAGGATACAAGATAAATGTAAGTAAATCAGTAGGATTCCTTTATACCAATGAGACTGTTAAGGAAGAAATTATCAAATCAATACCATTTACTGTAGCCTCTAAGAAGATAAAGTACCTAGGAATTAATCTAACCAGAGACATAACAGACCTTTACAGAGAGTACCACAAGCCCTTACTGCAAGAAACTAAGAGAGACTTAGATAAATGGAAAAACCTACCCTGCTCATGGATAGGAAGACTTAACATTGTGAAAATATCTATTTTACCCAAAGCAATCTATTTATGTAATGCAATCTCAATACAAGTTCCAGTGTCATTTTTTAATGAGATGGAGAAACAAATCACCAATTTTGTTTGGAAAGGGAAGAAGCCCCGGTTAAGCAAGGTACTACTAAAGAAGAAGAACACACTGGGAGGCCTCTCATTACCCGACTTTAGAACATATTACATTGCCACAGTGGTCAAAACAGCCTGGTACTGATAGAAGACAGATCGATCAGTGGAACAGAACTGAGACCCCATAGATGACACCATCTGCCTATGAACAATTGATATTCGACAAAGGCCCTAAGACATTAAACTGGGGTAAAAACAGTATCTTCAACAAATGGTGCTGGCAAAATTGGATATCCATCTACAAGAAACTGAAACAAGATCCATATCTTACACCTTATACAAAAACCGACTCCAACTGGATAAAAGACCTAAATATCAAACCTAAAACGATAAAGCTCATCCAAGAAAAGGTAGGAACAACAATGGAAGTTTTAATACCCAATGTGGACAGACTCCAAAATCTGTTAAGCAAACCACAATCATCAGAAGAGAAAATAGATAAATGGGAACTATTAAGAATCAAACACTTTTGCTCATCTGAAGACTTTATTAATAGAATTAAAAGAACACCTACAGAATGGGAAAAAATATTTGGCAACTCTATGTCAGACTGACGCCTGATCTCCATAATCTAAAAGATACTACAAAATATCAACAAGAAGAAGACAAATCATCCAATTGAGCGATGGGCAAAGGAGATGGACAGACATTTCACTAAAAAAGAGATCCAGGCAGCCAAAAAACATGTGGACATGTTCGTGATCTTTCGTTATTAAAGAAATTCAAATCAAGATGACAATGAGATACCATCTCACCTCAACAAGGTTGGCCATGATCCAAAAAACACAAAACAACAAATGCTGGAGAGGCTGTGGAGAAAGTGGAACCCTCCTACACTGTTGGTGGGGTTCCAAAATGGTCCAGCCTCTTTGGAAGGCAATCTGGTGCTTCCTTAAAAAAATGGATATTGATATACCATTTGACCCAGTAATTCCACTACTTGGAATATATGCTACAGAATCAAGGCCTTTCACACCAGCAGACACATGCACAAGAGTGTTTATCACAGCATAGTCCACAATAGCAAAAAGATGGAATCAACCCAGATGCCCAACAACAGAAGAATGGATAGGTAAACTATGGTACATATATTCAATGGAGCACTACGCAATGATAAAGAACAATGATGACTCCAGGAAACATCCCATGACCTGGTTTCAACTGGAAGACATTATGTTGAGTGAAAGGGGTCAGCGACAAAAGGACAAATACTGTATGAGACCTCTACGATAAGATCTCAAAAACAGAACTGTGTGTAGAAGAAAAGACTCCTTGACAGCTCCAAAGGAGGGAAGGGAGAGCAGGAGGCAGGGAGGGTTTAGATTAGATAGTTGCTAGGTATCTGGTTGGGTGAAATCGGTGACAGCACACATTAGAAACAAGAACAATATTAAGTGGACTTAAACATAACATGAGTACTCCTTCCATCTTAACCCAATATTGCAAGGATAGAGTAGCTGGGGTGGGGGGTGGGGGACCATGCTCTTAGGCAAAAGCGAGGCCAATTGGCACAACTAGCGTTTTGCTAAGAGGGCTCTCTGCACCCCATGTTGGTGAGTGGCGTCTGGGGTCTTAAAAGCTGCCAAGCTGCCATCTGAGGGCACAGCAAATGGTCCCAACTCAGCAGGAACTGATGCTTACCAAGGACCAAAATGACATGGAATAAAGACAACCCAGAAGACAAAGAGACCCACAGCAGTGGGTGCCTACATCGACTTGGGACCAGAAGAACCGGATGGTGCCCGGCCACCACCAGTGATAGCCACGATGGAGCTCACTAAGTTGAGTCTCACTGGCAACACAAGAATACAATGGGGTGCACCCTGAGATCCCCACTAAAAGACCTCAATTGATGGTCCAGTGGTTTCGGGGTTCCCCTTGGAGCATGGCCCCTCGCCCTGATGCTGCCTTTGACCATAAATCATAACAAAGGTCCACGCTTCGTACACGAATGGATTGGACTTGGCAATGCAGAGTGACCATATATTGGATGCACTTTATGGTTCTATACATCTATAGGATGTCATCCTGCTGACCTCTTGCTGGAGGAAGGAGAGTGGGTGAAGAGCAGGGAAAAAAGAGACTGTTGGGAGAATGAGACATGTATGGAGCAGAGAGGAATAGTGTGCTGTCACCGGGCAGGGAAAACAGTGGAAGCTGCATATAGGTGGGTATGTAAATTTATATGGGAATGTACATTTTCACTCAGTTATATTAAATAAAAAATTAAAAAAAAAAAGACAGGAGGAAAATGTGAACCCAGAAGACAGAAAAGGGTCAAATGACCCAGAGACTACACCAGCATGAGACCAGAAGAACTAGATCGTGCCTGGCCACCTCCAATGTCTGCCTTGATAGGCAATACAGTGCAGACTCCCTAACGTAACAGTATCACTAAACCCAAAGCAGGTTCTTTCCACCTGTCACTGCAGCCAAACCCAGAGACAGACAGAGGTTCAAGCAATGCTTTATTAACAGATAAGCATATGAATCTGTGGAACAATGAGAAGAGTTTCTCCAAGACTGTTCTACTAGGGTTACAATTCCAGCAGCTTTTGTAGCTAGATTACAAAGGGATTTGCATCTGGAAAATGTCAAACCTAGTCATAGGATAGAACAGGGAGTCACAAGATTTCTTTAAATCTTATGGAACAAATTACCCCAAATATCATTACCTCCCTGAAGTTTTGAAATAGTCTATTTACTACCCCAGAGACAGGGAAAGGAATGTAATTTAGCAGTTTGGAGGACCTTGATTAAGTCCCATTTACTAACAACAGGAGAAAAATGAGGGTGCAGATCTAGAATTCTATCAAAAGATCAGACTTGATGGGCCAACATCCTGGAGGGTCACTTGAGAGCATGGCCCCTGGTCTTGTTACTAGCTCAGAGCTGAAACTAGAGCCAAAGACAACACTTGAGACAAAAATTGGGCTGGACTGTAAGCCATGGAGTTGCAGGAGCTGCTCCCCTATAGAAATGAGATGGGTGGGTGGAGAGGAGGGGCCAGGAATTGATTGAATGAACATGGCAAATACAGAGTAGAAAGGATGAATGTGCTGTCACAGGGTCGGGAGAGTAGATACACTTGCATGGGAGTGTCTGTATGGTTTTTTTTATGGCAAATTGACTTTGATTGTAAACTTTCACTTATTCACAATAAAATGTAATAATCATAAAAGAAAAGAATCCACTCCACAGCAAACAACAATGGGCCTATTGCTTTGCCCTGGGTGGCTGTGAAATGCCTTCAAAGCCCTGGTAACTTCCTCTGGATCTGGCTGGGAACTGTGAAAGAGTACACTGTGTTGTCATAGATGAGTGTATTTATTAACAAATATTGATTGGGAAGTATAATTGTTTCATTCTTTCATCAAAGACTACAAGACAGTGAGCCAACTCTTGGTTTCAAAAAGCTTTCTCACACTGGGGGAGACAGACCTGTTTACAAATGAGGGGCCATGGGGGAAGGGAGGAGGAGCCCCTAGATACTGGTCTGGATCTGTAGTCAAGTGGTCTGGGATTTGTACCCTAATCTCTGCTTGCTAATTGTGAAAAGGAATCCATTCTCTTTAACCTCTCTAAGCCTGTTTCTTCCTTTGTAGAAAGAAGATAAAGTACTTGCTTTGCTGTGGTTGTGGTAAGGATTGAAAACAATGCTTGTAAAGTGCTTGACAAACTGAAGAATTTTCAAGCTTGATGTTAGGGGCTGGTAAGGAAAAGATGGAAGTCAGTCAGTTTTATACCTGACTGAGACACGATGACACAAAGGGGTCTTTGGCATTTCTGTGTCGGTTCCTGTCTTAGCCATCTAGTGCTGCTGTAACAGAAACACCACAGGTGGAAGGCTTTAACAAAGAGAGATTTAGTCTTTCACAATCTAGAAGGCTAGAAGGTAGAAGCAGGGTATCAGCTCCAGAGCAAAGCTTTCTGTCTCTGTCAGCTCTAGGGAAGATCCTTGTCACCAAGTTTCCATGGTCTAGGAGCTTCTCAAGGTGGGACTCCAGGTCTATAGCTTGCCCCACTGCTGGCTTTTCTTGCTCTCTGTCCTCTTATTTATTGTAGTTTAAAAGGTGATACAGGCCACACCCCAGGGAAACTCCCCTTATATTGGATCAGGGCTATGACCTGAGTAAGGGTGTTGCATCCCACATTAATCCTCTTTGACATAATCTATTCTTTCCTCATTAACTGCAGCCAGAGATTAGGATTTACAACAAATAGGAGAATTACATCAGATCACAAAACAGAGGACAACCACACAAGACTGGGAATCATGACCTACTCAAGTTGACAAACATTTGGGGGGGACACATTTCAGTCTATAACAATCCACCTCTGTGGAACTTGATCACCTTCAGTCTCTGTCATCTAGGGCTCTACTCCACCTTCTGTTTTCTCCCTTAACTCAGGCTGACTAAGCCATAGGACACTTACTGTGTCAGAATGAATCTGTGTACCCCACCATAAAGTATTTGGGACTAGAACTCTTCCTCTTACTTCCCAGTTGCTGTTGAGCCAATTCCAACTCATGCTGATCACACATGTATCAGAGTAAAATTTTGTGTTTTGTAGGTATTTTTCTTTTTGTTTTAATAATTTATTTTTTGTTTTTCAATATACACCAATAATTTCTACATATACAATTTAGTGACAGAGATTACTTTCTTCAACTTGTGTAATCATCCTCACTTTCCTTTTCCAAATTGTTCCTCCCTCATTACCATAAACTTACTGGCCCCAAAGTTTCCTATCTAATCTTTCGAGTTGCCTCTTTCAGTTCGATCATATAGGTAATTTTTCTGAGAGTGCACAATACTCAAGGCAGACATCCTTTAAGCCAAACTGTTGTTTTGTTTAAAGAAGACTTCAGAGGATTTTTTTTGCTTAAGGTTTAAAGATTATCTCAGAGCAGTAGTTTTTTGGGGGGGGGGTTCATAGTGTCACTGACTCCAGAAAGCCTGAATTTCACAAAAACTTGAAATTTTCCCCTTTTGATAAGGATTTTTCTATAGACTCTTTGATCAAAATGTTCAGCAGTGGTAACCAGGTACCTCCAGTTCTTCTAGCCCCGTGGTAAAGGAGACAGTTGTCTTTCATAGGGTTTTCAACAGCTATTCTTTCAGAAGTAGATCTCCAGATCTTTCTTTCAAGGCACTACTGGATGGATGTGAACCTCCAACCTTTTGGTTAGCAGCCGCTCACATTAACTGTGCACCACCTAGGGACTTCTTCAAGTTGTTAGCTTCTCTTTTGGGTTAGACACACGAGCGAGGCTCCCGGGCAGAAGCACAGACACACAAGGTGACCTTCATCTGTCGGTTTATTCATTCATCAAACATGACAAAATGCTCCCTCCAAGCCTGGCTCACTCCAAGCTAGGGGCAGAGTCAATAGTGGCCAAAACAGACATGGTTCACAGGCCAAGACTGACCTGTGGTTCTCACCTGACAGTAGAGGAAGGGAAAGAGCTGATGCCCAAGCACAGATCATAACACAGGAAAGAATTTGTAAGATCTTTGAGGGAAATAATCAACTGCTGTCATTGGTCCTGGAAGAGCAGTGGTTCCTTCAGAAAGGGAGGTGTAGCTTTCATGGATTCAATTCTCTGCCCCTAAAACATGTCTCCCTTTGGTTAGCCCGTGATTCCCAGTACTGTGTGGTTATCCTCAATTTTGTGACTTTCCTGTGTTGTAAACCATAATTTCTTCCTGTGGTTAAAGAGGGTTAAGGTGAGACATAACACCCTTGCTCAGGTCACATCCCTGATCCAATGTAAAGAGAGTTTCCCTTGGGTGTGGCCTGCACCACTTTTTATCTTATAAGAGATAAAAGGAAAGAAAAGCAAACTTAGAGGACCTCACACCACCAAGAAAGCAGAGCTGGGAGCAGAGCTGGGAGCAGAGCTGGGAGCAGAGCTGGGAGCAGAGCTGGGAGCAGAGCTGGGAGCAGAGCTGGGAGCAGAGCTGGGAGCAGAGCTGGGAGCAGAGCAAGTCCTTTGAACCTGAGGATTCGTTCTAGGAGGAGGTTCTAGTCCAGGGGAAGATGGATGACAAGGACCTTCCTCCAGAGCCGACAGAAAGAGAAAGCCTTCCCCTGGGGCTGATGCATTCAATTTGGATTTCTAGTTTACTGGATTGTGAGAAATTAAACGTCTCTTTGTTAAAATCATCCTCTGTGGTATTTCTGTTAGAGCAGCACTAGATGGCTAAGACAGGGAGGAGGAGACGTGTAGCTGAGACCTGAAGGAGGGAATGGGGAACATTCCAATCAGAGGGAAGCGTCTGGGCAGAGACCACCGAGCCAGTATGGCCAGCTGGAGTCAGGGACTGAGAGGGGTGTGAACAGGATGAGGTCAGAAATAGGCAGAGTTTGGATTATGGGAATTTTGTAGGCCAGAATGAGGAATTTGCAATTTAGTCCAAGGACCACAAAAAGCCAAGGGAAGGTCTTAAGATGGGCAATGGCCTGGTCCAACTTTTTTTTTTTTTTTTTTATGACTGAGTGAAAATGTACATTCCCGTATAAATTTACATGCCCACCTATATGCAACTTCCACTGCTGTCCCTACCAGGTAACAGCACACTATTCCTCTCTGCTCCATACATGCCTGATCCTCCCAGCAGTCTCCTTTCCCCTCCTCTCCACCCACTCCCCTTACTCCAGCCACAGGTCAGCGGGATGATATCCTACAGATGCATAGAACCATAAAGTGCATCTAATATATGGTCACTCTGCATCGCCAAGTCCAGTCCATTTGTGTCTGAAGAGCGGACCTTCATTATGATTTATGGGCAAGGGCAGCATCAGGGCCAGGGGCCTTGCTCCCAGGGGAACCCCGAAACTGCTGGACCATCAGTTGTGGTCTTTTAGTGGAGATCTCAGGGTGCACCCCTTTTTATTCTTGTGTTGCCAGTGAGACTCAACTTAGTGAGCTCCATCACGGCTATCACTGGTGGTGGCCGGGCACTATCCGGTTCTTCCGGTCCCAAATCGATGTAGGCACCCACTCATGTGGGTCTCTCTATCTTCTGGGTTGCCTTTATTCCATGTCATTTTGGTCCTCGGTGAGCATCCGTTCCGGCTGGGTTGGGACCATTTGCTGTGCCTGTTTTTTTTTTTTTTTTAACAGATCACCCTGTCTGATCTGTCTGTCTGTGAAGAAGATCATGGGAGCCCACTTAGGAGGGCAGCATGGTACAGTGAGATGGCAGTGGAAACAAATAGAAGGGGTCAGATTTAGGACACAGTCTGGAAGGAGTGCAGACAGGGCTTGCTGATGGGGTGGAATGTTTCCACAGGCCGTGTGATGGTTCAGTGGGTGAAGAATCAAGTTCACACCCTGAGCCAAGGATGCTTTCATAACCAGAATCACAGTATCACTGACTCTCCCTTTAGCAGAGACTGGCAGAACTTGGAGACCTGCCATTCTCCCCCTTGTTTTACACTCACAGAGTCTTGATTCACAAGAGGTGAGGAAGTGTGGCTGTTAAAGTTCAACTGTGTCCCCTTAAAAGATATGTTCAAGTCTTAACCCATGTACCTGTGAATGTCGCCCTGTTTGACAATGATTTTTTGAGAAGTCATCAGTTGAGAAGAGGTCCTACTGGAGAAGGATGGGACCTCATTCCATCTGGGCAGTGTTGGTATGCAACAGAAGAAGAGACAGAGAGAGACAGACGGGGGTTAGGTAGCTACAGGCAGCTATAGCTACAAGCCAAGGTACGCCAAGAAATGCTGGGGGCTACTAGAAGCCCCCAGAGACAAGAAACATGGGACAATACACTGTTGTTCTTATAAGCCACCCAGTTCATGGCATTTTGTTACAGCACCTTAAGGAACTAATACGGTATCCCACTCACAGTCAGGTGGAGGCAGAGCCCTCCCAAAACCTGGTCCAGAACCCACCTGATGCAACATCAGTATATGCACTGGACAAACTAGGCAAAGGTTATGCTGCACACAAGACTGTCAAATGATAGGCCATCTGTAAAAATTGGAAATGACCCCAACTCCAAAAGACGGAGTTTGGCCAAGCCAATTCTGCTACATAATAGAGGCATCAAACATACAAATAGTCGGGCATTTCCAACATGGGGAGATGCCTGACTAAAACAGAAAATCAAGATGATATGCTTAGACTCTTTTAACCATGTAGGACGTATGTCTGGATGCCAATGAAGATTTGAAGGGAATCTGGGGGAAATGTAAATAACATGTGGTGCTTTCCATGTTGTTTTTTCCATAAAGATGATAATGTTCACATAAAACAATTTTAGAAGTCAGTGAAAATTCCTTGCCAGATTACCCAACAAACCTCCCTATTTCACATGTACATCTGGATTCTTAGGTGCTGGGAGATTTGACAAAAAACAAAACGAAAACAAACCTTGCTGTTCCCACGTGGAAAAGACACAAATGCAAGGAATCGATTAGTCTAACGTCGTGGATTGAATTGTCTTTCCCTCCCCACATCTATGTAGCGATTTAACTAGGCCACGATTTCTGGTCCTGTGTTCTGTGCCTCCGCGTCGTGAATCCTGCCTCTGTGGCGTTAAGGAGGGATGGCAGCCAGCTGTGTTGGTACGAGAGAGAGAGAGAGAGAGACAGACACACAGACAGACACACAGACACACACAGACACACACACAGACACAGACACACAGACACACACCCACACACCCACACCCACATACCCACACCCACACCCACCCACACACCCACACCCACACCCACACCCACACCCCCACACCCACACACACCCACACACCCACACCCACATACCCACACCCACACCCACCCCCACACCCACACCCACACCCACACCCACACACCCACACACCCACACACCCACACACCCACACCCACACCCCCTCTCAATCTGTAAGATTGTTTTGTGCCTGAGGCAGTCCCCTGAGATACATAGGCAAGAAGCTAGCAGAGAGATTTGGGGAGCTCATACCACCAAGAAACAGTGCCAGAAGCAGAGCATGTCCTTTGGAAAGAACTTGGGTCCCTGCACCTCAGAAGCTTCCAGTCCAGGGGAAGATTGATGACAAGGACCTTTCTTCCAGAGCCAACAGAGCAAACCTTCTCCTGGAGCTGAAACCCTGAATTTGGACTTTTAATCTACCAGACTGTAACAAAATAAAATTTATCTCTTTAAAGCCATCCACCTGTGATAGTTCTGTTAAAGCAGCAGTAGATGCTGCTTTAAGCCAGCCTGAGTGCTGGGGCCTTAACGACCGGCCAGGGCTGTCCAGTTCCTCCCTGCTTCCTTGAAAGCCTTAATCTGCTGTTTATGACTTTGGAGATGGTTGCTGGGGAAACCAGCCAAATGTCATGTAGCATTAGAACGCAGTCAGGTGGGAAACGAAGCACAGAGAATCATGGACTCAGAGAAACATAAGTCTACATTGATTAATTCAGTAAAAATAAATAATTTTTTTTTTTTTAAAAAAGGAGGAAGCAAAGACACCTAAACCATACTGTTTTGAAATCGATTCCTTGCCTTTTGACTGCTGGCCCACATTGTGGGTGGAGCAGGGAGGAGGAGGGAAGGCCCAGAGACACAGGAGTCAGGGCTCTAATTACCTGCAGGGACCTGGTGGGTTTTCCATGCCTGTGTGCAAGTTAATTCTCATTTGGCTTCAGACAGCTTCCGGGCCACAGAGAGTGAGGAAGGAAGAGGGTGAGCAGAACGAGTCAGGGTCCATAACGCCCCACAAAACATCTGTTTGCATCTGTAAAAAGGCAGATTGGATCGCTTGGTCTTGGAAGCCTCTTCCAGATCCCTAGTCAGGTTCTATTATCGTGACTGCCCCTTTAAACAGCCAGCCCAGGTAATTACTGGCAGCTACTGCTGCTGCTTTTTTTTTTTTTTTTTTTTTTTGGTGCGTTTCTAGAAACCCTGTGACTCAGTACTTTAGCACAAATCATTTGCAGGCAGTTCAAAAGGAAAAAACCTTCTATTTCCAGAAGTCCTAGAGAGTGAAATGGAGAAGTTGTAAATTACTTTAAGCCATTGGGCTTACGAGTTCTGCAGAACAGGCTCTTGTTCTCCTTGGCAAGGAACTTGTCTTCATAGCCTCGTAATCTGAGAATTCAAGAAGTCACTGAGTCCCCCTTCCTTCGAACCTCCTGGTTGTTGTTGCTGGTGTTGAGCTGGTTCTGACTCAGCGACCTCACGGACAACGGGCACTGGACACTGCGCAGTCCCACGCCGTCCTCCCAGTCACTGGGTGTGAGCCCTCTGCTGCAGCCGCTGCCTCAGTTCATCTCCTCAAGGGTTTTCATCTTTTTCACTGACCTTCTGCTTTACCAAGCACGATGTCCTTTGGTTCCTCCTAATTACATGTCTGGAAACCCTGGTGGCATAGTGGTTAAGTGCTATAGCTGCTAACCAGAAGGCCAGCAATTCAAATCCACCAGGCACTCCTTGGAAACTCTACGGGGCAGTTCTACTCTGTCCTATAGGGTTGCTATGAGTTGAAATCAGCTCGATGGTACTGGGTTTGGCTTTTTTAAATTACGTGTCCAAAGCGTGCGAGATACAATGTCTCCTAGTATCTACCCTAATATGACAGTCACTCTGGGAAACCTAGAGGGAGAGTAGAAAGAACACACACTGAAAGAAGTCACAGCTCCACAGTTCCTTTTGCTTGCTGTGTGCCTTCTTAACCTCTCTGGGCTTCAGTTACTTCATCATCCATTCAGCAAATATTTAACGAGCATCTGCTACATGCCAGCAATGAACAAAAAAGGCAAATATTCCTGCCCTGAAGAAGATTACATTGTGATGGGGTATGATCGTTAGTGCTGTGTCAAACTTGCCTAGGCTACGATTCTCACTGGATTGGTGACACTATGTAATCGTCTTCCGTCTTGTGAGCTGATATGAGCAGCCAATCAGCTGAAAGGGGCGTTTTCTCAGGGGGAGGGCCTTCCTCCAGTATATAAATGGATATGTTCTGACAGAACTCACTCTCTGGATTCTGCACTCTTCTCTTTGTCTGACGTTTGGTTCTTGGGAAACCTTCAGCCTATCACCTAACCTGGTTCAAAGCCCCAGCAACCATGTGAACCAGCAGAACCTCCTGCCTGCTGTCTGACCCATGAATTTGAGATTTGCCAGCTCTTACAATTATGTGACCCATTTCCTTAAAATCTCTCTGTTTATACATATGCTTCACTGATTTTTTTTTTTCCTCTAGAAAACCCAGACTAAGCAATAGTAAAAGAACAACGAAAACAAATAAGCCAACGATCTGTTATGATGGAGAGCGATCATTACTCTGGACAAAAAAAAAAAGTGGGGGGGTAGTGTGAGCAGGAGGAAAGGAATATCTGTCCATTTACCATCACACACACAACATAGGAGGCTTGGAAGTACAGTGGTTAGAGTGTTAGGTTGTTAACTGCAAGGTCAGAAGTTCAAACTCTTCAGCCATTCTGTGGGAAAAAGATGTGGCAATTTGCTTCTGTTAAGATTTACAGCCTTGGAAACCATGTGCGGTAGCAGTTTTGCTCAGTGCTTTAGGGTCGAGTTGACTCAAGGACAAAGGGTTTGGTTTGGCCCAACATGAACAGTGGTTGTGAGGATTAAATGAGTTAATGCCCATGAAATTACTTTATCAAACAGCTGTGGGTTATGCAAATATAAAGAGTAATTATAGTATTGTAAGCAGACATCGGAAACCCTGGTGGTGTAGTAGTTAAGTGCTATGGCTACTAACCAAAGGTCAGCAGTTCGAATCTACCAGGCACTCCTTGGAAACTATGGGGGCAGTTCTACAGTGTCCTCTATGGTCACTATGAATCAGAATTGACCCAATGGCAGTGGATTTGTTTTGTTTTGTTTTTTAAGTATACGTTTTGTTTAATGAAAGAATTTTTAGTGATTCTAAAAGCCCAGAAAATGTGGTGATCCAGAATGTAAGTCTGGACTTGAATCCTGGATTCAGAGCTAGAAGGGAGCTTGAATATCCTGTGGCCCAGGGAATCTCAGCTGTGGCTGCCACTTAGAATCACTGGCGGGGGGACTCTGGCATCAGTGCATAGCTTCCCAAGGGGAGTACTTCAAAGGTGACTGTAGTGATATTCAGCAATGAGGTATGTAGCACTTAGAACAATTAAGTTCACAGACTTAACTGTCAAATCTCTAATGACGTGCAGCCAGGACTGAAAGCCACTGAGGGGGCTGGTCATTCCTGCAGATAAGGAGCCTGAGGCCCATAGAGAAGGGATGACTTGCCCAGAGCTGACACCCAGGAGCTCTTTTCTCTTTGAGTCTGAGCATGCCCTGTGTGTCACTTCTGCAGTGCTGGGAGTCCTGGCTGGTCTGGGTGTCATCTCAGCCTTCCTCCTGGGTGAGTGACAACTCTGTTTGAGGAATGAGGGTGTGACTTCCCTCAGTGATGAGGGACTGTTGATCATTACAATTTTGACCTCCTAAATGGTTGTGTCACAGGGTTGTCCCTTTCTGCACTGGAGTGGGGAAACACCTTGACTGACTCCCCTTGCAGCCTGTGGATCTTATTCATCCTTCAGGGTTCAAGATTCATCTCAAATCTCTGCTCCCAGGGCACTTTTATACTCATTTGTATTACAGACACCACTGATGTTACTTCTCCTCTTCTAATACATGGTGAGCTCCTTACGTCTCATTCATCATCAAGTCCTCCATGACATGAGGCACCAGTCTCTAAACATAATAGATATCCAGTAAAACAATCATGGTTACACTTGAACATTACAAAAAAAAAAGAAAAGAAAATCCTTACAAATGGGTCAGTGAACAATATCATGATGAATGGCGAAGAAACTGAAGTTGTCAAGGATTTCATTCTGTTTAGATCTACAATCAATGCCCCTGGAAGCAAGAGACAAGAAATCAAATGATGTGTCTGCTGCAAAAGGCTATTTAAAGTATTGTCAAGCAAAGATGTCACTCTAAGGACTAAAGAGAACCTTACCCAAGCCATGGTACTTTTGATCATCACAATATTCATGCAAAAGATGGACAATGAAGAAGTAAGACCAAAGAAGAACCCATGCCTTTGAATTATAGTACTGGTGAATAATATCGAATGTACTGTGGACTGCCAGAAGAATGAATAAATTTGTCTTGGAAGAAGTACAGCCAGCATGCTCCTTAGAAGCAAGGATGGGGAGACTTCATCTCGCTTTCTTTGGCAACGTCATCAGCAGGTACCCATCACTAGAGAAAGACATCATACTTGGTAAAGCAGAGGGTCAGTGCCAAAGAGGGAGACCTTTGATGAGACGCAGGGATACAGTGGTTGCAATAAGCTCAGAGATAGCAACGATGGCACAGGACTGGTCAGTGTCCATTCTGTCATACATACAGTGGTTATGAGTTGGAGACAACCCGACAGCACCTGACAACAACAACAATTACCATGGACCAATCTATAAAATAGCCTTTGGTCTAGAAGCCATCTCTTGGGTTACTAGCTAAGGATGAATGCTGAAAATAAAAATTAAAATTAAAGGTTATATTTGTGCAGCATATATGATGCACATTATTTAATGATCCAAACAATCCTATGAGATTGATACTATTATTTATTACATTTTACAGATGGAGAAGCTGAGACTTGGCCAGGTCCTACAATCCATCCAAAGTCATCTGGATAGTCTGGCCCCGGGGCGTTCAGGCTTACCCCTCGTGGAATTAGTGTTGAGACAGGAATTGAACCGGAAAGACGCGCCTTGAGGGATCTCACGCTCTGAGCAAAGGCCTCATCCTCACAGATCTGCTAACACTTGTCCTCTGATCATGCATTCAGCTGGTGCTCGTCTCACCATGGGCATCACTTGCTGGCCTTGCCATCTTTCCCAGCCTTATCTGGACTCCTCCCTTCCAGCTCCCACTACCACAGTCCTAAGGGCAACTTCTGTTCCTTAAACATGCCTTAGTGTCAGTGCCCATGTCACTTATACTGAGAAACATGCCCTGTGCCTTCCTGTCTCTCCAGTCCACCTACAGCCTGCCTTCAAGATCCCGTGTTCAATCGATGTCACTGAACAACTTGTGTAGAAATCGAAAGGGGACCTAAACACCTGAATGGAGAACATGATGAATTTTTTTTTAAAGATCCCATATATGTCCTGTTATGAAATCTCCTCACTTCTCAAAAGTATTATACCCCTCAGCAATGAGTTGCCCCCCACCAAAAAAAACCCCATTGTCACTGTGGTGGTCAGGATTATGTCAACTTGGCTACTACCTATTTGGCTGCTGTATTAAGTGGCAGGGCGGGGTTTGTGGTGGCTCCCTGCCCCTCGGCTCTTACAGCTGCTGATCGCTCACATGGCCAAGAGCTCCTGCTCTCTTCCAGTGTCTGGTTCCGGGACTTGAACTAGCAGCTGTTGGGCTCATCAGTCCTCACAGTCGGCACTTGAGAGTCCTGCTCCCTGACCTGCCGATCCTGGGTTCGCCAGCCTCTGCTGCTCCTGCTCCACGACCTGTCGATCCTGGGTTCACCAGCCTCTGCCCACTCCTGCTCCCTGGCCTGCTGTTCCTGGTTTTGCCAGCGTCTGTCGCTTCGTCTCGCCACCAGCTTGGGATCCACTGATCTACACAACCGGCGATCTAGAACTCTGGTCTCTGACTTGCTGACCTTGGGTTCCTCAGCTTCCATGGCCACGTGAGGCTTGTGCCAGAGCTTGGGACATTCAGCTTCTGTGATTACTTGAGCTGTTTCCTATATTTGTATCTATCTATCTATCTATATATTATAAATCTTTCCTTGTACCTACACGTGTTACTGGTTTTGCTTCCCTAGAAAACCCGGCCTAAGACAGTCACTCAGTCAATTCCAACTCACAGCAACCCCATAGCATAGAGCAGAACTGCCTCATAGTGTTTCCAAAGAGTAGCTCCTGGGTTTGAACCACCTACCTTTTAGTTAGCTGCTGTGCTCTTAACCACAGTGCCACCAGGACCTAACAGCTACAGCTACCAGCATGGTTTCAGTGACAACACCCCAGCTTCGAGGGCACTTGTACAGCTCACCCAGATTTCTCACACGGTGGGGCAGAAAGGCTGAGGACTCAGGAGGTGGGTCAAATTCAGACCCCTCTGACCCTGACCAGCTACGGTTCCAATTGCATTCTCTCTCATGGTGTCACTGATTCTTACCCTTAACCTGGGTGGCAGGAAGGGAGAGATCACTGCCGCACTCCACACGGAAACACAGCACACAAGAAAACACAGCACACAAAATGACTCACCAGGATGTCAAGGTGAAGGGGAAATTTTAGCTACAGCAATTTATTCCATTTTCTCCCCAAACTTTTTTTTTTTTTATTGTGGTGAAGATACACACACTGAAACGTTCACCAATACAACAATTTCGTCACTTACAATGTGATCACATTCTTCCTGTGGGCAACTGTTATCCTATTACTACCCTTTCCCAAAATACTCCAGCACCATTAATGTAAACTCAGTGTCTCCCAAAACAAACTCCCTTTTTCCCCTCTCTTCCATCCCAGTAACCATTCATGATGTCTGGTTTCTATGTATTCGCTTATTTCATGTAAGTGAGATCCTACCACGTCTGTTCTTTTTCGACAGACATTGTGCTCAGCATTGTGTTTCCAAGGAGCGTCGGTGTTGTGGGGTGCATCGGAAATTCCTTGCCCTTTAACCTTGAGCAGTATCCCATTGTGTACATACACCACATTCTCTTTATCCACTCATGTGGATGAACACCTTTCCAAATTTTAAACTCAGAGATTCTCCAGCCTTCTCTTCTCCTCTAGACCCTGTTCACTGTCCCCTCCCCCTCTCCCAACATCCCCTTCATACTGTCAGCCCTAAATTTATGGAGAGTCAGCAATTCTTCCAGATGTCTTCTCAGACTTTACCATCTAGTCTGCCTCTTCCCATTCTGCAGATGAGAAAAGTGCCACTGAGAAGGAACAGGTCCTGCCTATGGTCACCTGGGGAGCCAGCAGGACTCAAAGTTAGAATTCAGACTTCTTGGTGGCTAACAAACTCAAGCCTGTGCTATGTGTGTCAGAGTAGTACTGTGCTTCATAGGGTTTTTAATGACTTTTTTTTTGGAACTGGATAGCCAGGCCTTTCTTCTGAGGCACTGCCGGGTGGACTCCAACCTCTAACCTGTCAGCAGCCAAGTGCATTACTCTGTTGCACCACCTAGAAACTCCAATCCTTACTTCAAGGTAACCCTCCTTAATCCCCCTTTATAAACGAAGAAGCTGAGAATCACAGAGGTTACAGTTAGGAATCTTACCCCAAAGCACACAGCGATGAGACTGGATTGCTCCCGGGGGCTGTCTGACTCCAGAACTTAGGTTCTGGGATCCTGCAGAGATCCTCATCACCTCTAGCTGGAGTACAGCCAGGATGCTCCTTAGAAGCAAGGATGATGACACTTTGTCTCATATTCTCTGGACACATCATCAGGAGGGACCAAAAAGGACATCACGCCAGGTAAGAGAGAGTGGCACTGAAAAAGAGACAGACCCTTAACCAGATGGACCGACCCAGTGGCTGCAATGCTGGGCTCAAACATGGCAATGACCGACAGGACAGTGCAGGACCAGGCAGTGCTGCGTTCTCTTGTACCTGGCGTTGCTATGAGTCAGAACCAACCTAACGGCCCCTGCCAGCAACAATAACTGTCTCAGACTCCTCCTTTCTGTCCTAGCTCTGACTGCAAGAGAAGCGCTGAGAACTGACAGATGGGAGCCGAGGAGCTACAGAGACTTTCAGGTCTCGCTGACATCTGACTCGTGTGACTGCAGAGTCCTCAGGATCTTTTTCCTTAACTTTTAAAAAAGCTGTAAAAGCGCTGCATACTCATTATAAAAATCCAAACAATAAAAGTACATACAAAGTAACAAATAAAAGCTCTCCTCCAAATCACCTTTCCCTCCCACTTCTCTGAAGAACCCATTGGATTTATTTGAAATTTTTTAAATTCAGTTTTATCGAGAAACAATTTATATGTAATAAAATGTGTATTTTAAGGATGCAATTTGACTGATTTTGACAAAAGTGTGTCTGTGTAAAGACCACCACAATCACTTTTAGAACATTCCCATGACCCCAAAGTTCCCTTGTGGCCCTTTGTAATCAACACCTGCCCCCAGCTCCTGGCCCCACTGGTCTACTTTCTGCCACTAAAGACTTGATTCACCTTTTCTACAGTTTTATAGAAACAGAATCACACAGTATGTACTCTTTTCCGTCTGGCTTTTTCCGACAGAGTTTTTGAGATTGATCCATGTTGGGAGCATGTCTTAGCCATCTAGTAGTGCTCTAATAGAAAATGCCACAAGTGGATGACTTTAAAAAGAAAAATTTATTTTTCATAGAAAAGTAGGCTTAAAAAGTCCAAATACAAATTCAGAGGATCAGCTCCAGAAGAAGGCTTTCTCCAACACCTTCTTCCTCTGGAGTAGGTAGAAGCTTCTTTATGTAGTCCAAAGGATGCACTCTGCTCCCAATGCTGCTTCCTTAGTAGTCTGACATCCCCAAATTCATCTGCTCACTTCAGTCATTTATATCCCGAGAGATTGTCTCAACGCGTTCCAAGCTTGTAGATTGAGTCCAGCCTCACTAACACAGCGGCAGCCCATTCTCCTGTATTAACATCAGAGACGCGGGATTTGCAACACTTGGAAAAAAAATCACACACTGCCAGGAATCATGGCCTGGTCAAATTGATACACACATTTTTGGTGGGATATGATTCAATGCATGACAGTATATGAATACTTCTTAAAATTCCAAGTAGGATTCCATTGTATGGATACACCACAATTTGTTTATCCATTCACCTATTCTGCATCTTACATACTTTGGACATGTTGTCAGGAAAGATCAGTTCCTGGAGAAGGACATTATGGTTGGTGCAGCGGAGGGTCAGTGAAAAAGTGGAAGACCCTTGACGAGACTGATCGACACAGTGGCCACAACAATGGGCTTAAGCATAAAAGCGACTGTGGACATGTGCAAGACTGGGCAGTGTTTCATTGTGTTGTTCATAGGGTTGCTGTGAGTCAGAACCTACTCGATGGCACCTAACAACAACACAACATTCACCTGTTGGTTTGGGGTTATTACTAAACAAGGCTGCTATGAACATTTGTGTACATTCATGTACAAATCTTTGTGTAGACATACGTTTTCATCAATCTCGTGTAAGTACCCAGGGGTAGAATTGCTGGGTCATAGATAATTTTATATTTAACTTGGTAAGAAATTGTCAAGTTGTTTTTCACAGTAGTCATATTGTTTTACATTCCCGCCAACAGTGCACAAGAATTCCAGTTGTTCCACATCCTTGTCAGCACTTGGTATAGTCAATGCTTATTTAAGCATAAGTGGTATCTCATTATGATTTTGATCTGTATTTCCCTAATGATCAATGATGGTCATTATCTTTTTATGTGCTTATTGATCATTTGCATATCTTCTTTCATAAAGTGTTTCATAAAGTGTCTGTTCAAATTGTTTGCCCATCTCTTATTATGTCTTTTTATTATTGAGGTTGTAAGACCTCTTTATTCATTCTGCATACAAGTCTTTTGTCAGATACATGTCTTGTGAATCTTTCTCCTAGTCTATAGCTAGTTTTATTTTAGTATATTTTGATGGAAAAATTGATGCCTTTGAGAAGAACTCTTGCTGTCCTTACTTCTAACCAGCATTCTGTGTGTACTTCCAAGACAGATTTGTTCATTCTCCCGGCAGTCCATGGTATATTCAATATTCTTCACCAACACCATAACTCAAAAGATACCAGTTTTGTACAAGGATGTTTCAGGAGTGAAATAACAGATCAAACCAAACGCATTGCTGTTGAGTCAATTTTGACTCACGGAGACACTACAGGTAGAAGGTAGAACTGCCCCACAGAGTTTCCCAGGAGCACCTGGTGAATTCAAATTGCTGATCTTTTGGTTAGCAACTGTAGTGCTTCACCACTGTGCCACCAGAGTCTCAGAGACAATAGACACGTAAAAATGTCAGCAAATACTGTATTAGCAGATTCTATTCTGGAGAGAAAGACTGAGCCAAATTATGCTCCTGTGAACAGAGGCTCTGCCTCCCTAAACTCTCTCCAACAACAAATCTTTGCAATTAAATTTTTTTTTCTGTACACTCATTGTATAACTTTAATAATTTCAAAATTGTGGAAATGTTTCAAAAGTGGCACAAAGAGCACATCGTCTTCATTTAGAATCACCAAAAACTTACATTTTGTTTCACTGCACACATACACACAACCGTTTTCTGAACCATCTGAAGAGCTGCACAGATCACATCCCCATGCAACTAAATAACAAGGCATATTTCTTAAGAATTGGGATATTATCTTACATAATCCCGGTACAGTGATTAAAATAAGGACACTTAACACTGGTTAGAATTGTTGTTAGGTGCTGTCGAGTCAGTTCTGACTCCTAGCAACCCTAAAACAGCAGAACAAAACACTGCCCAGTTTTGAATCATGTCCACAATCATTTTTATGCTTAAGTCCATTGTTGCAGCCACCGTGTCAATCCATCTTGTTAAGGGTCTTCCACTTTTTCACTGACCCTCCACTCTACCAAGCATGATGTCCTTCTCCAGGGACTGATCCTTCCTGACAACATGTCCAAAGTATGTAAGATGCAGTCTTGCCATCTGTGCTTTCAACAATTACTCTGGTTGTACTTTTTCCAGAACAGATCTGTTTGGTCTTTAGGCGGTCCATGGCACATTCAACATTCTTCTCCAACACCACAATTCAAAGGCATCAATTCTTCTTCTGTCTTCTTAGTTTATGGTCCAGCTTTCACATGCATATGATGCGACTGTAAATACCATGGCTTGGGTCAGGTGCATTTTAGTCTTTAAGGTGACATCCTTACTTTTGAATACTTTAAAGAGGTCCTTTGCAGCAGATTTTCCCAAGGCAATGTGTCTTTCGATTTCATGACTGCTGCTTCCATGGGTGTTGATTGTGGACCTGAGTAAAATGAAATCCCTGACAACCTCAATTCTTTCTCCATTTATGACAATGTTGCTTAATGGCTCAGTTGTGAGGATTTGAGTTTTCCTGATGTTGAAGTACAATCCATACCGAAGGGTGTGGTCCTCCATCTGCATCGGTGTTTCAAATCTTCTTCATTTCCAGCAAGTAAGCTGGTGTCGTCTGCCTAACGCAGCCTGTTAATGAGCCATCCTCCAATCCTGATGCCTCGTTCTTCGTATAATCCAGCTTCTCAGATTACCTGCTCAGCATACAAATTAAAGAGGTGTGGTGAAAGGACACAACCCTGACGCACACCTTTCCTGATTTTAAACCATGTGGTGTTCCCTTTTTCTGTTTGCATGACTGCCTCCTGATACATATACAGTTCCCTTAAGAGCACAATTAGGTGTTTTGGAATTCCCATTCTCTGCAGTGCTAGCCATAATTTTGTATGATCCACGCAGGCAAATGCTTTTGCATAGTTAACGAAACACAAGTAAACATCTTGCTGGTATTCTTTGCTTTCAGCCGAGATCCATTTGGCATCAGTGATGATATCTCTGGTTCCACATCCTCTTCTGAATCCAGCTTGAATTTCTGGCAGTTCCTTGTCAATATACTTGTGTAGTTGCTTTTGAATGATCTTGAGCAAAATTTCACTTGTGTATAGCCAAAGCCAAGTATAACATTAACAATATTGTTCAGTAATTTCCACATTCGGTTGGATCACCTTTCTTTGGAATGGGCATAAGTATGGATCTCTTCCACTCAGTTGGCCAGGTGGCTGTCCTCCAAATTTCTTGGCTTTGACAAGTGAGCACTTCCAGAACTGCATCTGTTTGTTGAAATATCTCAATTGATACTCCATCAGTTCCTGGAGTCTTGTTTTTTGCCAATGCCTTCAGTGCAGCTTCGGCTTCTTCCTTCAGTACCATTGGTTCCTGATCATGTGCTATCTCTTCAAATGACTGAACATCAAGCAGTTTCTGGTACAACGACTCTGTGTATTCCTTCTATCTTCTTTTGATGTTCCTTGAGTAGTTTCACAGTTTCCCGGTAGAATCCTTCGCTACTGCAACTCAAGGCTCAATTTTTTCTTCAGTTCTTTCAGCTTAAGAGATGTAGAACGTGTTGTTCCTTTCTGGTTTTCCATTTCCAGCTCTTTGCACATGTCATTATAATCCTTTCTTTGTCTTCTCGAGCTGCCCTTTGAAATATTCTGTTTAGGTCTTTTACTTCGCCATTCCTTCCTTTTGCTTTAACTGCTTGACATTCAAAAACACAAGTTTCAGAGTTTCTTCTGACATCCAGTTTGGTTTTTTCTTTCTTTCCTGTCTTTTTAATGACCTTTTGCTTTCTTCATGGAAGGTGTCTTTGATATCATTCCACAATTCATCTGGTCTTCAGTCAGTGATCAACATCAAATCTGTTCTTGAGATGGTCTTTAAATTCAGGAGGGATATACTCAAGGTCATACTTTGGCTTTCGTGGATTTGTTCTGATTTTCTTCAGTTTCAATTTGAATTTGCATATGAGCAATTGCGACTTGATGGCACTTGGTTGGCTTCAGATGAGCAATTGATGGTCTGGGCCACAGTCAGCAGCTGGTCTTGTTCTGACTTCTGATATGGAGCTTTTCCATTGTCTTTTTCCACAGGTGTAGTCAGTTTGGTTCCTGTGTATTCCATCTGGTGAGTTCCATGTGTACAGTCACCATTCATGTTGGTTAAAAAGAGGATTTGCAACAAAAAAGTTGTTAGTATTGCAAAATTCTGTCAGGCAATCCCAGCATTATTTCTATCACCAAGGCCGTATGTGCCAACTACTGATCCTTCTTTTTGTTTCCAACTTTTGCATTCCAGTTACCAGTAATTATCAGTGCCTCCTGATGGCATGTTCAATCAATTTCATACTGCAGAAGCTGGTGAAAATCTTCTACCTCTTCATCTTTGGCCTTAGTGGTTGCTGTGTAAATTTGAATAATAATCATATTAACTGGCCTTCCTTGTAGGCATATGGATGTTATTCTATCAGTAACAGCATCGTACTTCAGGACAGATCTTGAAGTGTTCTTTTTGGTGATGACCGCAACCCCATTACTCTTCAAGTTTTTGCTCCCAGCACAGTAAGACTGCAGGATTGTTGGGTTCACAGTGGCCCACTGTAGCTCGCTAATGCCTAGAAGGTCAACGTTTATGATTTCCATTTCGTTTTCGACAATTTCCAGCTTTCCTAGATTCGTATTTTGTACATTCCATATCTGGATTAGTGGACGTTTGCAGCAGTTTCTTCTCACTTTGAGTCATGTCTCATCAGCGAATGAAAATCCCAGAGGCCTTACTCCATCCAAGTCTTTAAGGTTGACTACTTTGAGGAGCTAGCTCGTACCCTGTCATCTTCCGAGTGCCTTCCAACCTGGGGCGCTCACTGTCCGGCACCATATCTGACAATGTTCGGCTGCTATTCATGACGTTTTCCCTGGCAAATTGGTTTCAGAAGTAGACTGCTAGGTCTACTATTATCAAACCCACAGTTCCTGTATACTTTTAAATTAAACTCTGTATCTCTGTCTCTCTGATCTCTCACTCTCGAGGAAGTCAGCTTCCTTGTACAGTGAATGGTCCTATGGCTGCTTTTGCATCATGTGGTGAGAAGCTGAGGCCTCCTGCCACCAGTCACGTGAGTGAGCTTGGAGGCAGATTCTCCAGCCTCTTCAGGTAACTGTAGCCCTGGCCCATGGCTTGATAGAACCACCCAGTGAAGCCACTCCCAGATTCCTGACTCAAAGAAACTGTGAGATAATAAACATATTGTTGTTTCACGTTACTAAATTTGGGGGGTGACTGGTTATGCAGCAACAGATAACTAACACACCCCTATGTGGTGCCAACGCTTTGCACTTGACTGCTACCCTAAAGGAAACTCTCGCGGCATAGTGGTTAAGTGTTACATCTGTCAACCAAAAGGTCAGCAATTTGAGCCTGCCAGGTGCTCCTTGGAAGCTCTATGGGGCAGTTCCACTCTGTTCTATAGGGTTGCTATGAGCTGGAATTGACTCGACAGCAGTGGGTGGCTACCCTAAAGGCTGACAGCACAAGCCCACCCAGCTGCACCCAGAAAGAAAGGCCTGGTGGTCTACTTCCTTTAAGGCTGTTGATGCTGTGTGTCATGGAGTCAGTTCAGACCAGTTCAGATTCCTAACATCCATACAGGACAGAATAGAACTGCTCCATAGTTTCCTAAGCTGGAATCTTTTTGGGAGTAGATCTCTAGGTCTTTATTTTCTTGTGAAGCCATTCACTGAGTGGGTTTGAAGCACTGACCTTTCAGTTAGCAGCCAAGCACTTAACCACTGCACCACCAGGACTCCTTCCATTAAGATTACACCCAAGAAAATTGTATGGAGCAGTTCTACTCTGTAATGTGAGTCAGAATCAACTTGACAGCATCATAGAACACCAAGGGAAACTGGAGACCTGAGCTGAGAGGGAGAGAGTGGCTCTGCCAGGTCTACTATTCTCAAATCCGTAGTTCCTACATACTTTTAAATTAAACTCTGTCTCTCTGATCTCTCACTCTAGAGGAAGTCAGCTTCCTTTTCTGGTGAATGGTCCTATGGCTGCTGTCCCATCATGTGGTGAGAAGCTGAGGCCTCCTGCCACCGGTCACATGAGTGAACTTGGAAGCAGATTCTCCAGCCTCTTTAGGTAACTGTGGCCCTGGCTCGTGACTTGATAGAATCTCTGAGAGACCCTGTCACAGTGGAATTTACCAGCACACCTAGAATTAGCAGGTTATGGCAGCGAATCGCTCAGCGCTCAAGGCATTGCTGCTTCTCATTTGCAAAGGAAACAGATCTCTATTCCAGGCTTTTCAATTGTTATCAATTTCTTCTGGGAGAGAATAAATAGTCTGGGACATGACTAGTTATCAAGGCAATAAGTGAAAGAAGACTAGTAAATCTGGCCCATAAAAGACCTTTTTACTCACAGGGCTCACTTGGACAACCTCTGAGAAATCCTTTTGGTTTAATTACCTCCTAAGGGGACAAGGATACCGGATCAAGTCTCCCAGGGCAGAAGATTGTATAATTTTCCATTAAAGCTCTCAGTGATTCAAAAGACATTGAAGACAGATAGCCTGAGCCAAGAGTTAACTTGATTTCTTCTTGGAAGCAAAAGGAAATGTGAGTAGGGAGGGTGTTCCAATACAGTTCTTTGTTTACTAGCTAAAAACTCCACAGACAACTATACAATTAATGATCTTGTACCATGACGTCACGTGCAGTGGCCATCCCAGAAAGAGTTCCAAACTTGCTCTGAAATGTGGACTAGGCTTTAGCATTGGTGCATAGCTTCCCAAGGGGAGCACTTTGAAGGGGACCATAGTGATATTCAGCAGTGAGGTATGCAGCACTTTTTCTAGGACGTGTTTGTGGACTTCCTTGTCACACCTCATATATACGCGTCTAGCACAGAAAAGGCAAGTACTTGATACATTTCCTGAAATACTTGGTCCCCAAGTAAAAACCATAAATATCTGTAATAAAATCTGGATTTCATTAAGCATATCACATCAGAGTATATATTTTTTAGAGCAATAATAGAGAAAGCCCATTGTTGTCAAGTTGATTCTGCCTCATAGTGACCTCATGGGACAGAAATGAATGGCCTCACGGAGTTTGCAAGGCTATAATCTTTACAGGCCAAAAGAAGAAATCAAACGAGGTATTGCACTGGGCAAATCTGCTGCAAAAGACCTCTTTAAAGTGTTAAAAAGCAAAGATGTCCCCTTGAGGACTAAGGTACACCTGACTCAAGCCATGGCATTTTCCATCGCCTCACATGCATGGGAAAGCAGGACAATGAATAAGGAAAACTGAAGAAGCACTGATGCCTTCCGGTTACAGTGCTGGTGAAGAACTTACCACGGACTGCCAGAAAAAAGAACATACATGTCTCGGAAGAAGCACAGCTTGAATGCTCCTTAGAAATAAGGACGGTTAGACTTTGTCTTAGTTACTTTGGACATGTTATCAGCAGGGACCATTTCCTGGAGGAAAATATCATGATTGGTAAAACGAAGGTTCAGCAAAGATGAGGAAGAAGACCTTCAAAGTGACGGGTTGAAAGGAAATGACTGTAGCAATGCACTCCAGCACAGCGACAATTGTGCGGCTGGCGCAGGACTGGGCGGCGCTTCCCTGAGTTGTGCACAGGGTTGCTGAGTTGGAACTGACTCGACAGCACCTAATAACAACAACCATCTCTAGAGCAGCAGACTGCCACATCTTTCTCTGGTGGAATGGCTGGTAGGTTCAAACTGCTAGTGGATTACGCTTAACCACTGTGCCACCATGCCGAGGCCTGTCACCCACAAAAGCCCCTGTGAACAAAGTCACAACCTTATGTGATGACAGACGGAGGCATTTCACCCGTGACATATTTTTAGCCTACTGTCCCTGATAGTATTTTGCTTCCTAATTAAATCTTCCTCAGAAAGTACCCCCTCGTCTCCTGGCACAAGGATCAAGGAAGATGCCTTCTAAGAGGGGCTTCACGACCCCCTAGGCTTATGAAATAATATTGGGAAAACCTGACCGGGAACTCCTAGAGAAAAGAGCTTGGAGGAATGAATTCCAATGCAGCATGCCCCGCCTGAGAGCACCAAGGCCGGCCCAACCTCACTGGCTTCTCCCAACTGCACATCCCCCTTCACAGGTGATAAGCAGATTGCAGAAAGGCTCTGGGAAGCTCCCCAGGATCGACCCCTCACACAGCCCTTAGAATATAGATATTCCACTCCCTACATCAGGAAGATAGATAGGCTTCCAAGTTTATTGTGTTTGGTATGGCAAATAGACAAATACTAAAGAAATACCCTTCTTAGAATAGTTTAAGAGAAGCTTAGAGTGAGGGAAGGTGGACACTTATCGTCCCCACAGGAAGAGATAAGAGCAAAGAAGGAACAAATAGAGACTGTTAGAGTATAACTTTTTAAGATGAGTTTATTCTCTCTTCCTGCACCTTTGACCTCGAGGCATAGGTAGAGTTAATAGAGTTCCAGAATTAGCCTTGTTCTGACTGTTGATTATAATCACAATATATTGGTCTCGAACCATTATTTAGAGGGCCCTAATGATTAACATGAAAAAGGACTACAAGGTACCGGTTTTTGCTAGCCAACAGAGAGGACCCTAATAATTAACATGAAAAGAGTCCACTGTCTCGGGCCATTATTTAGAAGACCCTAATGATTAACATGAAGAGAGACCACAAGGTATCCACTTCTTGTTAGTCAATCACTTACGTGGTCAAAGTACAGTTACCTCATTGACTATAAAAAATAAAGGAAGACAGACCTTAACGGGCTGCCGTTCTCCAAAACTCTTTCCTGTCTCAGTCTCATTTCCTCCGCCAATGCCGTACCCTCCCTTCGTGGTGCCCGAAAAAGTTGTTGGGGCTGGCTCTTGGCACCACCATGGCCCCTAGAAAAAAATGACAGGAATTTTAAATGGACTTAAATGTGGAACCATTGCATTGCATGAGGTTAATGGGTTGCCAAAAACCTCTTTAAAGTGCTGAAATGCAAAGATACCACTTTGAAGGCTAACGCGACTTGACCCAAGCCATGGTATTTTCAGTCCCATTACATGCATGTGAAAGCAGGAGAATGAATAAGCAGACCAAAGAAGAACTGACACCTTTGAACTGTAGCATTGGAGAAGAATATTGAATATACCATGGACTGCCAAAAGAACAAACAGATTTGTCTTGCAGGAAGCACAATCAGAATGTTCCTTAGAAGCAAGGACGTGAGGCTATGTCCTATCTACTTTGGACATGTTGTCAGAAGGGATCAGTCCCTGCAGAAAGATGGCATGCTTGGTGGAGGGTTGGTGAAAAAGAGGGAGACCCTCAGCGAGATGGATTGACACAGTGGCTGTAACAATGGGCTCGAGAATAACGAGGACTGCGAGCATGGCAAAGGACCTGGCAGTGTTTCATTCTGTTGTGCGTACAGCTGCTATGAGTTGGAACCGACTCAACAGCACCTAACAACAACAACAATGCAGACTCAGAATGTACCCAGTCAAGGAATGAAAGGGACAGATGCACTAATAATTTCTTGAAGTCTGTATACAGTCTAAATCAGACTCAATTTATTGATACATTGTCATCATTGATCCATGCAAGATGTTTTTTATGTATGCATGCATGTATGTGTTTAATGTATGTCTTTTTATTTGCATGTACTCTTACACACTGTATTACTGATTTTGTATTTTAATTTTCATAAATGTAAGTGTTCCACACCTCAGTGATTCTTCCTTCTGTCACCCAGGTGTTTTCCAGGTCCATCCACATGGCTATGTTCAGGTACTCTGCTGCTGCATACGTTTCCACAGTGTTTATCCCCAGTGCTTACGGTGGGTACCAGCTTATCTCCATAGACAGTGCTGCAGTGTGAGCATCCTCAGCATGTCTCCTTACGGACCTGTGAATTTACTCGTATTTATATCACCAAGTACTGCCAGATTGTTCTTCTGGATGACTGAACTAGTTTACACTGTGACCAGCAGCACATAGAGTCTCCTACACTTCCCCTCTAAGACTATGCTCGCCATTATTCAGTTTTCACATTTTTGAGACACCAATAGGTATAAAGTAGCATCTTGTTTAATTTTCACTTGGTTTGATTACTTATTTTCAGAATCTCATCATAGGCTCATTGGCCTTTTGTATTCCCTTTTCTGTCAATTACTATTCACACTTTTTGGAGTCTATTTTCCTATGGGGCTGATTTTTGTTGACCTGGAAAAGCTCCTTATATAATTCTAGCTACTGAACCAACCAATCACTCTGGAGGTATTACAGTCAGAATGCTCCTCAGACTGAAGATGGTGAGGCGTTGTCTCGCTTTCTTTGGGCATGTCATCAGGAGGGACTAATTGCTGGAGGGCATCATGTTTGGTAAAGGAGAAGGTCAGCGAGAACGAGGGAGACCCTGAATAATATAGACTGACACAGTGGCTGCAGCAATGGGCTCAAGCACAGCAATGACAGTGAAGATTGTGCAGGGCTGCGCAACGTTTCATTCTGTTGTAGGTGAGGCGGTTAGGAGCTGGAGCTGCCTGGAGGGCACCTGACAACAGCAGTGTTGCAAGTCTGGGCTCCCTACTGCCTGTTAACATTGTCCATGGCGTTCTTCACTGAACAGAAATCATTTTAATGTAATCGAATTATAGTTTTATGCTATGGCCTGTGTTTTTTTAAAAGTTTTATTGTGTCTTTCTGTACCTCTAGGTCACCACGATTTTCTCCTACATTTTATTCTATTTATAGTTTTACACTTGTTAGGTCTTTAATCCATCAGGAGTCCACTTTACATGCTGTGTTTGGGTAGAATCTCTTTTTACTTATTTACATACAGGAAGTCTGTTTCCCCAGCACCATCTGCTGGATAATCTAGCCTTTCTCCATTTATTTACAGTGGCACCTTACTGCATATTAAATTCTCGTCTAGACACAGGTTGGCCTCTGTTGTTTTCACGAGTTACTGCACCAGCCTCACATGGCTTCGTAGATGGTCTTACGGCTTGGTATGGCAAGGCCTTCATCTTTGACTTTTCAAGGTTATCTGAACTATGTAAGTTTCTTCTTTCTTCCATAGAAGTTTTAGAATATTAATGAGTTTGTTACTAAAATATATGGCACTGTAATTTTGAGAGACTGCATTGGACTTATAGATTTACTTGGAGAAAATGATATCTTTATCATATTAAGTTACTCCACTCAAGAGCATGGACTCTGTATGTCCTTAATTATCTATGGTATTAGTCTAAAAATTTGTTTCCACTGCTGTTTTGTTGCAATCATAAACAGTATCTTATCGGTTATAATTTTGTCAATGATGGTGTGAAGAAATGCTCCTATTTCTAACTTCTTCTTATGTCTGGCAACTTTGCTGGATTTACAGTTAATAGTTTGATCAACTTGCTCTTCTTACTAATAGAATGATAAAGGCGCCCTCTGGTGGGTTAATCTAACAACAGTGTTCTTGCTTAGAGAAATTAATAAGGGAATTTTTATCTGCAAGCCTATCCTTAAAGTGGACACTTAAGACTGTAGTGATTTAGAATGTTTCTCTCAATGGCCTTGAGGACCAGTGCAATGAAATCCTCATGGATATGAGGCTCCACTGGTGACAAGATCTGAGAAACACAGTACATCCTCCTGGAGACTCAGAACATGCACTAGCAAATCAAAAAGTTAGAAGGCCTGCAGTGAGCACACTGTTGAACTCTTCCAAACGTTTAGGGTAACAAATTTTTCCCAAATACCGTGCTTTGAAATGTCCTACTTAAATACCTACAAATTACTTGCATTTACATCTTCTACATCTCATAAAACCAGGGCAAGTCACCAAGATTTGAGATTCGTCCTATGTGAATCAGTTTTACTCCTTTCTCCTTCTAGATTAGGGCAGTTTTTATTATTTAAAAAAAAATTGGTTTTATATTTTCTCATTGAGAATATACACAGCAGAACATATACTCATTCAGCCACTCCTCCACATACAGTGGGGTGACATTGACTATGTTCCTCAAGTCGTGCGGCCACTGTCACCCCCTTTTCTGAGTTGTTCCTTCTCCATTAAAGCAGACTTCCTGCCCGCTAAGTTTCCTGCCTAACTTTGCGGAGCTGCTGTCAGTTTGATCCCATGTAGACAGACCTTTAAACAGCGCAGTGCTCAAGTCAGATACTCTTTACTAGTTAAGCTAAACTGTTGTTTGGTTTTAAGACGTCGAGGCACAGTTTTAAGGTTTAAAGATCATCTTAGGGCAACAGTTTTGAAGATTCATCCAGACTCAGTGGCTCCAGAAAGTCTGAATTCTGTAACGATTTGAAATTCTGTAATTTCACCCTTTTGATAAGATTATTCTATAGCATCTTTGATGAAAACAGTGTTTGATGCTTTCTTTGAAGGCAGGAAAAGTAATTACTGCTTACTTCTTTGTTTTAACACAGGTGGTGATAACAGGCTCTGACACACAGGTTGTTAAATTTAACTTTTAAGATTATCTTTAGGAGGAGTTCCTAGGTGGTGCAAAGGTTAATGTGCTCAGCTGCTACCAGACAGGCTGGAGCCAACCTGGAGGCATCTGGAAGGAAGGCCTGGTGATCTGCTTCCAGCATCTCTGCCATTGAACACCCTCTGGAGCTCTGTTCTACTCTGACACACGCAGGGTTGCCTGAGTTGGAGTTGATTACAACTTTTTTTCCCTTTAATCTTTTTTTTTTTAAATGATTGAATGAAAATGTACATTCCAATATAAATTTGCACACCCACCTATATACAGCTCCCACTGCTCTCCCTGCCCGGTGACAGCACACTCTTCCTCTCTGCTCCATACACGTCTTATCCTCCCAATAAACTCCTATCCCCTCCTCTCCACCCACTCCCCTGACTCCAGTGAGAGGTCAGGAGGATGACATCCTACAGATGCTCAGAACCATAAAGTGCGCACATGATATGGTCACTATGTGTCGCCAAGTCCAATCCTGTCCGAGAATTCACCTCCATTATGATTGGGGTACAGGAGTAGCATCAGGGCCAGGGGCCATGCTCCCAGGGGAACTCCGAGGCCCGTGGACCATCAATTGTCATCTTTTAGTGGAGATCTCATGGTGCACCCCTTTTTATTGTTGTGTTGTCAGCGAGACTCAACTTTGTGAGCTCCATCACAGCTATCACTGGTGGTGGCAGGGCATCATCTGGTTTTTCCGGTCACAGGTCAATGTAGCCACCCACTCATGTGGGTCTGTCTTCTGGGTTCTCTTTCCCCCGTGTTGTTTTGGTCCTTGGTGATCATCCATTCCTGCTAAGTTGGGAACATTTGCTGTACCCTCAGACAGAAGATTGGCAGCTTTTAAGACCCTGGATGCCACCCACCAATGTGGGGTGCAGAAGGCCCTTTTAGCAAAATGCTAGTTGTGCCAGTTGGCCTTGGTTTCCCCTGAGAGCATGGTTTCCAGCCCCCTGCCCCAGCTACTCTGTCCTTGTAATACTGAATTAAGATGTGAGGAGTAATCATGTTGAAGTCCAGTTAATATTTTCATTCTAATGCGTGCTGTCACAGATTTCACTCAACCAAATTTCTATCAACTATCTAATCTCAACCCTCCCTGCCCCCCGCTCTCCTTCCCTCCCTACTTTTGCAGCCGTCAAGAGTCTTTTCTTCTATGCATGAGTCTGTTTTTAAGTTCTTATCATAGGGGTCTCATACGGTATTTGTCCTTTTGTAGCTGACTACTTTCACTCAAACATAATGTCCTCCAGTTGAAGCCATATGTGATGTTTCCTAAAATCATCGTTGTTCTGTATCATTGCATAGTGTTCCATTGAGTATACATACCATAGTTTACCTACCCATTCCTCTGTTGTTGGGCATCTGGATTGATTCCATCTTTTTGCTATTGTGGACTGTGCTGCGATGAACATTCCTGTGCATGTACCAGTTGGTGTGAATGGCTTTGATTCTGTAGGATATATTGAAAGCAGTTCAATCACTGGGTCAAATGGTATACTAGACCAGCTTTTCAAGGAAGCACCAGATTGCTTTCCAAAGAAGTTGCACCATTTTGCAATCCCACCAACAGTGTAGGAGACTTCCACTTTCTCCACAGCCTCTCTGGCATTTGTTGTTTTGGGTTTTTTGGATCATGGCCAACCTTGTTGGGGTGAAATAATATCTCATTGTAGTTTTGATTTGAATTTCTTTAATAGCTAATGATCGTGAGCATGTCCGCATGTGTTTTTTTGGCTGCCTGGATCTCCTCTTTAGAGAAGTGTCTGTTCTTCTCCTTTGCCCATTGCTTAACTGGATGATTTATCTTTTTCTTACTGACATTTTGTAGTGCCTTATAGATTATGGAGATCAGGTGTCGGTCTGACATATAGTTGCCAAATATTTCTTCCCATTCCATAGGCGACCTTTTAATTCTATTAATAAAGTCTTTGGATAAGCGAAAGTGTTTCATTTTTAATAGTTCCCTCCCTTTAACCTTTCTAAGGTAAATTACTTAAATCTTCGCATTTTCTATTTTGGACTTAAAAACAAACACCCCCTTCCCCGACCCTTTAGGTTCTTTGCAACGGTATCTTTTTTTTTTTTTTTTTACCTAAGGATTCCTTACTGTCCGTGGAATCTTATACTATAGTGTGTAAGTTCCCAGTACCCGGGAAGCTCAGCTCCACCTGGAGGCAACTCCACAGAACAGTTTAGAAAACTACTTCCTGCTCAGACTGGAATGGAACATCATCCCCAGCTACCCTAACTTACTACTTAAAGAAACAGCGTTTGAAACTTAATACTCTTTCTTCTGAGGATTAAAGATTCCATTTTTATCAGAGTAATGTGGTATGGAGATGGCTCAAGAAGCTTGAGTTCTAGTTCAAGGTCAGTTGCCATGCAGGTGGATGAACTGGGCAACACCTCTCTGTCTTGTTCTATGGATTACAGGTGTGTTTCTGTTAGCGGGGAGGCAGGTGGCTGGGGATGGAGCCTGCTGAAACCCATCAGTGTGTTCTGAACTGTTCAGAAGAACCCTCACATGGTGTGGAGGACCAACACATGGAACTGGGGGCACCTCCTCATCTCCCACTCCCCTCAGCAGAGCAGCTGTGCTTGTTTGCTGATGATTAGTTTTACACTGAGCTTGATGAAGGACTTCATTTGCAGCAAGAGCAGAACTCTATGGTTTAAAATTAAAGTATAAAAATAATCACTCCACTAGGTCATTTCTACAGTCATTTCCACCTCCCAGATTTTAATGTTAAGATTAAAAAAATTGAACCAAGATCGAAAATAAACCTTTAACAGGAGTAGATAATTTTTAACTGAGGTAAAACCTTTCCTTGGTGAAGAATTCAAATTGTAGTTTTTCCCAGTTGCGAGTTACCTCCTTGACCTGTGGCACGACAGCATTAATGCTCCACAAGACTCCTACTAAAGGAACACACGTTTCCCTTTTCTGTGTTAGTACCTAAACATAGGTGACGCATATTGAAGATCCTACACAGAAGGAACACAAATCAATGAACTGATTTTTTTTTAAAAAAAGCTAGCTTTATTTTTATGTTTTAAAAACAAAACTTGTTACAAGTAATCATGAAGCTTCCAAAAAATTACATTCTGCCTTTGTCACCTTAAGAGGGTAAGGAATGTCCTTGGAACACAGAGTAGGTGACGAGTTACAAACTACTACAATATGGATTGCCACTTCAAGCACACTAAAATATGGAATACATGTGCATCAATTACAGACTAGTCTTCTGCGGAGTGTTCACTACAGCTTACAGTACCAGGAGGGTAACACGCCCCAAAATGTAACACAAGACCACAAACACGTTCAGATAAGACAATAAATTCAACTTGTGGGTTCAATTAGAATTGAGGTGAAACAGTGAGGAAAGTCTTCTTGAACTTGGAGAAGTGCAATGCACTGGATGCAAACTGGTGCTCACTGTAACAACCCCTTGGGGTGAGGAAATTGGGAAGAGCATGGCACAGTAACAAGGCTAGCCACTTTTATTCTCCTCAGTCCTCCATGTGAACTAGGAAGACTGGGGTCAAATTAGAAATTATTACAGAAAACACACAATCTGCATAGATGTAGATTTTCCATTACAACAAGGAAGAACACTTGAAGTTACAGAGGAGCCCTAAGAATTAACAGGACACAACTTTATTTCAAAAGAAAACATAGGTTTCTAAGACAGAACATGTTTCTCATTTAGTTTAAGGTCTGCCAAAAAGGCAGACACTCAGACTCAGCCAAGGTAATTTCCTGAGTGTAGCTGGTAGCTTCTACATTGGACTTGACCATTTTTACTGTCTTTGTGGTCTATGAACCTATCAGCTGTTGTAAGTTTCACTGCTTTGCTGCTTTTATATGTGATGATAATAATAATAATATTCTCCAACTTGTTAACATTTTTTTCTTGATTCATGATTAAAGAAGACAATAGCATTCATACAACCATGGCTGTTGACCCCTTACTCCAAAGCAAGTTTAAAAAGTAAACAAGTAGCCATTAGGCTCATAAATCTTACTCTTTTAACTTACTTTAAAAGTAGAACTTCTACAACATGGATTTATCTCCTCAGCTAGAAGACAGATACTTCCTCAAGTCTCCTGCCCCTTCATTACTGTCACATTCAAGTGTCTGGTTTCCTTCAGCACCGGAAGATGTACATGCAAACAGTGTGAAAAAGGGGCATGCCGGGAGGGAGCTGGAACACGCGCCCAAGGTCTTCTGCTGGATGGGTGGGAGGTATACAGCTCTGGGGCACAGGGAAAAACCCAGCACACACAAAACCCCATGCACCGATGAATGTACTGTTTTCCATTGCTTCATTATATTTTTTTCCCCTTTAAAAATAAAACTATGATCTGTAAAACCATGAGGCACAGATGAGTCTTCCATTTTTCATAGGACTCAATTTTATAAGAGCTATAAACTCTTTCCAAATCATATGAGATCACACTGTTTCACTGGAGTCACTTTAAAGTACGTTTATATTTTAATCTCATTACTATTAAAATCTAGGAGAGTCTATACAGAATGTCAATGCAGCTGTGGGCTACCAAAACCAAAAAAAAAAAAAACCACCTGCTGCCACTGAGTCGATTCCAACTCACAGTGACTCTACAGACAGAGTCGAACTGTCCCACGGAGTTTCCAAACAGCTGACGGATTTGATCCGCCAACCTTCTGATTAGCAGCTGAAGCTCTTAACCACTATGCCACCAGGGTATCCAATTATTTAAGTAGATTCCAATTCCAATAATTTCATGAAAATGAGGAATATCAGGTTCACTGATTAGCAAGAGTAAGTCACTGCCTTCCTAAGATTTTTCTTATTCATTGCATCCTATCAGGGGAAAGAAGATTTTTTTTTCTTATGATAGGAATGAGCATTCACTGCTTTCAAGGTTCTTCAAGAGGCCGATGCAAGGAAAAGCAGTAGCCCAGGCGTTGGGAATGCTCATTAATCCTCAGGTTGCCACTGGCTTGCTGTGGACTCCTAAGCGAGTCACATAACCTGTCTTACAATCTGTGTGATTTCTAACACTGCCTCTGGTCTTTAAATGACAATCTAGGAAAACTAAACCTTTTCACTTTCTATCACAGCATTTTTAAAAGATACAATTAATACACATGGAAAACAAGGAAGACATTGTCCTTAAAGAATCAAAGTCCTACATCTGACCTTCACCTCCAGGGGTCTCTTGAACCCCAGCATCCCACAGTGACTACAATGCTCTGTTTAGACTTTACCTAGAATGTCAAAACTCCCTTGTCTTTTTCTGTTTGACTCTTAATCACTGGTAAGTTTTAGTGTATAACACTGAAAAGCAGCAGACTGGCAAAAGACTTGTTTGCTTTTCCCCTAATTTTCAGCTGTCTGAGGGTGGGAACTGTTGTATCTGCCTTTTGGCACCCTCAACCTAGTGGATGCTCACTAGTACACTGTTTAATTTGATGTAGCTTGCTTCATCAGACGGGGTGTTCAAGAATCCACAACATAATACACTGTAGGCTCCGTCAACTATCTTCATTACATGTTATGGTTTTATTTTCTTTCAGATGTTTTTTCCCAATACAAAGCATCCTTTATTTTCCCCCTCACAATTTACTGAAAATTCCCAAAATGAGGTTATGATTGCTAAGGAAAACATGGTTAATTTACTATGCAGAATTGAATCCAAAAAACAACTCAATTTCAAGGAAGGAAAAAAGTAGTTGAATTCTCTAAAAAGGAAAAAAAAAAAGACACATGAGAGACTCATCTCTTGCAATATGGTTCCACCAACTTGAAGAAAGTAGACACAGTACCTGTTAAGATTCTGGCTGATTTCACAATATTAAAAAGTTTATGAGCATGCAATAGTTTTTGAGTTTACCATATGGGAATATTATACTGGAATGAAAACATTAAACAATTCAATACATATTTTTCAAATTCTGATTTAGAATTTTCATTGATTTATTTAATACTCTTAAAAAACAAGAAAACAAAGAACAGATTTAAAAAAGAAACCAAGTAATCTGCACTGTGTAATTAAAAAAAGTTTTACATTTTAGGGCTACACTATTCAACTGGCAGGTAGAGAGTGAAAGCCAAACCATGTAAGACATCATAGGTTTTCATCACTTAGAAAGCCACTGTTGTTGCTAAGTGCCCTTGAGTTGGTTCTGACTCACAGTGAACTATGGGTCAGAGGGGAACTGCCCCACAGTTTCCAAGGAGTGCCTAGAGGATTTGAACTGCTGAACTCCTGGTTCGCAACAATAGCACTTCACTGCTATGCCACCGGTGTTTCCTAGAAAGCCACGGTAAATCAATATCCCTAGCAGGAAATTAAGAGAATCCCCAGCTACTGAAAATACATACAGTTCCCGATACACAGGCTCCATTCTGCAATGACCAACTACTGCAACTAGGCAGGATAAAAAACTCCCACAACACTCAGTTCAGACCTACAAAATAAATTTACTAGGTGGCTGTCAGTTAAACTATCAAATGATGATTTGAATTCAGTAGGCTGCTTACAGAACGGCAAATTTTAACTGAATTTATATTGGAGTTTGCAGTGGTTGATGTACAAGAGTTTACCCCTTCAGAGTACTTACGGGTAAGTAAAACAGAAAACTTAAGATTTCTGCAACAGATTTTATGCTCACACAAATAAACTCTACCACTCTAAGAACAGCTAAACTACAATAGCGTGTCACCAAAAACAGAGAGACATTGTGGCCTAAGTTTTTACATTTTTCTTTGTAACGGTGGCTACACTGGGTTATTATTACAAACCAACAGTAATGGAGTCACACCGATTTATTAGCACAAACTAACTCGTACACACAACTCCTTCCCAGACATGTCAGGGAGCTCTAGGCATTCACCACAGAAAGAAACAGTGCAGTGGGGAGAGAGGCAGCAGACCCAGTGAAGCCAAAGCAAAGCATTCTGAGATTTTCTCTAAAAGGAATTTCTAAGTCTGAAGACACTACAACGAGTTAAAAGCATGCTGCTTCTACTTCGAGGAGGTTCAAGGGCACAGTCTAAAATAGAGGTGAGAAAGGGGCAAAACATTTCACCAAAGAAAAAAGCATGAATGAGGAAATGATCTCCTCCCTCTTTCTCTAATTCACAGGAATGGAATATGAGCAACTTCTCTTTCAAAGGAAGCTGAAACTGTTTAAGTGGACAGTTTAAAAATCATCGTTCGACAATCCTATCTTTGCAGTTAAAATCTCAAGTCCATGAGTGACATACACAAACGTACATACAATACAGAAAAACTCCAGACTAGTGGCTGATGCAACACTGGAAAAGGTTAACAGGACAAAAATCCAGTGGCCGAAGACAGCTGCTTGCTTCAGAAGCTGGCACATGGCCACCAACGGCCAAGCGCAGTAGCCGTCCAAGATCTCTACCAGCCAGGCATCCTGGTGAGATGTCCCGCTCTCAAAGCAGTGTTCCTCCCAGGTAGCCAATCTCTGGAGGGGATGACTATGTAAGGGTGGGCTGTACAGCACTCTCCCTGGACTCCAAGGATGGGGACAAGCACAGCTAGAGTCATGCCATCTGATTCTGATCAAGTGCTGTGGCGAGTCTTCCCCAGTGTTAATGAAAAAAATACTTGAGAAAAATGATTTTCTATGGATTATTTTAGATTTCAGATTTCTTTTCATGCAAAAAATTTAATATATACTGAATAATAATTAACCTGTGATCAATAGATGAGCTAGAAGGTATTCTATCAGTACAAAAACACCTACCCTAGATTATTAAAACTGTTAAGTCTATTTTTAAGTTCATAAAAATGGTGCTGCACTGAGTGGCTTTAGTTCCAGATTTTAGTACTCCATGCTACACAGAGTCTGAGAAGCTAACATCGCTGGGGTCGTGGGGAACCATTTTCCTAATATGCTACTATTTAAAAATGGTCGAGAGCTGCCACATCCTGGGGGCTAATCCTTGCATTTCAAGTGCCACTCGGGACATCGGTCAGCCTCCGGAAGCGGTCAAGCCGACTGCTCCTCCGCGCCAGCCCTCCTGCAGCAGGGCCTCGGACGCAGGCCTGCGCGCGCTCCCACTCCAGCCTCACCTCTGCGCAGCGGCGTGGCCGGGCCTCGCACCTCCGCCAAGGCCTCAGAGGCCGCAGTCAAAGGCCGGGGGCTCGCTCCGCGCCGCGGCGGGAGGGTCGGGGCGCCTCGTCCGGGTGATTTGCTGCTTGGGGTTTTTTGTTTCTTCTTCTTCTTCAGTTTCGCTTTCACAGACATGAACCACCACGCTGGGTGTCGACTCAGTTCCCGCGTGAAGTTCGTATTTCTCTCCTGTGGAGGCAAACAAGAAACACAGTCAGGGCCTCATTTCCAGCAAGAAGTCTTCTGTCTCCTGCAGTGTCTTATTTTGCTTCTATTTTCACTCCTCATTATCTTTAAATCTTTAAATCCTTATGACTGACTACTTTTTCTTGTTTTTCTGTTAAATGGTTTGATAAGGTTCTTATAAAATTCTGTAACCTGAAGAAATTAGCTGGGGAGGACTACTGAGGTCTTGACAGTTAAAAATGTAAATATTAATCACTATTTATAAACAATACAAGGGAACCTGCTTAACTTCATGATGGTTTCCGTTTTCACTTCAGAGACACCTGTCACGTTCCAGGCAGCACTGGCTCTCTCTACTTTAACGCTGTCTGGGGTCCATGACTCAGCTGAACCAGCCTGGCATGAACTTCCTATATTATTCTAAAGACACAAGTTAGAGAAGTTAAAGGGCAGGAAAAGAAGAAACTGGGGGGAAAAGAACAATTTGCAAGGGATGATACAGTATCATTCACCAATTCCTTGAAATACTGTTCAACACAGAAGCCATCTGGTACTTTGAGGAGGCAGAAGTCAACTAATATTCACTTATTATGTATCAGCAGCATTTTCAACAATAAAAATGGCAGGTGTATTTATTATGATGTGCATATGTCATTCAAGTCTAATAACCACCCTGAAAAGTAGCTATTATGATTATCCCTAGTTCACAGATGGTAAGACTGAGGCTCAGACAGCCAAGGCTAAATAACCTAGTTAAGAGTACAGAGATAACAAATACTACAGAATTTGAACCCAGATTTGTGTGACTTTTTGCCATGGCGGTACAGTGGCTAAGTCACTTGTCTGCTAACCAAAAGGCTGGTGGTTCCAAACCACCAGCTGTTTGCTAGGTGAAAGGCATGCAGTCAGCCAGTATAAGACCACAGCCTTAGAAACCACAGGCAGTTCTACTCTGTCCTATGGGGTTACTGTGAGTCAGACTCAATTTGTAGCAATGGGTTTTGTGGGACTTCACCTGTCACTCTAATCATGCTGCCACTGGTTAACCAGAACGCCCATTGCTAAATACGGTCTTCAGGACAAAATATATGGGGAGGGAAAATGAAACACGTAAGTTTATTACCTGGTCCCAATTTGGAAACAGCACAGAGCAAATCGTAATTTATCATAGGCATTGCATCTTCACTCTGCTTCCAGCCCACTGGTGGGGAAGCAGGGGGGGAGATGAGGAACTGTTTGGCTGGCTGTGGTGGCAATAAGAATGACTTGTCCCGTGTCTCACCAGACATCTGTACCTGAAAGGGAACAGAGACTCAAAATCAATTTGTGAACTGGGTTATTTTTTCTGCACTTTCATCTGCTGTGAGGTTTTTAAAATAAGCATTGTGTCTTTTTGGAGAAAATTAACTATTTCTCTTCAGCAGCCTGCCATCTCTAAGAGGACAGACAGGGCTGGGGTTATCTGGCTTACCACTGAGCACTCTGGTGCTTGGTAAGGACTGGCTGAATTCAAAACACAATGAAGAGACCAGTGAAAAAAATGCAGGGTCAACTATGAAACTCCATTCTTATGTGAGATTAGGTTATGCCATTTTATTTTATTCTCCATTTCAAGATCTCATTAATTTAGGTTTGTACTAGAAACAAATGACATGTCTCCCCCTTTTTCAATATGAAAGTTAAGACCAATGGAAAAAACACCCTTTTTAAAAAAAGAATAAACAGAACCATGTAAGTAATACATGTGTAGATATCGAATAACTCTATTATGCCAATTCTTCACAGAAACTGATTTCTCAGACAGAAACAGCAACATAGGACTAGAATAAATACAGCTACTTCTTGGTAACCCAGAACTAGCTCTGTGATTACAAAGCCTCAGACAGCTTTTTGCCCACAGTTCTCTGCCACCTCCCTGGCCACCCCCTAGTGCAGCAGTCATGTTCAGCGGAGGTCCCTCATATGAATCACACAAAATCACCCGAGAGGCTATTTTGTCAATTATCTCAAGGACAGTATACCACCAGTGTCGTTACAAAAGCACAGGAGTTACTTCACTAATTTTAGGTGCTACGGTCTAACCCTCGTGGGACCCCAGTTAAGAAAGGCTGCCAGAGGAACAAGGTCCTTAACTATCAGTCTAAGCAAAACAAGGTTAGGAGGGTAAATATGCTTAATAAATAAATAAAATTCTATCTGTAAAAGAAGAGTAAGGATTTTTAGATTATTTGGTGATTGAGACAGTTCATTTCAAAGATCTCTGATATAACAACACAGAAGATGGGGAACTGAAGATGTTTTTGGATAGAGAATAAGTTCAGAAAGCAGTGACATTTGCACCATGAAATACCTGTGCAAAATACAGCTTCAGCTTCTTCCCGTTGAAGTCTGTCTCGTGGAGTTCTATTCGTGCTCTTGCTGCGGCTTCAGGTTTGCTGAAATTTATTCGGACTCTTCTAAAGCTTTTAAATAATTGAAATGTAACTTGGTCATCATAGATGGTGAAAAGTGCTTCAAACCTCTCCTACAGATTTAGGAGTGGCAAGACAGAGAACATGGGCGGGAAGGAGGCATAAAGAAAAACTTTTAATAAAAGGAAATTCAAATCGTAAAAGTAATAGGAGTGCTATGATTCACCTTTTCTCCAACAACGTATAGCTTTCTTGCAGACTTACTATACAATCTTTTATTCATATGCTAAATGCAGCACTTCGCATGTATTTTAAAAGTAATTGGCTGCATTAAGTATTGTGTAGACTTAAAAGGTTATAAGGTATGATAAGCAAAATAAACATGGCTAGCATAGAAACAAAACACTACGAACATCCTGAAGTCGCCCGTGTACCAGCTGTTTCCTCTCCCGTCCCATTCCCTTCCTAAGTACACATCTCCACAACTTGGTGCTTCTCATTCCTTTCCTTTACCCTACAGTTTTACCACAGCTAATAGTCATGCTGTATGTACTCTTACACAATTTTTCTCCCCTAAGATTTTGTTTGTAAGCTTCTTCCTTACGCTGTGTATAACTGTACGCCATCCATTCCCTTTCACTGCTATACAGCACTCGGTCATACGGCCAGACTCCAATTTATCCCTTCTAGGTTGATGGAATCTGGACTGCTTCCCATTTTTTGCTGTTGTCGTGCTCTGATGAGCAGTACTGTGCATGACCCCTGGTACCCAAGGACAAGACCTTCTCTGATACATGTAACTACAAATGGAGTACATGGCTGCTACAGTGTGCACATCTTCAACTTTAGTAGAATAGCAAGTAGTTTGCCAAAGTGTTGGTACCACTTTACTCTCTAACAGCGTATCTGTATTTTGGGTGCTTCATATCTTTGCCAACACTTGATGCAGTTAAACGTTTAAATTTTTACCAACAGTAGGCAGATCTGTGAGATCATATTCCATTAAATTCTTGGTGAGTATTTGTCTTAGAACTATTTTATCTGAGAACAGAATTGCCACCTCTGCTCTTCTTTGCTCATTGTTAGCTTGATACATATTCTTCCATCCTTTAATTTTCAGTCTGTATTAGAACTATTTTAAACACTAAGTATGTACTAAAATTCTTATACTTAAGAAACTGAACACAACACAAATGAAAACGAAGGAACAACTAATTAAGCACAGTTTACAGGTTTATAAAGGATTATTGCGGTGCTGGAGAAGAATGCTGAATGTACCAAAACAACAAACAGATGTGTTCTGCAAGAAGTACAACCAGAGTGCTCCTTGGAAGCCAAGATGGTGAGACTGCATGTTACATACTCTAGACATGTTGTTGGAGGGATCAGTCCCTACAGAAGGATATCATGCTTGGAGGAGAGGAGCGTCGGCCAAAAACAGGAAGACCCTTGTTTCAGTCAGCTAGGGCTGCTCTAACAGAAATACCAGAGTGGCTGGCCTTAACAAAGGAAGGTTTATTCCTACACAGTCCGGTAGGCTGCGAGTCCATATTCAGGTTGTCCGCTCCAGGGGAAGGCTTTTGCCTTGTCGGCTCTGGAGGAAAGTCTGGTATTGTATCAGTCTTTGTCCGGGGAGCGCCTTGGCACAGGAACCTCAGGTCTGAAGGACGCGCTCTTCTCTGGGTGCTGCTTTCTTGATGGTGTGGGTTCCCAATTCTCTGCCTGCTTCTCTGTCCTTTTATCTCTCGTAGGATGAAAGGATTAAGGGTGGGGCAAGCCATACTCTAGGGCAACTCCCTTTACAGTGGAGCAGGGAGGTGATCCTACGAGGGGATTTACAGTCCCACCCTGATCCTTTAACATACAGCACAGCAAAATCACAAAATGGAGGACAATCACAGAATACAGGGAATCAGGGCCCAAGCTAACGGCTACTCATATTTTTGTGTGGACACAATTTAATCCATGACAACCTTCAAGATGGATTGACACAGTGGTTGCAACAATGGGCTAAGCATAAAAACAAATACGGACATGGTGTAAAACCAGGCAGTGTTTCGTTCTGTTGTGCACAGGAGCACTCTGAGTTGGAATGGACTCACCAGCACCTAACAACAACGCAACAGAAGATTAGTACTTTGTAATTCTGTGTACCAAAGAGCTTTCCTTCCCAGGGCAAAAGGATCATGTCTTTACTTCTAATTTTCCACAGTAAGGAATTCTTCATGGTAACAATGCATTGTATGACATGAGCTATCTTGCAAAATAAATAGATACTTATCATCTCCTTCTGCCCACTTCTCTACCAAATAATCCTTTTCTGTATTTCACTGTAACTGAATGTAAAACCTAACAGGCAGATGACAGAATGGTTTTCCTCCTAAATTTCAATGCCTGTGAAGTGATTAAGAATTACACAAACTTCTTGACTGGCAAGCTGTTTCTAAGTTCTCTGTTAGTTCTTTCTTCCCTTTCACACCCAGTTTTTCCCTTGATGCAGCATAAATATGGCATCTGAGATGTGTGACTTCCGGCTGTGAGGTGCTCAGTGAAAAGTATGCCTGTGTTCTCTTTGAGGAAGGAGGCAGGAGTCTTCTGCTGGCAGCTCTGCTCTTCAGGGAACCCACACATAGCAGCAGGTGCCTTCCTACAGCTGCCTAGACAAGCTGCCATTAGCACGAGATGGGGACTGCAGACAGGAGGTAAAGGACATCATCTACGAACGCGGACTGGAACAAGGACAAACCATGTACCTGTTCACAATTCACTTAAATGCCAATTATTTTCCTCTTCATAACTGTTGTAGAAGTAATTCACTGTTGTATGTTTCTGAATTCTCTGAAAATATGAAGGGGTTGAACCCCAGCTTTTGGGTTAACAGCTGACTGCTGACTGCTCTACGACCCAGGCTCCTAGGAGCAGGAGGAACACGTTCACTGCTGAGCTGGGATGATGCTTCAAGCCCACTAGGCAGTGACATTACCGCTGCTATCCTAAGGCAAGAGATTTTTTTACATTTTACGTCTTTCTGTAAATCTGAAATAGAAAACTCTACCTCTCCAGAGCCCAGAGGCTGCAGATGGACCAACATCAGAGGCCAGGGCTCCGTTTCTGCCTGGAGACAGGCAGCACACCCTTGGTTCCCCCCAACATCACTGCCAACTACAGCAGGTGGACTTCTTAGACCAGGAAAATAAACACACGTACAACCTTGCATGGTAACTAAAAAATGCCACTGTGCTCATCTGAGCACTCAGAGATGTTTGCAGACTGAAATTCAGAAGTGCCAGAGGGGAGCAGTAGACGCACAAAATGTAACAATCTTCTAAAGCCGCTTTTATCTTGCCTTCAACACCTCCCCACATCAGAAGGAAGCCTGAAACTGAATTACAGTTCAAGGATATTGACTCTTATCTATTCAGTACTGAATTTTATGTTTTAGAGTGTTTATAAAATATACTTTACCTTATTAAAAAAAACACACATTTAAATGACCATAATTTTTTTCTCAAACCTGTAACATTCCCTACACCATGTGTAAAAAAAGTAGTCAAATCCATACATCATTTTTGATGGTAACGAAGTATGGACTGGTGTAAGAGCTGGGTGCTATTACCAGCTAGTGGCCACAGCGTGGATTCTAACTCCTGGTGATGCCATGTGTGTCAGCTCCAAACCATGTGCCCTAGCTGCCAACAGCTGAGCTTCTGGAAGACAATTCACCAGGCCTCTGTTCTGAGGTGCCTCAGGGTAGACTGAACCCTTACACCTTCCAGTTAGGAACCAGGCACATTAACCATCTGTGTCAGAGTGTTAGTTACATGGGTATATACCATCAAAACACATCAATTTGCACTTAAAATCTGTACTTTTCAAGCTGCTGAATTAAAAAAAAAAAAAAAAGAAAAGCGTAAGGGAAAACAAGAAGCGGAGAAGATGTGAGGACGCAGCAGGCAGCAGCAAAGCTGGAGGTAGTTCACAGGCCCTGACCTGTGCCAAGCACAGCCCATGGTGGTCAGCGCCCTGCCTTGTTGAGTGTCAGCCATGAACCTGGCCGTGACAGTAAGACTCACCATGGCCCCATACTATGTTTCATCTTCTTAGGACAATACATTCCCAGTTGGTGGCTGCAATCCTTGTTAGAAAAATTTCTTTTTTGTTTTTTCCCATGGTTAAACTGGAGATCTATGATTAAGCTTGACTAGAAGACTGCAGACAATGCAGAAGACATGTTCATGCACCCTGGTAGCCAACATCCCCAAATTCCTAGAGAATAGTTTGCCAGGAAGCAGACACAGAAGGGGAATGTGACATGAAACCACAGCTACCATCCAACCACAATTTCAAAAGTCAAGCTGGTTAGGCAGTTGCTGGCAGATCTCTCCTGGAGTCTGGACACACAGACACAGAGTTTTCAACATACAAAGGTACAATACTCAGGTAATAATATTCCATTTGACTTTTCTGTGGAATGCCTACTGAAAATATACAACTAAAAAAAAATTTTTTTTTACTGTGATTACGTTAAAGTTTACAATCCAAGTCAATCTGCCATATAAAACCTGGAGCACCCGCCTCTCTGCACCTCTGTCTGCCCGCCTCATCCTGTGACAGCACACTTTTCTTTTTCACTCTTTACTTTCAGTATCACTCAACTAACACTTGTCCCCTTCTCTCCACCCTCTCCTTTGCCCTGTAGAAAGAAACCAGTACATATATATGTATATATATACTCCTGTGTATATATTCAGCCATAAAGCACACAGACCACCTGCATCACTCTGTGTCCCCACGTCCAGTCCATTCTTTGTCTGAAATGTTGGCTTCAGTACTGGTTTCAGCTCTGGGCTAGCAGCAAGTCCAGGGGCCATGTTCTAAGAGGACCGTCTAGGTTGTCAGACTATCAAGTCTGGTCTTTTAACAGGGTTCTAGATCTGCAGTCCCTGAAAAGATACAAAGCTTTAAAACTACAAAGGAGGACTTCTACTGAAATCCCAGCTCTTGACAGTCCCCGAGGAGCAGCACTGGTTTTTCTTTTTAGCCTAAAGGTTATCTGTCTGTTTACTGAGAACTGCAGAGAAGACAGAGGACTAGATTACTAGGCCCTCTGGAGGAAAGAGCAGATGGAACAAAACCGGAGCAAGCAAACAGTGGAAAGCAGAGAATTTTGTCTCCTGCTCAATGTGTTCTCTTACTTTAAAACTTCCCAATGACAGCACACACAACACTTCAGGTCAGCAAATCACCCAGGCAGTTGGGATGACACATAGTTTTGCTCTAAGATGTTACAGGTGAGAAAAACCATTAAGGTCAGTTCTTCTCTTGCAAACCATGTGAGTGTCCCCAGGAGAACAAGTACAACTGTTTCAGTCATCCACACTGCTGTCTCAAGTTGTCAGGCTTCAGTTTTCAGGGTCAGTACTGCAGCAGGTCCACAGCCGCTACGTGAGGAAACTCACAGTGCAGTTCTCCAGGACGTGCACGAGAATCTTCACTTCCTTTGACTTCTCCCCATCGTGAAGCAGGAAAAGTGCGGGGCACCCAGCCCCAGCCTGAACTTCACGTCTAGTCACCACGCCTACCTGCATCACGAGGCCCCCGCCTGCGTCCACTTCTCCCCAGCAGCACGACGGCAGTGTGAGCCAGCCTGAAGATGATCTGACGACCCAGTCAGACACAGCCCTGCCCGGACGGTCGTCTCTTTTCTGTGCCTCCGGTGGCTGAGCAATGGCTTTGATAAACATGCTGTCAACTCACCTCTATTCTGAGAAAAGAAACGCAAGTAGACAGCATCCAGAAACTCTCAGCCCTTCAGCATTCTGCAGGGGTAAAAGACTTCTTTCTGCATCCAGTAACAGCAGCTGTTCATTTCTTCAAACATGAGACCACAGAAAAAGACCTACAGGAAGAATCCACCACTTGGACAGGTAACTTAAAATGGCTTCTACCAGCTGTTATCCTCCCAAATAGTGGAACTCCAGAACCAGCATGCCTGGTTTTGACACCCGGCTCTGTTATTCAGCTATGTGACCCTGGGCTGTTCCAGTGCTTTGTTATCAGCTACTAAACAAAAGCTTGGCAGGTCGAATCCACCCAGCAGCACTGCAGAAAGCCTGGCGATCTGCTTCAGTAAACACGCCAGTCAAGAAAACCCTATGGAGCAGTTCTACCTTGTAACACAGACGGTCACTATGGGTCAGAAACTGTTTGGTTTTTGGCTTTGATGACCCTGATCAAGTTACTTATACTTGCTGTGCCTGCACTTCCCTACCTGTTCACCGAGGATACTAACACTACCTACTCTGGAGGAGGTGTCATAGATTGAACTGTGTCCCCCCAAAACTGTACATGTTGATTTGACTTGGCTAGGGGTCCCAATATGGTGCCCTTCCTCCCATGTGCTGTGAATCCTGCCTCTCTGATATTGATGACGAAGAACAGGCAGCAGTTGGGTTGGTGAGGCAGCACTCAGGCTACGAGCTTGTGGGACAGAAGGGAGAGAGGCGAGCAGAGGAAGTTGGGAAACTCACACCACCAAGAAAGCAGCATCAGGAGCAGGGCAAGTCCTTTCGACCTGAGGCTCCTGTGCCAAGATGCTGTCCCTGGATTTGGACTCAGCCTACCAGACTATGATAACTTCTTTTATTGAATGGACTTATAATTCATGAATGGATTTGTGGCTTGCCAGCCAAGCCAAGTGCCGGACTGTGACAATAAAATTTCTCTTCATAAAGCCTTCCACTCATGGTATTTTCTGTTAGAGCAGTACCAGGTGACTAAGACATGAAGGATAAAAGGAATGAATATTTAAAGCTCTTAGAACAGCTCTAATGCACAGGAAGTACTACCACTATTTTTAACAGAAACAGGGGAGAGCTTCTGCAATAGTAGTCATGCGCACACACACACACACACACACACACCAACAAAAACAGCTACTCTTCTGTACAATGTGGATTCCCCAGGAAGGAGGCCAATGCAGAGTGATGACACAACATGAGCACGACAGCAGGCACCATGGAGGTCGCTGACAGAAGATCAGATTCTGTACTTCCGGATACTCCTTTACTGATGCAGATGCACATGTTCTAGAAGCACCTGTCCTCCCTGGTAACACAGCAGTGACGAGGTACACTTAACTAGAAGACTGAGACGGTGCACCACCAATGAAACGAAATCTTCCCAGGATTCGTCAGTAACAGTCACCTTGACTTCTAACCTGCCCAATCAGAGAACACTGCTTCTCTGCTTGACAGCCAAGGATGCTGTGTTCCTTGGCCGGTAACTTTGACTTGAGTTGAGGGAGAGGGCAGCAGGAACTTTTAAAATTAGTATTATTGTAGCTGTAGTCAAATCTTACATATTGAAAAAATATACCATTTCCACTTAATGGATTTTAATATTGCTTACTATCTTTTGTTTTGATTTCCATTCATTAAAACCAGCTGTTTGATAACAACCTTGACACTGCTTTGCTATGCATCTATTCGTTAAGGAACAGGCTGCAACTCGGAATCAGGAAGCATTCAGGAGAAGTGTCCCTTCTCCAGTGCAGGACAGCTCTCTCAGCTCCTCTTTACCTTGGAGGTCCTCTCAACACCCTCAGGACCGGCTCCACTTGGCATTGCCATCTGTCACCACTGACTCTGCCACTGGGCCCCTTCTGGGCCTGCCCCTTTCTTCAGTGTTACAGCACTTGAGTTGTGGTACAGCTCCTTTAGGAGGCTCCTTGCTTTCTCTCGCTCACACTGTTTCTTCCTGCCTCCTTCTGTCTGAAAAACCTCTGTGGGGTTGGCTGCATATACATGCAATTCTTTGTCAGTTTCAATGCTTGGTCCCTCCCAGTGTGGGGACCACTAGTTGGCCAGTCTCCTCTTCCTAGGCCACAGACATTTGATTTGTATAGTACGCTACAGTCACCTCATTTGCACAGGCCACAGTAATTTCATTTGCATAAGTATACTGACCAATCCCTACAAGGCGTGTACCACTCACAGGGCAGGATGCAGCTCAGGGCCACACAAAACTATCAAACCAAGTTGTTAACAGCTTCCTTAAGAAACCCTCTAGAGCAGAAAATTAAGGATTAGGGGAAAAAAATCTTTCAAGTTGTTTTTCCTAAGAACCAAAGCAGAACGTCACATACAGGAACTCATTTCATCATGGTATGTACCCTGACAGGAGCTGTGGATGAGTCTCTTAATATATCCCCAAATCCATAATTGTAATATATATTATGTTACAGTCTGAAGATTCAGTTTTAGTCTGTGAACTTAGCTACCAGTCCACAACAAGGTTCAGTACAGCAACTGAAAGTGCTCCGAAACTTTTATAGCAAGTTTACAACGCTGTGACATTGTAATAATATTTTAGAAACGCACTGGTCTGAAGCACCAGACTTACTGGCCTGACAGAGACTGGAGAAACCAAGAGAGGATGGCTCCCGGATACCCTTATAGCGCTGTACTGAAGTCCCTCCTGAGGTTTGCCCTTCAGCCAGAGATCAGACAGGCCCATGAGACAAAATGAGACTAAATGGGCACATCAGCTCAGGGGCAAGGACAAGAAGGCAGGAGAGGACAGGAAAGCTCTGTTTGGGGAAACCAAGAGTGAGAAGGGGAGAGTGTTGAAATGTCATTGGCAACCAATGTCACAAAACACAATATATGTTGTTTAATGAGAAATTAGTTTGCTCTGTAAACTTCCATCTACAGTACAACAAAAAATAAAAATTAAAAAAAGCACTGGTCTGCAACAGTTCGGGGGGAAATAAACTGGCCCTCTACCAGAGATGACCATTGCTGTTACTGCTGATGCTAGGTGCCATCGAGTCAGTTGTGACTCACAGCAACTCTATGTGTAACAGAACAAAAGACTGCCCGGCCCCGTGCCACCCTCACAATCGCTCTTATGCTTAAGCCCAAAGTTACAGCACCTGTGTCAATCCATCTTGTTGAGGATCTTCCTCTTTTTGCTGACCCTCCACTTTACTAAGCATGATGTCCTTCTCCAGGGGCTAATTCCTCCTGACATCATGTCCAAAGTACATGAAATACAGTCTCACATCCTTGCCTCTAAGCATCCTGATTGTACTTCTTCCAAGACAGATCTATTCATTCTTTGGGCAGTCCATGGTATATCAGTATTCTTCTACAACATAATTCAAAGGCATCAATTTTTTTCAGTCTTCCTTATTCACTGTCCAACTTTCACATGGATAGGTGACTGATAACACCACGGCTTAGATCAGGCGCACCTTAGTCCCCAAGGTATCTTTGCTTTTCAACACTTTAAAGAAGGGCCTCTTGCAGCAGATCTGGCCAATACAATGCATCTTCTGATTTCCTGATTACCGCTTCCATGGGCACTGACTGTGGATCCAAGTAAAATGAAAACAGTGACAACATCCATCTTTTCCCTGTTTATCATGATGTTGTGAGGATTTGTGTTTTCTAAGATGTTGAGGTATAATCCATATTGATGGCTGTGGTCTTTGACCTTTAGTAGTAAGTGCTTCAAGTCTTCTTCATTTTCAGTGAGCAAGTTGTGCCATCTACATAACACATGTTGTTAATGAGTCTTCCTCCAATCCTGATGTCCCATTTTTCTTCTTATAAGCTACCCTCTTGGGAATCCTTGTGGTGCAGTGGTAAGCAGCCATGGCTGCTAACCGAAAGGTCAGCAGTTTGAAACCATCAGGTACTCCTTACAAACTGTATGGGGCAGTTCTCCTCTGTCCTATAGAGTTGCTATGAGTTAGAATGCAATAGACAGCAGTCGGTTTAGTATTCCCTTGTTCTCTTTGAACAATCACCTCTTGATCTACGTACAGGTTCCTCACGAGCACAAAGTGTTCTGGAATTCCCATTCTCTGCAATATTATCCATAATTTGTTATGATCCACACAGACAAATGCCTTTGCACAGTCAACAAAACACAGGTAAAACATCTTTCCTGTATTCTCTACTTTTAGCTAGAATCCATCTGACATCAGCAATGGTATCTTTGGTTCTTGCTTCTGAATCCGGCTTGAATTTCTGGAATTTCCCTGTTAGTATAATGCTGCGGGCACTTCTGAAGGATCTTCGGCGAGTTTACTTGCGTGTGATAGTAATGATACTACCCGATAACTTCTGCATTCAGCATGATGACCTTTCTTGGGAATATGCATAAATACGGATCTCTTCCGGTCAGAAGGCCACACATTAAGTATTAGTAAAGCTTTATTTCTTGGGTAGGCACATGGCTGTTCTTTGTTTTAGTCTTCATCCCTCTTATATAATCTAAAAATTGCCTTTTCAATAACCAAAATTGGAAATTATTTATGTCTTACCTGGTCTTCTTGGAAAAGCAGAGGTCAAGACGAGGGTACATACAGACAGAGTGGAGGCCAAGCAGTAACGGACCATGGAAGGAGGGGGAGCCAATCTTCCTTTCAGGTTGTGGTGGCATGCTAGTTACCTCTGTGGGTAACTGGCCTTACTAGGAGTCCTCTGAGGGGCCAGGGAGAAGATGCCATGGCAGAGTGTCAGAAGGCTGGGGGACTCATTCACTGGCCTTGGTCTCCCACTTGTCTTATGGGATGTTAACTCCTTCACACTTCCAGGCTTGCACATGCACCAGTGTGGCTAAGCGACTTCACACAGACGGCACAGCGGCACTGGGCTACACAGGCACAGTGCAGCTGATGCCAGCTGCTGTCAAGTTGATCTGCTCACAGCTGGTTGCTATAGCAACAGCTGGAGAGAAAAGGTGTGGCCGAGGATGTAAAGTGGGCAAAACAGGTGTCCAATGCAGTGACTACAGTTTTTTTCTAGTTCCAAAATTCTATTTCTCCAGTAGTTAATCTAGTCTTGAAGCTACTGAACTGTACTAATTATTGGTCAGAACGGCATTTATAAAGTCAATTAAATAAACATCTACCAAAATTTTACTATGTTCTATTAAAAAAAAAACCTGTTGCCATCAAGTCTACTCTGACTCAGAAACCTGACAGAACAGAGTAGAACTGCTCCCTAGCGTTTGCTGGGAGTAGGCTGGTGGATGCAAAGTGTGGTCCTTGTGGTCAGCAGCTGACCTGTGCCACCGGTGCTCCAGGTACATTAAAAACATAGTGCACTATGACGGAAGCATTCTTTCTGTAAACCTCCCTTTTCAATTTCCAAGTTTAAAACGAATAATTTTCTTCAAAGGATTTTATTTCTTCTAGATTGCTGTTTGTGCCAGAACCATCCAACAACTTATTTTGTCTGAAAACTAAGAAGTCAAGTCATTGCATTAATTTCCAAATATCATTTGCTTCTCTTAAACGATCTTAGTTTTTAAAATAATTTTCTCTATTCTTTAAGTGGAAGTTATAGAATCAGATTCTTGACAGACTCAAATAGTGTCTACAATTACACAAACTAGAAAGCAGTGTATCTGGGATCACAATTTCAGATCAACTCTCCAAACATACTACCTGCACTTCCTGATGAAGACCCAAGAACACAGCCTTCAGTGTGCTGCAGACTTCAACATAAAGACAACAAAAATTCTCACAACTGGATGAATCAATGGAGAAAAGACTGACATCAAGAATTTCATTTTACTTGGATCCACAATCAATGTCACGGAAACAGCAGTCAAGAAATCAAACAACATATTGTACTGGGGAGATCTGTTGCAAAGGACCTCTTTAAAGTATTAGAGAGCAATGATGTCATTTTGAGGAATAAGGTGTGTCTGACCCAAGCCATGGTATTTTCAATTGCCTCATATGTGTGCCAAAGCTGAACAATGAATAAGGAAGACTGAAAGACAACTGAAGCCTTTGAATCACAGTACTGGCAAAGAATACTTAATTTGGCATGGACTGCCAAAAGAATGAACAAGTCTGTCTTGGAAAAAATACAGCCAGTTTCTTGGAAGTGAGGATGGTTAGACTTCATGTCACGTACTCTGGATTGTTATTAGCATGGACTATTCTCTGGAAAAAGACATCATGAGGGTCAGTGAAAAACAGGAAGACCTTCAAAGAGATAGAGCGACACAGTGGCTGCAACAAAGGGTTTAAACATGACAGAGACTGTGAGGGTCGACTGCACAGGACTGGGCAGTGTTTCACTCTGTCATACACAGGTCACTACGAGTCAGAACCAACTTAAAAGCACCTAATGACAACATCATACTACTTTAGCCTTGCTAAGCTTGCCATTCTGTTCTTCACTACAGCACTGCATAACTAATGCTGGACAACCACTGTATAGATTCATTAACCCAACGGATATTTAAAAAGTGTACCAGGTACTGGGACTTCTATTAGGTACTGAGTGTCACTGATGTAAGTAAAGCCCAGGCAAGACAGGGTAAATGATTCCTGAGTTTCATTACTAAAATAAGCAAGTAAAGATGTCTCAATATACCCCACCCATTGTCATTAGAAAAACAACTCACATGTCATATAGCAAACAGGTCAGTCAAAACTATGTTCCATACAAAGGCAGTGCTTTCTAAATGGACTGTAGCCCACGAGCCATGGTACATTTCCTGGTAGTCAGTTCTGTTAAGAATATTGCTTCCAAGGAATTTTTACTGGGCCTCCCAAGACACAGAGACCTATGAAAAGCAGAAACAGTCCTATTCCTTACAACACAGAAACCTCAATTGTATTCTGAAAACTCACCTGTTTGATTCAAAGGCAAGCCTTAATTTTCCTTATTTATGAAAGGGAAAATGAGAAACAAGTAAAACAATCACACTGGGATGAATCCAGATCAGTTAGAGGAGTTACTGCAGAGCTGAGTACATGCAGAACTGACCACACATTACCGCAAAAACAGGAATGGCAAGGACAGCCTTACCCTCACTCCACTGGTTTATTCTTCTCCACTTTTTGACAGAAGCATAGAAACAAACGCTAACTGAAAGTTAGGATATATTTTTACATGAAAATGGCATCTGTGATATTCCATCTACTCTTCAGAAGAATGTAAAAGCTTGCTCCAACAATTAGTAATAATAGCAAAACCTTTTAAAATCAGGGAAAAATTAAAATTCTTTTGAAATAAAAAAAGGGTTATAATTGCACTCAGGACTAGTCAGCCTATCCACTAGATTTTTTTTTTGTTCTTACACAGAGGATTTGCATAAAAGGGTAGCCTACAAAAAGTGAAAAGAAGTATTCTCACGTATTTAAAAAAAAAAACAAAAAACAAACCCATTGCCGTCCAGTTGATTGCAACTCACAGCAATCCTACAGGACAGAGCAGAACTACCCCGCAGAGTTTCCAAGGAGCACCTGGTGGATTTGAACTGCTGACCTTTTGGTTAGCAGCTGTAGCACTTAACCACTATGCAAGCATGGTTTCCAATTCTCATATGTACTGAGAAAAAATATAAAGAAGACATTTTGGCTTTGCTCATGTTTTATGTCCCGCTGATGATCCACATACAGTTTTATAAAAGGAACTACATTTTATATTTTGCAGTTTCAAGATAGTTAAGGCTGTTACATAAAATTCACTACGATTAAGAATTATACATAACATAAACAACAAATGCTGGAGAGGCTGTGGAGAAAATGGAACCCTCCTATACTGTTGGTGGGGTTGCAAAATGGTCCAGCCTCTTTGGAAAGCAATCTGGCGCTTCCTTAAAAAAATGGATATTGAGATACCATTTGACCCAGTAATTCCACTACTTGGAATAGATCCTACAGAATCAAGGCCTTTCACACCAACGGACACATGCACAAGAATGTTTATTGCAGCACAGTCCACGATAGCAAAAAGATGGAATCAACCCAGATGTCCAACAACAGAAGAATGGATAGGTAAACTATGGTACATATACTCAATGGAGCACTACACAACGATAAAGAATAACGATGATTCCAGGAAACAACTCATAACCTGGTTTCAACTGGAAGACATAATGTTGAGTGAAAGTAGTCAGCGACAAAAGGACAAATATTGTATGAGACCTCTACGATAAGATCTCAAAAACAGTCTTGTGTATAGAAGAAAAGACTCTTTGACAGCTGCAAGGGAGGGGAGGGAAGGAGGGGGAAGAGAGGAGGGTTTAGATCAGATAGTTGCTAGAAATCTGGTTGGGAGAAATCGGTGATAGTACACATTAGAAACAAGAACAACATTAAGTCGACTTCAGCATAACTTGAGTACTCCTTCCATCTTAACTCAATATTGCAAGGATAGAGTAGCTGGGATGGGGGGCAGGGGACCATGCTCTTAGGCAAAATTGAGGCCAACTGGCACAACTAGCGTTTTGCTAAGAGGGCTCTCTGCACCCTACATTGGTGAGTGGCGTCTTGGGTCTTAAAAGCTGCCAAGCTGCCATCTAAGGACACAGCAAATGGTCCCAACTCAGCAGGAATGGATGTTTACTGAGGAATAAAATGACACGGGGTAAAGACAACTCAGAAGAGAGAGAGACCCAAATGAGTTGGTGCCTACATCGACTTGGGACTGGAAGAACCAGATGGTGCCCGGCCACCACCAGTGATAGCCATGATGGAGCTCACTAAGTTGAGTCTCACTGGCAACACAAGAATAAAAAGGGGTGCATCCTGAGATCTCCACTAAAATACCTCAATTGATGGTCCAGCGGTTTCAGGGTTCCCCTGAGAGCATGGCCCCTGGCCCTGATGCTGCCCTTGCCCATAAATCACAATGAAGGTCCACTCTTTGAACAGGAATGGATTGGACTTGGCAATGCAGAGTGACCATACATTGGATGCACTTTGCTGGAGGAAGGAGAGAGGGTGGAGAGGAGGGGAAAGGCGACTGTTGGGAGGATGAGACATGCATGTGGCAGAGAGGAATAGTGTGCTGTCACTGGGCAGGGAGAGCAGTGGAAGCTGCATATAGGTGGGCATGTAAATTTATACGGGAATGTACATTTTCATTCAGTCATATTAAATAAAATAAATAAATAAACAAACAAAAATAACAATGCACCAAAACTGGTTTATCAGTAGAAGGAATATACCACACAAACACAAGATATTAATAATAGCAGAAACCATGCTGGAGAGAGGATATACGGAAACTCTCTACTTTCTGTATAATTTTTTATAAACAGAAACTGCTCTAAAAAAAAAAGGAGAACAACACATAACATAAAAGTCCCCTGACTGTTAACAAAACTTTCCTCTGGGATGATTTCCAATACAAATTAGGTTAGATACAACCCTTAAATGAATTTAAAAACAAAAACCAAGAAGAGTTCATCCCTGTCAAGTCAAAAATTGTTCTAGGCTACAACTAAAAAGGAAACAGATAAGGAGGTAAGACTGGGTAGTCTCTTAAAGAGTTCTTATGAATATAACTTGAAGATAAACCAGTAGGACACACAGCTTCTTAAAATAAGGCCAATTTAATTATTTATAATATGAATGTTTAGAGCTGTTTAAAAGTATGAGCCAAGTAGGAAGGATAAGTTCAGAAACTCGTAAGTTATGATTGAACCTGGGAAAGAAAATAGCATCTGTAAATAAAAACAAGCTCAAGAAGTACAAAACTGCATCTCCCTGCCACGTGCCACAGCAAGGCCTTCAGGTCTTCATCGCCTCCAGGCAGATTTCTTGCGAGAGCACAGCCCTAATCTGCTCCCCTGGTCCTGGCCTCTTGCCTACACCCTCTGCACACCCACCACTCTCGCCTACACCCACTGTAGCTCTGATTACCATGCCTCTGCTTCAAAGGGCAATCTCCTACCCCAGTGTTCAGGGTGCTTTGCAAGATGGCACCACATTCACCCTTCCAGTCTTATTCTGTGTGACTTTTGCAACATATCATCTAGGTGGCCGTTATCTAGAACTGCCTGCTACACCATGAAATGGCTCATACTCTCCTGATCCTGCTCTTTCAGTCATTCTGTTCCCTGTGGATGAAATTTCTTTCCCTTTTCTGCTACTATTCTATCCAACTTTCACAGCTCTCCTCAAAGGCTACCTCTCATGAGATCTTTATTCCAACTGGCTATGATCCTTTCTCCTTTGGTACTTCAAAGTACCTTCAAATGCCTCTAAGGCCACTAATATCCCATCTTATCATCATAATTACTCTTCATCCAGCAAAAGACCATATACTATTTGAGGCAGAAACCATTTAATTCATTCTCTATCATGTGTAGCAACTCACATAGGGCCTTATACATCACACCTCACACATCATACTGCAGGCACTCACGGATGAATCAAGTTAAACTGTACTGGCTTCTGCTTCAAGAAAGTCACTGGAAGGAAAACATTTCTAGTGCACAGATGGAAAATGAAGGGGCTCATGAAAGTATTTTGAAAAATACAATACATGTAAAATGTATGATCAGTGGCAGTAATATTTTACTTGTGTAGGACTAAGGCCTATAAGCCTTTGTAACGTCATAATGGAAAAACACATACAAAACTCTAGGTAAATAATAAGTGAACTAAAGAAGAGTAACCTTTAAAAATAAACTCGATCATTTCCCCCCAGTCAAGTTAGGGAAAAGAAATATAAGAAATGTTTTATTCTCTCACAATAAAACCACAAGTAGTCCTAACAGGTCAGATGTAGCTAGCCAAATAATTCTTTCTTTTGTGAATTTATTTCCATGTAATAGGGAGCTAAGTTAAAATCCACTAGCTTCTCTTTAATCATATGTTCCAAAAATGAGGAAGTGAATGAAGACATGGATGGATTTAGCAAGACTGGATTCCAAGTTAACTACCGGCTATTGCTTCTCAAAATATCTGTGCGGAATTAAGTATTTTTTAAAAGTCCTATTTGTTGCAGACTGATACTCTTACATACAGACTGAAAAAAAAAGACAGCAACATTAAAAGATTGATAGGGACTTTCAGTGCTTAACCTGTCACGAACCCATCGAATTCACAAACTGGCACTAGGCTGCTGTATGCATCTCCCTGGATGCACTTACAGTCAACTGGTACCAGATGACAGGCAAGGTGGGATCCGGCCTACCTTTTGCTCCGGCACCTCAAACACTGCTTCATGGACACTGCAAGCAAAAAGGGAGGCAGGCAGGTCACTTAAATCCATCATCTCATCCAAATCATCTTCATTTTCACCAAAAATCATCTCTTCTTCGTCTTCTTGGTCACTGCTACAGAGATCTGATGGGTTATCATTCCAAGATTTCATTGTGTCTCTCAGCATTATCCCGTTATTATAAAGCAGGTCTTCTCCGTGTGTCAAGTTCTAGGGTATCCGCCAGGCACCTACTGTTAACCAAACAAAACACAGAGATAAGGCTCTGACAGCCAAATAATGTTCCTATCAATCAAGCTCTCAAGACAGCAATTCATCAAATGAAGCAATTTTATTCAGGAAAAATAAAACAGCATTTAAATCAATTCCTTCCAGTTCTCATAAATGAATTCTACATATACTAATTTCATTTGCTTAGCATATTTTACATAATACAATTCATTAGCAACAATATGTTTTTTAAAGGGCAAAAGGTTTTCTAGCAAAACTGGGAAGAAAAGGTAATATACAACAGTATCAATATGTACACCAACTTACTGGCAGTAGGAAGAAAAATGTGAACCAGAACTGCCTTCACATATTTGTTTTGCATTTTAGGATACAACACTGAAACTGGCACAGCAACTCAAACCCACACTGATTCTCTCACCATCTGCACCCTGAAATCTGGTCTGTGATGAGCTCAGTTGATTTTACCTTTCTTAAGCAATTTGTTCATTTTGAATACACTCTGAAAGAATTAAGTCACACAGAACCAGAAGTTCTATATAAAGTCAGTCTTTGTTAATATCACAAATACCTACAGTAGGTAAACTTTACACAGAAGACAAATGGATATCCTTTTCTGATCATCAAAAATCACTCAGTTTAACCCCAAGGCATGGGTCCCTCTTGAAATACAGGAACAGAGCCTGTCTTCCATGGGCTATCTGTGTACTTGTCTGTCTCCTCCAATGAACATCCAGCAAACAGACTGTCTTAAATCTAATGTACTTCATGGTGCTGATGCAGAATTTAGGAAATATCTACCAGGCCCCCCCAGATCATCTTGATTACCTGAGTATTACATAATTGATTTTCCCTTTTATTTCAAAGAACACAAAGCTGCAAACATATTGCTCATATAGTACATTACAGAATGACAATTATGGGATAGAAATGGCTGCATGTGTGTTTTCCATTATTATACCAACCAGAAGAGAGACTAACTCTAAAAAGTAAAATCTGTATTCATTTTCATCAATATTTTCTGAATGCCTGCTGCATGCCAGGTATTGGGAGACTGTAGATACTAAGACACAGTTCTCATCTTCAGGCTGCTCCCACTGAAGCAATAATTTCTCAACAACCATCTCACACTCCTAAAGGATCTTGTTTCATTGTCTCTTATCCTTTCAATCGTTCTTTCTCCACATTTTCTTTCCCTCAGCCAACATATATATTCAAGACCCAACTCCATTTTAAAAAAGAAAACCTTCCACATGGGTTCTCCTTCCCCTCTATCCACCTCTCTCCCTTTCTCCTTCATCTTTCCTACCAGCTTCCTGGAAAGAGCCACCTACATCTGCTGTGTTTCCATCCTCAACTCAAGTCACTCCTGCAGTTAGTGCAGCTGGGCTTCTACCACACAGATTGATATTGCCCTTGATATAACAGTTTCCTAAGAACTGGAATCTAATTTCAGGTCTTAACCTATCCCCTTGCTGCCCATCCCATTCTCAGCCCTCCTGGTGGTCCTGCCTTCTAGGTCTTGGTCTTTCCTGGCTGTCCTTTCTCATCAACTCTGTTTTGTTTACTTATTCCTTTTTTCTCTACTTAGCCTTTGTAACTTAGTCTCTATGAGGTTTCATTCCCATTCTCTTTTCCTCATCTTACTCTTCTGGATGACTTTATCCTCACCCAAACATTTGGGTACTTAACCATCAGTGGTCGCCATCTTTTCTCCTGCTTCCGTGTCATTCACACATGTATGTGTGTTTCAATACTGTCTCTCATTTCACACAAGGATTCTCAAGCTGGCAAGGATGTCACTGAAGTTGAGAGGGAAGTACAGCAGACTCTTGAGGAATAAAAGGGAGTGGTAGATTTGGAAAGATACTATGTCCCCAAGAGATTCTAATCTGTCCCCTAGTCTTTTCTGCTTATATACACTGAAATTTACTCATCCACGTGACTACTTCCAAATTTATACATCCAGACTCACCTTCTTCTCTTTAGTCCCACACTTGTACTCTTAGCTTCCCAGTTACTAGCCACCTGGGTAGTCCCAGAGCCAAACCAAACCCACCGCCATCGAGTCAGTTCCAGCTCATGGTAATCCTATAGGTCAGACTAGAACACTTACTCCTTTAATTACTGGGTGAAAAATCTGCAATCGAGAAGGGGTATCTGGTGGGGAGAAGGGGCTTTCATTATAACCTTTTCTTCAAGACTAAGCTGTCAGGTAGCGCTTTACTCTCACAGTACTTTGTTCATTTCTCTGTTACATATTTACATTATGGTCATTTGTTTATAAATCACTCCTAGCTACCAAGGTGACTTTGAATCCATAATTCCTGGCATAGTTTCTGGTATATGCTTAATAAGGATATTATTCATACTGCTCAATGAAAGCAGACAGCATTATGCTTTCATCACTGCTAATGGCAGCACAAAGGAAAATTTATTTCTGCATGTGATTAAAGACAGTTTCCCCAAAGGAGTGTGGAAACCCTGGTGGTGTAGTGGTTAAGGGCTACAGCTGCTAACCAAAAAGTCGGCAGTTCAAATCTGCCAGGTGCTCCTTGGAAACACTATAGGACAGTTTTACTCTGTCTTACAGGGTCATCATGAGTCAGAATTGACTTGACACTGCAATGAGTTTGATTTGGTTTGGGTCCTAAAGGAGGGTGTAACGGGACAACAGAATTTCAGCAGGAAGAAAGGTACATTTCAGGCAAAGCAAATAGTACATGAACAAAGACGTAAAGACACAAAGGTTAGTACACACAAAGATCATGCCATCTTGTATGGCTGGAGGGTAACATGTCCGGTGACAGTGGCACAATACAAAGTTAGAGAGGAAGGTATGGGTAACTCGGTTTGAAAGTAGGGTTATAGAGTTCTGACATAAAAATCAGCATCAGTACACCACTGAAGGTTTTAGACAGGGAAATGATATAACCAACTGAATTTAACTCTCAGTATCAGTAAAAGTAGGTTATCTTTATAGCTTATCTCTTAAGACACTAATGTTTTTAGCCCTACAATCAACCATTAGGAAGTAAGGAAAATATTGTATCTAATTTTTAGGATAGTCAGGGAGCTCTGACTGACTAGATCGTAAAATTTGAGAGAGCCAACCTATTTTTTGATTAGATTTTTTTGTTTCAAGTTCCTTCCTCCAATCTCTAAAAAGGGGGAAAAAATCAGAGCTCAAGAAACTATCCTTCACTTGACTTAAAAAAATAAAATTCTTAGAATGCCATACCTTCACTTCCTGTTTTCTCCTTTCATTTGGGGGTAACTTTTCTTTTGATATAATTTCAAACAGAAAAGTTGTAAGACTAGTACAGGAACTTCTGTATATCCTTTACCCAGAATTATTGAATACTTAGATTTTGCCCATTTGCTTTATCATTCTATTTTTACACATTTTAACCATTTAACCTCTTTACTTCTCAGTATTTCAGTATGTGATAACAAGATCACTTTGTTACACAACCACAGCACAATGAACAAAACCAGGCAATGTAACATTGATCTAGTATCATTAGATATTACTCCACATCTGACATTATCTAACACAGTATGTGATAACAAGATCACTTTGTTACACAACCACAGCACAATGAACAAAACCAGGCAATGTAACATTGATCTAGTATCATTAGATATTACTCCACATCTGACATTATCTAACACAAATTTCACCAAGAGTCAGAATCAACTTGATGGTAACAGGTTTTTTTAAAAATACAAATTTCACAATATTTAAATTTTGTCATTTATTCTGGTAATGCCCTTTATAGCTGTCTTCCCTATAATCATTTTAGACTGTTCAAATACTTCACTTTTGCCTTCAGATATTTCAATAAGCATTTGAGCATAGAGTTACTACTTTTTCTTCATTTAGACGTTATCACATATTAGATACATTTTTAAAGGGACAGACTGTTGAAATACCACAGTAAGTACAAAACATGTCTGAATAGTCCTGAAGTACACTCCAGAAAGATTCAGGCTCCTTAAGAGACTTTACAGATTTGAACTGTCACCCCTACTACTCTACGTTAAGGAAATGACTTAACCTCTCAGTGTTTTGGTTACCTGACTATAAAATGGGGGATAATACTATACTTACCCAATGAGGATATTAGAAGGGTTAAGTGACAAAATACATGCTGAGCACTTACAATGCTCTGCAAGAAGTCAGTGCTCCAACAGTTAATTATTTTCACATCTCATGATCTACAAGTTTTGTTAGGTTGAATGAACCTCAGTAACACCAGAACCATTAGCGGAACTGCTGTTAAAACAACGAAATAAGAAAAATACATCCCCAAATTATCCATCCAAGCAGCAAAAAGGCAACAAAAATGAAAACTATTTGGTAGCAGGCACATCCATATTCAAAGTAAACACAGCAGGCTTCTCTATGAAAACATTTCAAGGTTTAAATATAGATATTTAAATAGATTTAGCTAGATTTAAATAGATTTAGCTAGCTGAATAAAGGCTAAAAGCCATGTGCCTTTTTATGGGCCTTATGGAGTCTTGGCTGGGTTATGGAATCTTATATTGTAACACAGTGCATACTTTTATCAGAGACATTAAAATTCAGATGATCATTCTCTTGTGGGAAAAGCTACTAAATTTTTTTCGACTCAGCTAAAGTCAACACTGACAACCTTTTTGCGATTTTCTGATATCATAAATGCAGTTAAGTGTGAACAGAGAGAGATGATCAACACCAGCTAGCGGAAACGACAATCCCAGGACACTTGCAAGGAAGCTAGGCTGACACTTCAAAGGTAACTCAATTTTACTAGGACAAAGAAATACAAAATTACAGAAGTACACTGGTCTCATGTAGTTATTATTACTGGAGTTCTTGCTAGCTTTGCTCCACCAGCCATAATATCGTAATGGGAATAAACTGTGCTACCAACCCATGGAAATAGTGACTAGCTCAGCAGAAAGGGCTGAACCAATATCCTCCAGCTTCTGTAAGCACAGGTCTGTGCTAATCAGGGTTCAGCATCATCTCCAGTGCAACTGTAGCTGTGGCTGGCTTCTGGCAAATTGTTTCTTCATGGAAACATCAAATGAGTGGAAAAACTCCAAGCAGCAGGACCATCTGCTCTGCTACAATAAGCCTCGTGACAAAAGTAATCCATCAAGGCAAACGTCAGGCACATGGAGTTGACTTTCCATTTTAAGTTCTGATGAGGAAAAGGTAGACTCCTCTGCCTCCAGTGTTTTTCTTTAAATATATTTTCAAAATAATATGCTTCTAAACTTGGTACATAAGATTGCTATGAGTTGGAATGGACTTGAGGGCACAGAACAACAACAAACTCGGTGTACATTTTCCAACCCCAAATAGTACTTCAATACCTTATCTAAATGCACCTCATTATTGCTTGATGTGTTCAAAATATTACCGAACAGTCCCAGAAGTAAAGAGTATTTCATTTCCACTTTGCATCTGTCTTGCTAGATGACTTAGGAAAAGTCACCAGTTTCTCCATTTTATTCCCTCATACAATAAAATAAGGAAAATACAGATGCTGCTGAACTGCCAAATTCCTTTCGAATTTTTTTCTAAATTAAATGGATCCTGCAAGTAAAGAGTGAAAAAGAATAGTGCGCTGGCAAGGGGTGAGGAGAGTAGAGAGAGACACAGGTATGCAGGATATTATAAGGAAAATTGACTTGGATTGTAAACTTTCATTTAATCACAATAAATTTTTTTTTTTAATTTTTCAAAAATTATTAATTTAGACTAATGCTTTCCAAAAAATCCAGGACTGTCAGTGTGGGGAGTTCTGAAGGCTAACACGCACGCTGCTACTCCCTGGTTTCACCACTTACAGGTAGACTTGTACTATTTCTTAGTAGCTCTGGTAAAAAGTTTGGTGTCAATAGTAAATTAAAACAGGTGAAACTCAGATTTTTGTATTCTCTGTGTTTTAATGACCTATTTCCTATTTTCACAGATAATCTAGAGTTAGCCTTACTGTAATTATTGAGATCCAACAACTCATCAGGAATAGCAGTATCTGTTAGCATGAGAAAGATCAAAAAAGAGATTCACTATCAGAACACAGAAAAATAACAGGCTCTGAAGAATAACTAAAGCGGAAAAACAAAGCGATAAAACAGTTGCCATGGTGTTGATTGTCACCCATGGGGAATCCATGTGTTGCAGAGATTTTTTTCAAGGCTGTTACCTATTGGAATCAGACCGCCAGGCCCTTCTTCCAAGGTGCTTCTGGGTAGGTTCAATCAGCCACCCTTTAACCATCTGTGCCACCCACGGATTCTAGACTGATGGTATCTGTTTTGCTGTATATCATTTCTTTTCCCTCAACATAGCCTCTATATTCTAGAGGTGAAAGTGGAAATTCATTGCTGATCTCCACCTTCTGCGACTTTTCAGGTCTACTAACAAATGGCATTCAAATTTAGCACTTCAGTTATTTTATGGGTTTCAGCCTAATAGATTCCAAGTCACATTACTTTTCACGATATTCTGCTAGCTCTTTCAACCTGTATTCCTCTAGCTGTCATACTAAACTTGTTTGCATTTCTGTCACCTCAACATTCACATGTTCAAAAAGCTTTACAGATGTTACAACTTAATCATGAAAAAAAATCGTTTTCCCTAGAAGCAGAGAATTCTGTCCTTGAGCTAAGAAAGATTTGTCAATGATGTAAAACATAAAGTTAATCTCAGGACCAAAGAATGGACACTGTTTTCAGGCCTTTCACTATCTTCCTGCATCAGAAGTCCGTTTCTAGAATATAAAAACAAAATCTCATCAAAAATGAAACATTTTCCACATAATATGCTTCTAAATTTGGTACACAGGGTCGTTAAGGGATCAACTAGATTGTCTTAATTTCTTTTTTTGGTAATATTTTATTGTGCTTTAAGTGGTACTGTGTGGTTTTATAATTGAATACCTTGGGCCAGAGCTAACAAAGTCTTAAATTCTTACCGCATGTGATCATCGCTACAGCTGGGTGTCTTACCAAACAGTACATCAGACTTCTGTGAAATATTTAGTTTACATAAACGTGGTGTATGCATTAGGTTAACTTTCAGTAAAAGGGAGTGAATATGTTTGGCTTTCAGCACAACACTAAAACATTATTTTAATAATCCTAGTTTGTATCTGAAAACATGTATCTGACTTGCTGCTTCCTAAAGTAGAATGTTAATTCCTAAAGGGGATGAAGAGATTTTGCATGCAAGCTGGAACTAAGGAACCTGGAAGTACACCACAGTTGCTCTACCTGTGGGGCAGGCAGTGGACGAAAGCAGATGCACAAGTTTCCAGAAGTTACCCAGTTAAGTAAAGCGAAGGCTATCCAGCCTGGGGTCAGAGAGCATGACAGAGGGGTGGGGGGCTTCCAACTTCAGGCCGCCTCTCTCTGACCCACTGCTCCTTTGCAGCCTTCAGGAATCGACTGGATCGGTCAGCTTTTCAGAGTCCGACAGTTGGACAAAATTACTGGTGGAAAGCAGAGGAAATTTCCATTTAAGTTCTCCTTTCCAGATCTGACTCGACGGCACTTGGCATTCCAGGACACCGCCCCAGAGGCTGCCAGAGAAGACCCTGGGCGCGAGAGGGGCTGGGCTCAGGGGGACAACAGACACCGCAGCATCTCTAGGGTCTCGAGCATTGCCCGAGGGCTTCTTGTTTTAACTTTTCGCACCCCTTCCCCTCCTCCCCAGAATGGACGCAAATCAGCTTGGAGTGGCCGCGCGCCGGCCCCACCCCGCGGAAGACTCACCTGCGCGCTTCGCCGCGGCAGGAAGGAAGGAACAAGCGAGGCCCGGGGCGGCCCGACGGGGCTACGAGAGCACTGGGGCGCCGCGGATACCCGGGTCTCGGGGACAACAGGGGTCGGCCTGCCCCGGCCGCGGGCACAACTGGGAGCGGCGCCGAGCGCCCGCAGCCGCCCCGCCACGCCCTCGACGCCGGTGAGAGCAACAGTCCGGGCGCGGACGCGAGCGGCGGCGACTGGGGCCGATCCCGGCTGCCGGCGTCGCGCGGGCGCGCGCGTTCCCAGCCCCTCCTCCCGCGGGGCGCGCTCCCGGCCTCGCCGCCTGCGGGGCGCGCGCGGCAGAGCAGAACCCCGAGGGCGGTGCGGGAGGGGGCGCGCGGGGGCGCGCGGGGGCGAGGGCGGAGACGCGCAGGGGCGGGTCGGCCCTGGCGCCCAGGCAGGAAGCGGCCCGGCGGGGCGGGACGGGGCGGGGGCGGGGGCGGGGCGGGGGCGGGCTGCGCGCGCTGCTCTCCTCTGTGTTAGTCTGTGAGGAGCTTGGGCTGTTGTACTGAAGCGGGGGCTTTACTTACCCCCCAGAACGGGGTCTTCGGCCGTCTCCTCGTCTTCCACCGTAGCTAAAAATAGGTTATCTCTTTTTCCAGTTAGCCCCATTATGTCACTCACAAGAATAGTTAATAGGAATATTATTAACATTTACTGAGGGCCGGTTACTGTGTATACCGTGCAGACTGCTGTGCGAGCTTGACCTCATTTAACCTCACAGTACTCAGCGAACCGGATATTGTCTCCGTTTCACGGATGGGGGTGCTTCTTGTGCTTCATTGCCCGCGGGGAAGCGCCCGACCGTTGGCTGAGCCGTAGGCGGCACTCAGGTGTGCGACTCCATGGCCCGGACTCTCAACCTCCTCTTCACCTGGTGCTTTATGTACAACATTGATGATACTTACAATCCCTTTTAAATCCTTTATTGTCAGCTTGATCCTCTCTGAAACCCTGGGAGACAAGTGGGGCATGGTTAGGCTCATTGTTCAAATGAGAAGCGGGGTCTAAGCCGCTCAGTGAGTTAAGTTACAGCGGTAGGACTGAGGCTTAGGCTGTCGAGTTCGATTGTTAACTACTATTTTTGTAGGCGTCTGAGGCATCTGAGGCAAGCTTGGAAGGGAGCCAGTGCCTTGTCTCTTAGCTCAGGAAAGCGAAACGTGCACAGAACAGGAAATGACAGTCTCAGCTCCCGTCTCTAAGGGTGTGCAGGTCGGAGAGAATCAGCTCCCATCAACCTCTCACGGCTTTCTCGGAGGCAAAAATGAAGGATAGAGCAGGTCAAAATCAAGGAAACAGTGTTTTCGGGCATTTAGCACCCTAGTCATGGGGTGGGAAGAAGGACTAGATTTAAATTGTTAGATTTAAACGAAGAAAAGTGGGTTGGATGATGAGCCCCGTCACTTTTAACAACTGACCTCTAGCGCCATCACAGAGGAAACCTAGTGGCCCAAATGGTTTACCTCTCAGCTACTAACTTACCGGCTGGCAGTTCAGACCTGACCAGCGGCTCTGCAGAAAAAAGACCTGGCACTCTGATTACGTAAAGACTACAGCCAAGAAAACCCTATGGGGTAGTTCTAAGGTACAAAGAGCCTCCCCATCCCACCCGTCTCCCAGAACCCATAGTATCAGCAAAAGTTGTAGAACTGCATCTCGTTGGTCTAACTTGAAGGATGACTTGTGCACCCTCATGAGAAATGGCACGCAGGGTTCTGACAGCACATCTGTTGGTGAGATGACAGCCAGTCCTCTAAAGTCCCATGGACTAAGCGTTTGGGAGAGGTAGTCTTCTGTGCTAGGTATTTTCTTTTGTGTGACTGTGTTAGATGAAGGTTCACAGAGCAAATCAGTTTCTCATTAAACAATTAGTATTGCTGTATGACGTTAGTTGTTCCAGATAGGTCAGCACTCCCCTTCTCTGGCCTTGGGTTGTGCTATATATATATTCTTTTGTTCCCTACAAATATACCTTCCATGTTTTTCCATCCTGATTTGTGCCTCAGAAGGCTAAACTGTTCAGACTGCATCATTGGGCTCTTGCTTTTGGGAAAATTCATGCAATAGAAGATGTCAGAAAGAGATCGTGGTTGAAGGACCATGAGGCAGGTATTACTGAGGAGTTATTATTCCACTGGCCTTTTCCCTTACAGATTCACTGCAGGTTTATTAACTACTGAGACTTCTGTCAAGTGATGCTCTTCATTTAGATATTTCTTCTTGGTAAATTCTTCCTCATGCCCTAGGGGTAGTAATGGCTCCTCTTGGTTGCCACTCTCAGGGTACTAAACCATCATTCCTGGCTTTTTCTCTCAACGCTGCCTGAACATTACTACACTCTCCTTAAATGAACTATTTGCTGGGTCACTGATTCACAAAGGAAATTCAAATTTCAGTTAACAGGAGTCCCTGAGTGGTGCAAACAGTTAATGTGCTGGGCTGCTCCTGGAAAGCCTGAAGGTTGGAGGTTTTAGTTGGCCCAGAGGCACCTTGGATGAAAGCCCTGGTGATCTACTTTCAATAAACTCAGCCACTGAAAATCCTGTGGGGCACAGCTCCACTCTGACACATATGGGATCACCATAAAGCAAAATTAACTTGACGGCAACTCTTTTTTTTTTTTTTCCTCCTAGCAGAAGAAAGGGAAATTAATCCAGAACAGGCAAACGCAACAGAATACCAACAGTGGTTTGATAGAACTATTGCAATGAGGGGGGCAAGAAATGATAATGGCTTGGACAAGAGTATTACTAGTGGAAGAAGGCAGAAAAAGTATAATTCTGGCTTTACATCAAAGACACAGTTAAAACTACTTACTCATGAGTTTTATGTAAGTTATGAGCAAAATAGAGGAGTTGAGGACGGAAGTCGTTGGAAGACATAGGTTTGGAGACCAGGAATGGGCTCAGACAGGGTGGGTAACTGTAGTCGTCAGTTGAAATCATGGGCTCTGATGAGATAACCTAGAAAGAGCACGCAGACTAAAACACAAGAAGAATGAAGGACAGAAGCCAGAAAAAAGTTAACCCTTACATGGCCAGTGAAGGAAAAGCTGACACCTTATATCTATCAACTAGATTATGAGCCACTGGAGCAACAAGAGGGGAATTTTCCACATCCTTTCTCTTTACCAAACAGTGTGTAATAGATGCTTGTTATGAATGAACTTTACACAGTTTCACATTTCTAATACTCCCTCCATCTCCTTATCACCACTGTGAGGTTTGAGTTACTGCAGAGAGAAAAAAGAGAGAAACTGAAACCTTGTGGCTTGATCCACTGAAAACTGTGCTAGAGTTGATAAGCATTTTTATGGCACTTGGCCTTGGCTTGCTGGAAACTTAAGTAGAAGATGTCACGTGATGCTATGGATCCTGAGTAGCAGGCTCTCTCTGGCCTTTTGGAAGAATTTCCAGATGGGTGATGATATGATTACAATGAATGTGTTTTACATGTGGTAAGGACATGAATTTGGGGGTGCCAAAAGGTGGAATGTCATGGATTGAATTGTGTCTCCCCCAAAACGTGTATCAATGTGGATAGGCCATGATTCCCCGTATTGCCTGATTGCTCATCATTTTGTCCTTTGATATGATTTTCCTATGTGTTGTAAACCTTATCTGTATGATGTTAACTCCTGAAGCGTCTGTCAGTTTGTCACTCTGGGGGCTTGAATGTTGCTGTGATGCTAGAAATATACCTGTCATGTATTGAACTGTGTCCCCTAAAAAGTGTGTATAGAAATTTGGCTGGGTTGTAATTATCAGTATTGTGTGATTGCCCTCCATTTGTGATTTTCCTATGCTGTATATTAAAGAGGATTAGGGTGGGACTGGAAATCCCTTCCTAAGGTCACCTCCCTGCTCCACTGTAAAGGGCGTTTCCCCGGAGTATGCTTGTACCACCTTTTCTCTTACAGGAGATAAAAGGAAAAGGAAGCACTCAGAGAGTGGGGATCTTCACACCACCAAGAAAGCAGCACTGGGAGTAGAGCACGTCCTTCAGATCTGAGGTGCCTGTGCCAAGATGCTCCCTGACCAAAGATTGATGCAACACGAGGACCTTCCTCTAGAGCTGACAGAAAAGGAAAGCCTTGCCCTGGAGCAGACTTTCTGAATTTGGACTTGTAGCCTACTGGACTATATAAGAATAAACTTTTCTCTTTTTAAAGCCATCCACATGTGGCTTTTCTGTTAGAGCAGTAGTAGATAACTAAAACAATACCACTAGTATTCAGATACCAGGAGGATAACCCACGTAATCCAGGTTTCAGCTGAACTTCCAGATTAAGACAGACCAGGAAGAAAGACCTGGCAGTGTACTTCTGAAAACCGCTGACCAGTGAAAACTTTATGATTATCAGTGGAACATTGTATGATATAGTGCCAGAAGATGAACCCCTCACATTAGAAGGCACTCAAAATACAACTGGGGAAGAGCTGCCTCAAGGTAGAGTTAACCTTGAATGGAGTCAAGCTTTTGGAACATTTGTTTGCTCACATGGCATGACTCAAAAGGAAAGTAAACAGCTATAAACAGCCATTAGTAATCTGAATGTGGAATGTATGAAGTATGATATGAATCTAGGAAAACTGGAAATAGTCAAATAGCAAATGAATGCATAAACACTGATATCTTAGGCATTAGTGAGCTGAAACTGACTGATACTGGCCATTTTGAATCCAGCATCGTGCGGTATACAATGCCAGGAACAACAATTTGAAGAGGCATGATGTTGCATTCATCTTCCAAAAGAATATTTCAAGATCTATACTGAAGGACAACAGTCAGTGATAGGATAATTTCCATATGGCTGCATGGAAGACCAGTTAATGTGACTATTAGCCAAATTTATGTACCAACCACTAAGGCCAAAAAAAAAAAAAAAAAACCGAGAAAACTCCCCAAACCAAACCTGTTGCTGATGTGTCAATTCAGACTCATAGCGACCCTGTAGGCAAGGCAGAACTGTCCTGTAGGGTTTCCCAAGAGTGCCTGGTGGATTCAAACTGCGGACCTTTTTGGTAGCAGCCATAGCTCTTAACTATATGCCATTGGAGTATCCAATAGAAATATGCTAAATTTCAGCAACCACTAAGGGATTCAAACCCTCAGTCTTCTGATCCAAAGTCAGATGCATTATCTATGGAACAAAAGAAAACACAAAAGAATATGCATGAGTGATTCCACTTACGTGAAGTTCAAGAGGCAAAACTGTGATGATAGGCATTAGAATAGTGGTTGCGTCTGAGGGCTGGGGATTAACTGAAAGGGGCACATGGAATTTCACGGGTTATGAAAATGTTTTTTTCATGCTAATACATAATTCAACACACTGGATATATACTAATTTCAAGGCATGAGGGATATCATTGCTGACATCAGATGGATCTTGTCTGAAAGCAGAGATTACAGGAAAGATGTTTACTTGTGTTTTATTGACTATGCAAAGGCATTCAACTGTGTGGATCATAACAAAGTATGGGTAACATTGTGGAGAATGGGAATTCCAGAACACTTGACTGTGCTCATGAGGAATCCATACACGGATCAAGAGGCAGTTGTGCAAACAGAACAAGGGGACACTGCATGGTCAGGAAAGGTGTGCATCAGGATTGGTGACAGACTCATTAACAACCTGCTTTGTGCAGATGACACAACCTTGCTTGCTGAAAGTGAAGAAGACTTGAAACATTTAATGATGAAGATCAAAGACCACAGCCTTCAGTATGGATTACAGCTCAACATCAAGAAGACAAAAATCCTCATAGCTGGACCAATAAGGAACACCATGACAAATGGAGAAAAGATTGAGGTTATCAAGGATTTCATTTTACTCGGCTCAACAATCAACACCCATGGAACCAGCAGTCAAGAAACCAAAACACACATTGCAATGGGCAAATTGGCTGTGAAAGACCTCTTGAGAGTGTTGAAAAGCAAAGATGTTACCTTGAAGACTAAGGTGCACCTGACCCAAGCCACTGTATTTTCAGTGCATCATATGCATTCAAAAGCTGGACAGTGAATATGGAAGACAGAACAATTGATGCCTTTGAATTGTGGTGCTGGAGAAGAATATTGAATACACCATGGACTGCCAAAAGAGTGAGCAGATCAGTCTTGGAAGAAGTACAAGCAAAGTGCTTCTTAAAAGCAATGACCATAAGACTACATGTTACATACTTTGGACATGCTGTCCGTAGGGGTCAGTCCCTGGTGGATGACATCATGCTTGGTAAAATAGGTAGCGAAAAAGAGGAAGATCCTCAACAAGATGGACTGGACTCAATCATAAAACCGATTGTGGGCATGGCTCAGGACCAGGCAATGTTCCCTTCTGTTGTCCATGGGTCACTATGAGTCAGAACTGACTCGGCGGCTCCTAACTACCACTACAACAAACAGTTTAGGCAAAAGGTGTCCTGTTGGCACAAGGATTAAATGCTTGACTGCTAAGCAAAAGGCCAACAGTTCAAACCTACCAGCCTCTGTGAGAGAGACATATGTGATAATCTGCTTCAGTAAACATCACAGCCTTGGACACACTAGGAGGTAATTCTACTCTGCCCTACAGGGTTGCTATGAGTTAGAGTCGACTCCACAGCAATGGGTTTATTCTAGGCATTGAGAACAAAGTAGTGAACAAAACAGACCAAGTCCCACTTTCATGCAGGTCTCTCTCAGCTCCCCCATTGGGCTGCATGATGTCAATAGAGTTTAAGCAGAAAAATGGCTTTTCTTTTAAGTGTCACCAATGAGGAGCCTGAGGAACTCAACTCTTACTTCATTTTTCAGTTATTGCTGGAAAGGCAGCAAACTACAGTGGAAAGAGTACAAGCACTAGGGGTCAGAAGTACTTTCAAACTCTAGCTCTGCTAGTAATTAGTTCTGTGATCTTTAAGCAAGTTCTCTAAGCCCACTGAAATACAGTTTTCTAACTTGTTAAATGGAGCCGATGACACCCGACTTGTAGGGTTGTTTCATGAAGTGCCAGGTACATTGCAGATGCTCGGTAAACAGGATTGTTGTTATTGTGTGCCATCCAGTTAATTATGACTTATTAGCCACCCTGGAGTCAGTGCTGACTCATAGCAACCCTGTGTACAACAGAACCAAACACAGCGGCATTGTCACCGTCATTGCTACGGTTGAGCCCATTGCTGGAGCCGCCGTGTGAATCTGTCTCATCGAGGTCTTCCTCTGAACCGTGTGACAGCGTAGAACCACCCCACCCCGTTTCCTAGGCTGTAATCTTTATGGGAACAGATTGCCAGGTCATTTCTCCTGCACTGGGTGTGTCTGAACCACTGACTTTCTGTTAGCAGCCAAGAGCTTAACCACCTTCGGCAAAGATTAGTTGTTGTCTAGTCAGTTTACATGTCAAATTTTAGTCAGAGTAGTAATGTGCTGCCTCCTTCACAAGTGGGTGTGACCTGATTTTGCCCAGAGAGGGAAGAGCAAGAGGAGGCTGACTCAGCTGAGGAGGATACCTTTTGCTCTTCTACTGCTCTTAAATCTTCCAGCTTGCAATGTAAATATGATGTCTGGAACCATAGCAGCCATTGTGGACCAGGAGTGACCTTGAGGATGGAAGCCACATGCTGGGATGTTGGGTCAAAAAGATTACCGACCTCCACCAGCCTGAGCCCAGAGGAACTAGATGATGCCCAGCCACGGTGACAGGGATCACAACAGAGGATTTCAGACACAGCAGGAGAAAAATGTAGAACAAATTTCAAATTCACACAAAAAAAGACCAGATTTTCTGATCTGACACAGAATAGGGGAACCCTTGAGACTATGGCCCGGAGACACCCTGCTAACTCTAAAATGAAGACCTTCCACCTTTCAGCCTATAAAACAAACAATAACACACACAAAGATTGCACTGGTTAGTTCAGTCAAGGATATGAGGCCAAATGGGTGACACCTGCCCAAAAGCAAAGTGGTGAGGGCAGGAAGGGACAGGAAACCTTGACAAACCTTGATGGGCAATCCAGGGTGTCAAGGGAAAGGGGGAGAGTGCTGACGCAATGCAGGGATTACAACTAATGTCACAAAACAATTTGTATATCAATTTTTGAATGAGAATCTAATTGTCACCTAAAATACATACACACAAATAAATCATGGAAAAAAAATGGATGAGAAACCTGGATCCTTTGTGACACGACTGCTGCCGTGCCAGCCTTCGGTTTTGCCTACACTTAGACTGCTTTCACTGGGGGGAAAACATTTCTGCCCTCTTGTTAGGTATCTGTTGAGTCACACCTAATCTCCGCTGAAACACTCTGTGAGTGATCCCATGGCTCCCAGTCCTACTTCTTCATAGCATCTGTCACAACTGTAATCAAAAGACTACTTACACAATTTCTATTTAATGCCTGACTCTCCAACTGTAATATCAGTTTTTCAGGAATAGAGACTGTTCTGTTTGTTTATTGATGTGTCCCCAACTCCAGTATCTCTCTGGTTCTAGTCGATAGGAAGTGTTCAATAAATATGGAAGAGAGGGAGAGAGAGGGGGACAGAAAGAAGAGGGGAAAGAGGGAGGAAGGAAGGGAAGAACAGAGAGAAGAAGGAAAGGAAGAGAGTAGACAAGGAAGGAAATACCGTTCAGGATGGAGGGGCATCAGAAGCAGAGATGTTCCTAGTCATGAAAGAGATTGCCCCATGCAGAGCACATACAGAAAGAGGGCCCAAGACAGGAAGAAGTCTGCCTGCTTTAACTCCAGGAATCAATCAGTGTCTCTCCCTCTTTCCTTCACTACTGCTGTAGCTCTAAAATGCTCCTGATGGTGCCGCTGGGTGTACTAGGTATCTCGGTTCAGCATCTGCCACACACTCTACGTCTCCTCTGGGATTTGTTCCACATACTGTAGCTTTTCCTGAAGAGCCTTAGTTAACCTGCCTCTCTGGTAACACCCCTACTTGTCTCCCTCTCCCACTCTTGGAAAATCAGCTGTTCCCCCAAGAAGAGAGTTGCAGCATGGTCCAAAAGTTCAGTGGAGGAGTGACGCACCTTATCACATTGAACACTGGTTGGGAGATGAATGACACAGATTTTTAGTTTTTTTTTTTTTTTTTTTTTATGTTCTCTTTATAAAACTTAGACTTGGTCTTTATAAGCCAAAAAAACCACCAATGTCAAACTGATTCCTACAGGACAGAGTAGAACTTCCCCATAGAGCTTCCAAGGAGCCCCTGATGGATTTGAACTGCTGACCTTTTGGTTAGCAGATGTGGCACTTGACTACTACACCACCAGAGTTTCTTGGTCTTTGTAGATAATTTGAGAACAAAGGGATAAACAAGAAAATTAAAATCAATTACAATCTCATGATCCAGAAATAGCCACTACTCAATATTTTGGTCTATTTCCTATTAATCTTCTATGCCAAGAGTAAATAGATCATTGAGATCATCTGACTAGACCTCTCATTTATTTTGCTTAACATTAAATTGTGGCCATCATCTTATGTTTTTAAGTATTATTTTAAAACATGTTTCTTAATGGCTACATAATATTGCATTGTGTGTGTCTCAGTATTTATCTAACCATTCTATCATTGCTGGATAACAAGATTTCTTTCAAATTTTCTGTGCAATTAATGCCTTTATTGATAAGTGTAGTGATGTATTTTTGTTTGTTTCCTTAGCATAGAGTCCCAGAAGAGGTTATTGGGCAAAAAAAGGACATGTACATTTTAAAACTCTTGTTGTCATCTGGCAAAATGCATTTTGGAAAGTTTGTACAAACTACGTATTCCCACATCCCCAGTGTGTGTCTGACCACATCCTCAATAATATTGCATACTGTATTTAATTTTAAAAGCCTTTCCTGTTCGATGAGCAAAAAGCATGGCATCTTGATTACTGTGGAGGATTAATGTTTTGTTTTTTTCTTTTTTCATCTTTTGAAACTTTACCTGAGAGTTGCCCAAGTTCTTTGCCCATTCTCGAGCTATTGACACTCATTGCTACAGAGCTGATTCCAGCTCACTGGCATTCTTTAAGTGATCGTCAGAATACCCAGACAATGTGCATAGTAGCCCTGGGACTGTCATATTTGTTGGAAATATTCTTAGGTGGTTATTTCTCTTTTCAACTTTCTTTTCTTGCATACAGAAGTTTTAAGACATTGCAGTATGTAAATGTACTGCTCTTTTACTTTGTGGTCTCTTTATTTGATTTCCCCTTTGCTGATTCCTTTTCTTTCTTCATTTTAACTCACATGAAATTTATTTTAGTATAATATCTGAGGTGAGACTCAAACTTTTTCCAAGGGTTCTAGTGTTGATTATGAAAGTATTCATTTACCCACTACTTCGTATCTATACAATTTAATGTGTTTAAAAATACAGTACATATATATATATTTCTGGCTTATTTCTTCTATTTCATTTATCTAGCTGTTAACATCAACTATTTTACCCATCACTGTCATGTTTATCACGTTGTCTTTTTCTGTTGCAGTTGTTATTTGCTAGGAAGTCAATTTCAACTCATGGTGACCCCATGTGGGCTGAGCAGAACTGCTGCATAGGATTTTCAAGGCTGTGACCTTTCATTAGTAGATCACCAGGTTTGTCTTCTAAGGTATCTTGGTAGGTCTGAACCTCCAAGCTTTCAGCTAGTAGGAGGCATGTAATCATGTGCACTTCCCAAGGGCTCCAGCACAAACTGTTTTAATAATTGTAGTTTTATTATTTAAAAGGGCATATTGCCAAGCCAAGTGCCGTCGAAGGGCATATTAGGGTACACGTATTTCCAAATTATTTTCACAATGTTTTACCAATTTATGCTTCTCTCTACCCCCAACACCTTGCAACTTCTAATCCTTAGCAGTGTATGAAAAAGCTCACTCTCACCAGGGCTGAAGGGAAGCTCACTTTGGATGCATCATCGGGAGGGGCCAGGTACTGCTGGGGATGGACATCGTGCTTGGTAAAGAGTCAGAGAAAAAAAAGGAAGACAGGGAGATGGATTGGCACAGTGGCTGCAACAAGGGGCTCAGTACAGCAATGACTGTGAAGACCTTGTGTTACCCAAAAGGTCACTATGAGTCAACTCAAAACGGCACCCAACAGTAACATTTTCTCATAGTGGTCACACGTTCCTTTGATCACAGCATTCCTGTGGACCCCAAATGCATGAGCTCAGCAAGAGTCAACTCAATCCAAGCATGTTACGTCCATGAGTGAGTGGCGAGGAGGGAAGAGGGAAAGGGAGACAGCCTGAAGAAGCCACACTTTGCATGACAACCAAAACTTTCTTCAAACACAGAGAGAAGGCAATGGCATTCTAAAAAATCCCAGTGACCAAAGACTCTCCAGGAATTCCCAGATGTCACAAATGGTTAAGTGCCTGGCTACTCACCAAAAGGTTGGTGGTTTAAGTTCATCCAGATGTGCGCTGAAAGTCCGGGAGAGCAGTTCTACTCTGAACACAGGGGCCGCTGTCAGAATTGACTCAACAGCATTGGCTTTGTTGTTCTGAAGGAGCCTGTCAGAGCCTCTCTTACTAGTGTTACTTCCCTCTATCAGCCAACTACTTATGCTGAGAATGATGACATAAAAGGGAAAGATCAGGCAACCCCACCCAAAGTTCCCTTCCTTCCCACTTCTTTACTCACAGTCAGTCAAAGGTGGAGAGTGTTGGTAGAATGTGTGCATACCAAGAAGTGAAATATACACAGTGGAGTTAGCTTTGTGCTGAGTGTCCACTGATCTGGTAAGAATGAAATAACATATGCCTGTACAAGCTATGAAATGCGAATTGTATATTTTCAGTAGTTCCATTTAAGTGTCACGTGCTTTTATATAAGCATCTAAAATGTGTATTGTACAAAATAAAGCCAAATGACAAACAAACAAAAACAAAAAACCATGCTAATTTAAAATCTTTATTTGTCTTTACTTTGAACGACATTAAAGAACAAACATACAAACACCATGGCATAAAAATCTAGAGTACCCTGAATGGCAGTTTTTCCTGCTTTTTGAACAAAACCCTCCACAGATCAAACCCACTGCTGTCAATTCTGATTCATAGAATCCTATAGGTCAGATTAGAACTGCCCCAGAATTTCCAAGGAGCACGTGGCAGATTTGAACTGCCAGCCTTTTAGTTAGTAGATGTAGCACTTACCCACTACACTAGGGTTTCCCTTTTTGACCAAGGAGTCCAGTATTTTTTGTTTTAATTTTGTCCTGTCTCCCAGATATGTAGCTGGCCCTGCAGATATCTTGGTCTGAACGGAGAAGCTGTGGGTCTCTGCTTTCTCATGAGTGGTTTCATTTCTTTGTGGCCATCTGTGGGCAATGGGGTGGACTAGGCCAGAGCTCTGGGGACAAGGTAATGCGCCTGCCCTCTGCCTCCTCTGGGGCCGCCATTGACGGCTCCTAAGTCTGAAAGTCTCACTGTCTCCCTTTCTCCATTCCCTTACTTTCCTACTTAGTCCTGACACTGAAATGTCACCATTCCCTCAGTTATAATAACCATCACACTTCTTATGGTTTGCTTCATTTTTTGACTTTGCTTTAAACTGTGCAAAGGGGCTCTCTCTCTTCTGCTCACTGTGGCATACCCACTGCTTGGCACATAATATGTCTTCACTAATAAGGTTTTTTTCCTTTCCCTTTTTATTATGAGAACTTCAAGCAGACATAAAAACTGAGATAATTTAATGCAACCTTGTGTACCACTGCCCACTCTTGTCTACATTATCCTGCCATGCTTGCTCATCTCACTAATTTGGGTTTTTTCTCTTTCATGCTGTTGGATTTCCCCAAATGCCTTGTGATCTTTGGTGGACATTTCCCGTTTATGAATAGAGTACAGTGCTGCCTAATAAAGACAGCTAATCTGGATTTCCCTTGCAGTTGTGTATGTTTGTTTATCCAAAGGGCTATCATGCACTGAAGGTCCCTGGGTGGTGCAAGCGGCTTGCTCTGGACTACTAAAGATTGAACCCACTCAGCAGCACTGAGGAAGAAAGACTTGGTGATCTGCTTCTGTAAAGATTACAGCTGAGAACAATACAGAGTCCCTGATGTAGCATAAGAGAAAGGGCTGTGCAGATCTAGAACTCGATTAAAAGACCAGACTTGATGGTCTGACACGGAGCATCACCCGAGAACATGTCCCCTAGGCTTGCTGCTAGCCCAGAGCTGAAACCAGTATTGAAGCCAACACTTCAGACAAAGAATGAACTGGGGGACACACGTGGTGCATGTACTTTATGGTTTAATACATATGTGAGGCTGTCCTCCTGGTTTCTTTCTAGAGGGGAGAGGAGAGGATGGAGAGGAGGTGATAAGTGTTGGCTGAGAGGATACTGGAAATAAAGGGTGAAAAAGACGAGTGTACTGTGATATAGTGAGGAGAGCAGATACAGTTGCAGAGGTGGGTGCTGGATTGTCAGCTTTCACTTAATTAAAAAAAAAAAAAAGAAAAAAACAGATTACAGCCGAGAAAACACTATGGAGAAGTTCTGCACTGCAGGGGTTGCTGTTAAGTTGGAATCCACTGGATGGCAACAGATTTGGTTTCATTTTACTGTGCTTTCCCTGAACATGAGGGGTGACTTTCGTCTCTGAGGGGAGGGTGCAGCATCTATCTATCAGTGTTCCTTTAAGGTGTATGAGGGAGAAGCAGGCTGGCTGCCTTGCTTGGGACAAGACATCTGTGAAGAGGGACTTGAGTCTAGAGGTTGAGTGCATTAGGGTTGCCCTGGGCCATGTTGTCTCCTTATTTTTCCTCCCGGTGGTGGGGAGGCCCACTAGTTTCCTCAGCTCTGTTCTGTCTCCTTCCCTGACCCAATATCTTTACCATGGCCTCCCCACAGCCAAATTTCCCATTGGTCAGGGCAATTCTTAGAGCTCCATCTGTGTTATATGATGTGCTGCCTATCAAAACCAAACCAAACCAAACCAAATCAAACCTGTTGCCCTTGAGTCATTTCTGACTCATAGCAACCCCATAAAAAGAGCAGAACAGCCTCATAGAGTTTCCAAGGAGTGTCTGGTGGATTTGAACTGCTGACCTTATGGTTAGCAGCTGTAGCACTTAACCTTTGCACCACTGGTGCCTATGATAGTACTACAATTAACCCTCCGATTGTTCCCTACAGCACTTTTTTATTGTACTTTAGATGAAAGTTTACAGAACTAGTTTCTTATTAAACGATGAACACACATATTGTTTTGTGACATTGGTTGCCCACTCTTGTCCTTTATACTACTGTCTCTAAGCTCAAAGCTTCCATATGAGGGCAAACAGCAGGTCAGTATGTGTGCTTAGTTGGCCATACCAAGGAAACTTCTAGCACATATGTATAATATAAATTAAATTCCTCCCTTTCCTCTTAAAGTCAGGGATGCTTCTTTTTCATCTGTGGGTCTCCAGGGCTTATCTGGAGCTCTGATGGCTCCATGGCTTAAGAGTTCAGCTGCTAACCAAAAGGTCAGTACTTTAAACCACCAGCCACTCCTTGGAAACCCTGTGGGGGCAGTTCTACTCTGTCCTGTAGGGTTGCTCTGAGTCACAATCAACTAGACAGCAATGGGTTTGGGTTTTTTGTTGTTTGACTTACGGCTTATACAGACCTTCAGAGGCTTGGGTCCCAGCCAGCAAGGCCCCTCCTCTGAGTTCAGAGACACCAATCTCAGTCAGTCGATGGCCCCTCCTCAGCAGTCTGAGTTCCAGCTCTGCATTACCTTCTTCCATTCAGCTAGGTTTCAGTAAGACCCTAAGTGGTGCAAATAGTTAACACATGGCTGCTAATAGGAAGGTTGGCAGTTCGAATCCATGCAGAGGTACCTTGGAAGAAAGACCTGGTTGGTGATTCACATCTCAAAAATCAGCCATTGAAAATGTTCTCATGCACTGTTCTACTCTGACACACATGGGCTGTCTGTGACTCAGAGTCTACTCAACAGTAACTACTACTGTTTTAATAGTTTCAAATTCTTCTCTTTCTTTCCATGGCCCTAGGGCGGGTAGCTGCTTCCTACAGTTGCCATCTGTATGATACCATAGCATTCTCTTTTTGACCTTTAAGATATCTGGGTAACAATTTTATAACTTCTTAACAATATGTTCTATTAAATTTCTCTCCTCCCATAACTGGTGGTTATTTCTTTTTTTTTTTTTACTCAAAAAGTGATCCTGAGAAGTGCATAAAAGCTTCTAAAGTGCAGTGCTGAAGATTCAAATTTCAGCGTAAAGTGGAGAAGGTGACGTTCTCATCACCATGGTAATCTTCCTGCGTTATACCTGAGAAGTCCTCACAGAACTACACAACTGTGATCTTAAGCATGAATACTCTGTGGCGTCTAGGTGAGAACATTTTCATTTCTTAGCTTGTGTTTGTTTTATGTGTATAATCTCCATGAACTACTTGGCACACTTCTGTATTTAATTAGGTTGTGACCGAACACTGGGGTTATTGCACCAGTTACAGGACTCACAAGCACAACTGGGACTTTGTTCCCTCTTTTGTCTTTGGTTGTTGTTTGGACAAAGAAAATAAAATTTATTTTGTGATTCCATTAAAAGATGGTGGAATAAATAGATGTCTCTTCATTTCCCTCTGAGAACTAAGGCCTGGATGATATTTGTATGGAATATTGAACATCTGGGGAGCCTTAAGACCTAACATATTTGACTAGGCAACAGTATTTGACTAATCTCCCCCTCTCAAAAACAATCCAGCCACCTTCTGACCTCTGCTTCTGCTGTTTCATTGTATCAGAGAACTGCAGCTTCTGCAACCCCCCAGTAACATACTTTCATTATCAGCTGGCAGGTGGAGTCTGCTGCTCCTGACTGCCAGTTCAGGCCAGCCGGTTGGACAGCTTCCAGCTCCCAGTTCAGCACCTGGACAGCTCCCCACATAGAAGTGCAGTTTAGGTCTAAGGCTGAGAGGCCTGTGTGTCTGCCTGGAGATCTGCCTGTTGAGAGGCCTCAACTTTTCCTCCCTCTCTTCTCTCACTCACATAGGATTGGCTGACAGCCCCCAGTTTCTCCATAAGCAGAGTAGCATCTTTGCTACCCAGTAAGCAGAGTCTTCCACCCTTGAGAGTCCACCTGAGTATTAGCGCATTAACTTGTTGGTGAGCAACAATTCTCTTAGATCCATTACCAGAGAAATCAAACAGTGTCTAGATGGCACACAGGCAGCAGACCATAATTAATCATTTAAAGAAGCAGTCATCAAATGCTGCAGAAAATTCTCTAAATAAAGATTCAAAAAATTTCCCAGATTGACCTCATACTGGAGGAAGGGAAAGGGTGGAGAGGAGAATATAGGAGACTGTTGGGAAGATAAGACATGTATGGAGTAGAGAGGAAGAGTGTGCTGTTACCTGACAGGGAGAGCAGTGGGAGCTGCACATAGGCAGGCACACAAATTTATATGGGAATTTACATTTTCACTCAATCATCATACTACTAATAAAAAAAAACTTAGGCCAATTGACCTAGATGTCTCTTGAAACCATGGTCTCCAGACCCTTGCTCCTGCTACTCTGTCCTTCAGAACGTTGGGTTGTACTTAGGAAATCTCTTTTTAGCTTTTGGTAGAGTCCACCTGTGCTGTCCTTCCTTCTGTTGTGTGCTATCACTCCCGTCACCTAACCTGATTCCTATTTACTGTCTAATCATGAATACCCTCTCCCTCCCTCTCCACCCTTGTAACCATCAGACTGTTTTCTTCTTGTGCTTAAATCTTTTGTTGACTTTTTATAATAGTGATCTCATACAGTATTTGTCCCTTTTTGACTAATTTCACTCAGTATAATGTCTTTCAGGTAACTCCATGTCAACAGATGTTTCCCAAGATCATCATTGTTTTTGATCATTGCATAGTATTCCATTGTGTGAATATACCAGTTTGTTTATCCATTCATCTGTTGATAGGCACCTAAGTTAATTAATTCCATCTTTTTGCTGTTGTGGACAGTGGTGCAAAAAACACCGGTGTGCTCACAAGCTTTCAAGACCCGCAGACACTAGTCACCAAAGTAGGATGTAGAATATTTTAATGATAAACTATGCCTCTTGAGCTAGATGTGCCCCTGAGTCATGGTATCTAGTCCTTAGCCTAGTAATATGGTCCCTCAGGGAGATTGGATGTATCTATGAAGCCTCTATGACTTTGCCTTGGTCAAATTGTGCTGGCTTTCCTATATTTTAAGATTTTACTGTTTCATGATTTCATAAAGCCTAAGAATCACAAATAATTCTAAAATCCCCTCCAGCTGTATAACAGAATGAATTTTATTCCTGTCTAGTTAGCAACTGTACAGTGAGGCCACTGCAAACAATATCCTTGGAGACTCTGTTGATGAGCTTCTGTTCAAGTCTGTACAATCCCTCAAAACCACTTCCTTTCCAGCCAAAGGTGAAGTCCTAATGCAAGGCAAACCGTATTCCCACTGAAATCCCACTCAGCCACATTTAGAATGGCAGCACAGCAGAAGGGTTACAAACTTGAGTTTCGAAGTCAGGCAGTCTTAGGCTCAAATCCTGGCTGTGACGTTTACCAGCTATGTGACCTAAGTTTCAACTTCTTCATCTGTGAAATGGACATAACATTAGAATTTATGGAATTGTTACAAATGAGGATTGAAGTATACATGATGCAGTCTTCAATAAATGTACACATATATGTACATATTATTATATATATGTGTGTATAAATATTAAAATTAAACATAAACCAAGTATATACAAATTGGAAACACCACAGGTGTAGTGGAAAACCTGGTGGCATAGTGGCGTATATGCTATATCTGCTAACCAAAATGTTGGCAGTTTAAATCCACCAGGCACTCCCTGGAAACTCTATGGAGCAATTCTACTCTGACGTCTAGGGTTGCTGTGAGTCGGAACTAACTTGACGGCAGTGGTGGTTTTTGGAGGTGTAGCAGTTAAGTACTACAGCTGCTAACCAAAAAGTTGGCAGTTTGAATCTACTAGGTGCTCCTTGGAAACTCTATGGGTCAGTTCTACTCTGTCCAATAGGGTCACTGTGAATTGGATTCAACTTGATGGCGACATGCTTGGTTTTGGAAACAATACATAAAATATATATAAAATACATTTACCTTTTTAATACAATTATATATGTCTATATAAATATATAAGCACTATACCACGCCCTGTCTTTGTAGACTGGAAACTCAGAATGAAGAGAGACATTTGTGCTTACCAGTGCTCAATTGAGAACAATCACAAATGTTTATTATAATAATTAAAAATTAATATTAAAGAGGGAAACCACTCTTTCAATATACTATAATGTCCTGATGGAACACTGGACATAGTTTCAAAATATTACATCTATTAATTCATCTGATCCTCTTAATACCAAAAACCTGACGCCACTGAGTTGATTCTGACTCACGGCAACCCTACAAGACCGAGTAGAACTGTGTCACAGAGTTTCCAAGGAGCACTTAGTGGATCTGAACTTATGATCTTTTGGTTAGCAGATGTAGCACTTAACCACTATGCAACTGGGGTTTCTGATACTCATAATAACCCTTAGGTAAATACTGTTATTATCTCTGTTTCAGAGATGAGGAGACCGAGGTTAATTAACTTGTCCAGTGTCACACAGCCAGGAATCATACTGAAGCCTATGCTCTCAACCACTACAGGAAAAGTTCTCCCTCGGTTCATCCTCAGTTGTAACTGTGGGCATCTATAGATCTGCAGTGTCAATACAGCAGTTACTAGCTACATGTAGATATTTCAGTTTAGATTAGTTAAAACTAAATAAAATGGAAAATTCAGTTCCTCAGTTACTGACAGCCACATGTGGATACCATACTGGACCACTCAGACAAAGAGCATTTCCATCATTGCAGTTTTATTGGACAGTGCAATTCTAGATAATTCTAGAAAGTATTAACCAAACTTAAGACTCAAACTCAACAGGTATCTTGAGAATTTTTTTTAATGAAATACCACTCCATGATGTCATTTGCACCTGGTGCACATGTATTTTGAAAAATAAGACATGCTATTATTAGTCACAACGTTAACAAAATAGAATCATCCACATAGGATATATTCTAGGGTGATTTCACTTACACAGCTTCTCAGAGAAACGTGAATAAATTATTGTTGTTTGTGAGCCAGTGATGGACTAGATTTGGAATGCAAAAGGCTGCAGGGCAGGCTTCTCCAATGTACCTAGATGGCCATCACATCTACACAGTCATCAAGCCAGCTGAGGTTCCACCAAAAAAGCAATGGAGATGCGACTCCCCACTTCCCTACTCAGCTTTCAGTTCCACACTGCAAGACCCCCAGCATGACATGAAGCTTAATGAGACAACATCATCACACCTGAAGCTTTATGCATTTGTCAAAACCCACAAGCACAGTCCACAAAGAGCATGTTCTAATCTCTAGTTTGGAGACTAGAATGCCAGCCTTTAGAAGAGGGGAGGAGGATGGGTAGGGTGGAGAGTTGAAGACCAGTGAAAAACTAAAAAAGTTTACACTCAAGTTTGGTGACCTTGCTTTAGGTACCTGGTTGCTAGAAAGGAGACGGAGGCGTGATGTTTAATGCTGCTTGTCGTGTTCGGTAGGGCTGGGGTATCAGAGTCACGTGAGACAGAAAGCATCACATGCATCAGTGGCAAGTTGAGTCTGCTTCTCCCATCATAACAGCAAACTGCTCATTCTGGGGACAAAGACCTGGAGAAGCTAGCCCAAGACAGATTTGGAACTCTGGGGACAATGGCTCCATGTGACTTATTCTTCCCAAGAATCCAAGTGACCTAGCTCTGGCTTCCAGGCAGGAAACCATCATGCAACTTTCTGCTCAGTCTTCTTAAATCTCAGTTTAAGGCCACTGCCCCAAATTTGAAGGCCAAGTGCCAGCAGCAGGTTCCTGGGTAACACCTACCCCATGATCTGTTAACTAACTTGTTACCACTGAGCCAATTCCGACTCACAGTGACCCTAAAAGCAGGGTAGAACTGCTTCATGGGGCTTCCAAGGAGCATCTGGTGGATTTGAACCACCAACCTTATGGTTAGCAGACATAGCTCTTAACCACTATACCACCAGGGTTTCCCTATAATCTGTAGCAGACTTCAAACGCAAAACACTTTTATCTACTCATCTCAAGAAAAACTGGCTCATATGAATCTTAATAAAGCTTCTTAATAAAGAGGAGGGCAGAGTACAGCTGGGGACATGTAACATGCTCACCTGGGTTTGACGCATTTAACTAGCATTCCTGTTCACCTTGCCTTCATTCACTTTGTCCTCACTCCCAGTCTTACAAAAAGTCACTTGGGAAATGAGGAAAATCTGAAGAGCAGTGAAAACCTGATTTTTATTCCTCCTGTTTTGTTCTTGTAGTCTTGGGGCTCAGCCTTGAAAACTGACTTTTATTACCACTTCTGGGTCTTCCCCTACACTATGCAAGGTCTCCTTTCCCAGCAGTGTTGATCTTGCCACTCTCTCCCTCCAAAGCTGTCAATGGCTCCCATACCCTGTAGGCATTCAAGGTCTTCCATGATTCCAGCTCTGCTTATATTTCCATAGTCATCTTCCATACTTTCCCCAGCTTTCCTTCTTTGTGAAGCCTCTCTTCCTATCTCTGTGCCTTTGTAAATGTTGGTCCCTCATCCTGGGGTATCCCACCCTTCCTTCTAGACTTTGCTCAAATCCCAGCTATATCCACTATCTGTCTATGAATTGGGCCCACACCACCTCCACTTCTAAATACCCTGTGCCTGGACCAGGGTCTCCATAACTGATCATCTTTGATGGTCAGCCCATTGCACTTCACACCTCTCACAACATATGCTGCAATACAGTACCTGTGTCTCCCCCTGCTGGCCTGGAGGGCAGGAACTGGATATCAGTCTTTCTAGCTTTCACCTATCCTTATGTTTAGACCCAAAACCCGCTGCCATTGAGTCAGGTCTGACTCATAGTGACCCTATAAGTCAGAGTGGAACCACCCCATCGGGTTTCCAAGGAGTGCCTGGTAGATTTGAACTGCCAACCATTCGGTTAGCAGATGTAGCACTTAACCCACTACACCACCAGGGTTTCAGTCCTATGTTTAGCATGTAATAAATGTCTCATAAATATTGTTGAAATGAGTTGATGCCTATCCTAAGGAAAAACTCGTGGTCTGTCACTTTTTTAGATATTTGACACAATACAGCAATGGTTAAAACGTTGTAAGCTTATCATACACAACAGACCTTGGAGGTTTTGAAATCACAGTACTAAATTTGTACTAAACACAAGCCATAAAAATTAATGATCTATCAACACTGGTCCATTAACACTGTTATCTTGCCTATTAGTTAAAGGCTGCCTGGGGAAGCAGCAAGTGTAGTTCTAGGTAGCAGACACTGCAAAATACAAATGCCATGGATCCTATGGGGGATCATCTGACCTACCGCAAAAGCTCCAGAGAGGAAATGAGGAAGGCTAATTCTGACCTTCCCACGGTGGTGAATAGGTCCCTGAATGTTTTAACAGATCATCTTTCTCCATTATTAGGATTTCTCTGTTTGATCCCTGGACTACCTGCATTAGAAGCACTTACGGTGTCAGTGAAGAATGCAGACTCTTGGGCCCCATCCCAGCTCCACTTAACCAGAGAGGCTGGGGTGTAGGAATCTGCATTTTAAATAAACACCCTAGGGGTTCCTTATGCTCATTCAAGTTTGTGAACTTTTACCTGCCATTCCTAGTTACGCAGTCAGGCTTGGGAAAAACAATCAGGTATGCAGCCAGAAAGAATTCAGCAGCCCCATTTCTGAGGATGTGTGCTACCCCTAGATGTGGCCCTAGATGTGGGTGAGAGGGGATGAGGACCAAGAGTCCTACTGACATCAAAGAAATTAACAAACAATCCAAGCTTGGCTTGTTCCTCTGTACAGAGAGGGAGCGTGGAGGAGAGGGGAGTGAGGCTGTCTCTGACATAAGCACCCCAATTTGCCCCGGGATCACTGAGGGGCAGGAAAAATAGTAACCTATAAAATAGGCCAATTTTCTGCTACCTGTTCTTTAAGTGATGCAATCACTTTTGTAAGATTAAAACGGATTTTGTTTTTTTTTCCCTGTGTGGGCTAATGTATTAGTACCACTGCTCCAATTCTTATTTTCCCCCTTCCCGCATCTTAACTTCTCTGTTCCTCTGGGTGGGAGGGAAACAATCAAGTGGTTACCAGAATGGAAATCTTAGTTTTCAGAGTAGATCCAAGATAAATACATCAGGCACAGCTTCACTGGAAGACAGAGACAACTGAAGGCAGAATCTCACCTCTGCTACATTCCCTGTGCGTGAATGATAGAATGTTCCAGCCACTGTGCCATTTGAAGGCACATGGATGTCACCACAAATGTGAAATCATGAGTGTGATAGGCTGAGATCTGCCATGCCCTCAAGGTGGAGGAAGACTAGATTTGGAGGTTGGCAGCCTTTCGCTGGATCTGAAAACAGAGCAGAATCTCATCCTGGCTTCAGCTCTGAAGGATGGGGAGGCTTTGGTCACCGAGGGGGATGTTCAGTTGCCATCCTCAAGGATGCTTTCCACAGCCCAGTACGTTAAACCAGGCAAAGGCTGGTTCCAGGCTGCTCCCCTGGAATACTGCTTTCCTCCTTCCCACTCCCCATCATTTGAAAATTTCAAGACCATGACCAATACATCCTTTGCCAGAGACAGAGGCCTTCTAAGATCCCTTGTCTATAGAATTCTTAGTTTAAAAAAATAAAACTTGAAAGACAAGTTCTAGAATGAAGGATGGAACCACTGTCAACATGGCTTGAACAGTTACACATCTAGGAAAGGTAAGTCTGGTCAAGGTGGGCTCATTCCTTCTTGGTGTGCTCCAGGACTCGATAAGGAACCCCGGAGGCAAGTCTGGAGCCATGCTCTTCCTGCATGACAGGCAGTGTGGCAGGTGCGTAGATCTCAGAAATGCCATCGTTGTTTTCCAGGGCCCCATAGGAAAAAGAAGCTTTGAGGTCAGGCTGCACGGCCATTCCCTTGTCATGCATGTTCTGCATACCTGAAAAGAAATCCATTTTCCGCAAGTGATTACGTGGTGAGGGATCCAGAGCTGTATCTTCCTCTGTTCCCACACAGACTAATTACAGTGTTCAGAAGCTAATCATGTGCATTGTCAATTTCCTGAATGCTTTAGATTGAAGAGAGAACACCCATAAATATACACTAGAAATATGACAGCTGCTAAGCAACAAGGAAGAGTGTTCAAGAGCTATGCATACAGACCAGCTACTACCAAGAGAGGCCCTCAGCTGGCCTAGAATGTGGTGGCAAGGTGTTTCGGCCAAACTTATAATGGATCCACTGCCATCAAATTGATTCAGACTCATAGTGAGCCTATAGGACAGAGTAGAACTGCCCCATCAGGTTTCCAAGAAGCACCTGGTAGATTTGAACTGCTGATCTTTTGGTTAGCAGCCATAGCATTTAACCACTATGCAACCAAGGTTTCCATTTGGGCCAAAGGTGAAGTGAAATTAGGGCTGTGCTTTGAACGTGGTAGATGCCAACACTTTGCTGCTGAATTAAATCAGAATCCAGGAAGAACCTCATGATACTGTTGAGGAAAGAGAGTACTTTGGGGGTCATGGATATATGAGGTTTGACAATTAAGTCTGCGAACTCGGTTGTCCTCAGTGCTACATACCTCACTGCTGAATATCACCATGGTCACCTTCGAAGTACTCTCCTTGGGAAGCTGTGCACCGATGCCAGTGCCTAGTCCACCCTTCAAGGCAATTTTGGAACTTTTTCTGGAATGGCCATTGTGCACAGTGGCAAGTTCGTGAACTTAATTGTACAGCTGTCTGTGAGGGGGGTTTTGGCCAGTAAACAAATAACTGTGTTGGAACACCCTCCCTACTCACCTGATCTGGTCCCCAGTGACTTTTTTCTTTACCCATAGATAAAGGAAACATTGAAAGGAAGACATTTTGATGACATTCAGGACTTCAAAGGTAACATAACAAAAGCTCTGATGGCCAGTCCACAAAAAGAATTTAAAACTGCTTTGAAGGGTAGACTAGGTGCTGGTATTGGTGTGTAGCTTCCCACGGGGAGTACTTCGAAGGTGATATTCAGCAAGGAGGTATGCAGCACTGTTTCTAAGGATGAGTTCACAAACTTAATTGTCAGGTCTCGTACAACAGTGACAGATGCATCAGGATGCTCAGATGACGTATTTTGACCTTTATCATTAACACCCCTGACCTGCGTATAGGGTAGGTTACCATTTGAAAGGAAGGTTTTATTAACGACCAAGCATTACATCAAACTGTGATATATCACAGGCAATCTGCTATTGACATAGGTATGATTTTCCTTATTACTACTGGACACATCAATCGGATTTCTGCTTACATTGGAAGTCAAAGACTTTAATCTTTAACTCCTTTAACCTTATCTTACAATTCTCCTATGTCAGGTGGGACTTGGTTAGCTCTGAGGCCAACTGTTTTCTTGCCTGGGAATGAAGACCCTCCAGATTCTCCTGTCCTCAAGCACAGTTTCTTCCACAAAATGATGATGATGGTAACAGCTGACATCAGAATGCATACATGTCCTAGGCACTGCTCTGAGCACTTTAAATAGCAATAACAATAGCAATAATCCTAATAAGTAATATGTATTGAGTGTCTAGTTGGTAGGGGTACCATTCTAAACATTTTAATAATTTTTTTTTCATTTGATCCTTACATTGAACAATGAGAAAAATGACATCCTTGGGTAGCGCAATCAAAGTGCTTGACTACCAACCAAAAGGCTGGCAGTTCGAACCCGCCCAGTGGTGAGTTGGAAGAAAGATCTAGTGATCTGTTTCTGAAAGGTCAGTGCTACAGAGCACAGTACTACAGTGCACATATGGCACTGCCATGAGTTGGGGTTGCCGTGAGTTGGCACTGACTGGACCGGAAATTGATGGTTAGTTGAAGAATCTGTGATTTGGATTACTTTTTGTTTTTGTTTGAGGTCACACAGCTAGTGACAGTGCCAAGGTTCAAACCCAGGTGGATTACACTCCAAAGCCCACACTCTGAAATGGAATGCTGTGTGCCCTCCTTATATCCCTGCATTTAATCTCCAAACAGTCCTAAGACAGATGCTTTATTATCATCATTTCCCAAGTAAGAAAATAGATTCAGAGAGGTGAAGTAACCTGTCCAAGGGCACACAGCTAGTAAGAGAGAGCTGGAATCAGATGCCCAGACTCTCAACTACTCTGCAAATGGCTTAGGAAGACTGTCAATAAACAAAACTAGCCTCATATTGCACAAGCTCTGGTGTAGTGGTTAAGTGCTATGGCTACTAAAGACAAGGTGCTGTTCAATTCCACCAGACACTCTTTGGAAATTCTATGGGTGGTTCTACTCAGTTTTATATGGTTATTATGAGTCTGAATTGACTTAAAGCAATGTTTTGTTTTATTTTTTAAATCTGATGGTCATCTGAAGGGCATGATTTAAGAGTCTGGAGTCCCTGGGTTAAGCAAACTATAAACATGCTCAACTGCTAAATGACAGATTCGAGACTTGGGTTTACCCAAAGGTGCTTCAAAAGAAAGGCCTGGTGATCTGTTTCTGAAAACAAACCCCAACTATGGAAAACTGCAAAGAGCACAGTTCTACTCTGCACACATGGGCTGCCATGAGTTGGAGTTGACTTGATGGCAATCGGTTGGTTGGCTGCCGAGTCTGTGGTTTAGATTTTTTCAGGGGTCAAGACGCAAAAGGGCGCTGAGGGCTACCTGACCCCCGTGGGAAGAAAGTTAGTTTATCAGTCATAATTTAACTTTTGGAATCTGTTAATATCTTCCAGATAAAGACCACCAGGAATATACCGATAGTTGAATAAGTTTGGTGTTACTTACTCATTATAATGAGGAAGGTGCACACCATGAGGAAGTCTGGGTATCCCATAAAGAGGGTGTTAAAAGAACTTAAAGAATTTGGGCTCGTGTTAGTTGATTAGGGAGAGGGTCAAGGAAATGAGCCTTTGTTTTGGATTAGATGCTCTCAGGAAGTGGTGATAATTCAATAAACTGGAGGATCTTAATACATCTTACCTAGGAGGGAAGGCTGGACTGAGACTAAAGCTGTGATTGGTAAAGAAATGCAAGCACTCCTCCTAACCAGGATGAGGGGATGGCTGGGTGTTTTTGTGATCTGGACCATTTGCATGTTTTGTCTGTGTTCACACACGATCACAGAGTGGTCTTGTTTGGGTCTCGATTTATCACGGTCACAGGGTGGCTGTGACTCACGCTGGAGGATCTGTGAAATTATTTAGATTCAACTGGAAAACACCAAGGCCCAGCTTTGAGTGCCAGCCCAGCTCTCAGCTCTCAGGGGCTGCTTTCTTCTTTCTCATTTTTTAGGAGTCTTCAAAGCTCTGGAATTACTCAAAACTTCTCCAAATTCCAGTGAATGAAGTTTTAGAATCTGAATGCCACTTGAATGGCTACTACTGCTGTGTTGTGAAGCTATCAGTCTAGGGAGGCCAAAAGCAAGGTCCCGATGCTGATCAAAACCAAGTGGCTAGAAAAGCAACTCTGTCTAAGCACAGACTATACAGCAGTTCTGGTGTTCATGTCCCACCTGTTATCAGGTCAAAGAAGTGTCTGTAATTTTCACAGTTTTCTTAAATCATAGGAGAGCAAACCCAAAATTAGCCAGGCATCTACCATGTCCCAGACACTGCGCCAGGGGTCTTTACACACATATTTTCCCACTACCCTGCAAGAAGGAATTCCAATTTACATGTGAGGATCAGAGGCCTTGGGAGGTCCTGGCATGTACCCAAGGCCACACAGTGGGTAAGAGATAGAGCTGGGACTTATACCCAGGTCTATCGAAATTCCCAGCCCAAGTACTTCATGGTACAGAACACCTGTTTTATCAGGGGTGTCATGACAATCCAGTACGGTAAGGCGAGGTCTCTTTTCTTCAACATCTCATTCTCCCAGTGGTCACAAGGCACAAAGAGAAAGCTAAGAGTTATACCCACAGATTATGGTATGTTGATAACTTAGTTACCTTAGGTTACCTTCTATGTCCCACCAGAAAATACATCTTTATATATGTATATACAAATACTTATACATACATATATCTGTACACACACATATTTTATAAACACACAAATGCACATACACATACCACATACTTGCACACACACACAGAATAGACACCTCACCTATCTGGAATTCAGCTATCCAGCGCCCTCATCTATCCGGAACACAGCCGAGAAACAAGGAAGTAAGCAAAAAAGGCATCTGAGCAGCCAGATTAGATGTTTAACAAGTTCATGCACTAAGCTCATGCAGTTAACTCCTAGGAGACACTTTAGGTCCCCAAGCCAGACCTCATTTATTTTGATTTTATACACACTTCTAACAAGTTGGGTCAGATAAGAAGATGACATGGAGCAATCTAGGAACAGCAAGAATGACAGACAACAGTTTAGTAGGAAGAGATGAAATAATAAAAAACAGACACATAAACCTTGGGACCATTTGATGTAGGGGCACCTTGGTCAGCCCTGAGAACAACCTGCATCAAAATCACAGCAATGCCATTGACGAGTTGCCCTTATTAGGCATCAGTATCCTATGGCATCCATGTGTTTACATTTCATTCATTAGACTACACTAAAAAAGAAGGGTGAGGCACAACAGTCTGGGAAGAACCCCACCTCATGTATTTAAGACAAAAACTAATTTTTTGGTAAAGTTCAAAGTCAGTGATAAACAAGAACCCACAGAATTTAAGTCAGCAAATTTAGAAGGCATAAGTTTTCTAAAGCTGAGTCCCTTTTGCTGGATGGGCACAGTTTTCCACAAGCCCCACCACTCCCTACTGTCTGTCACACATTTAGATTATTGTCAGGGCTTGAAGGCATTTGAATTTGGGCCCCTCAATGTGAGCCCTGAGCACCCTGGGAAATTAAGGCTTTCCAGAACAAACCACATCATTGTGAAATCCAAGAAGCAGGATTCTAGTATTTGAGCTTCACTCATTCTGTTTTCCTTCTCTCTCTGATCATTCCATTCCAGCTAAATGAAGGAGTTTTCCCTTTTGCAGGCATGAAGCCTGGTGCTGCGGAGCATAATTGTATCCAGGGTGAAACAGGATTTTCTGATTCTGAAACAGACATGGGAGCTGTTCAGATGTGCTCAAAGCCAACCAGGTGCTTCAGTGATAGCCCCTCTTCTACATACCAAAATTAAAAGGGGGAAAAAAAAAAGACAGTGAGAAAACAGTCACACCATTAAGGGCACAGCACAACTTCCCCAGCACCAAGCCGAGCGGTTGGCTGTCTGCTTGAAACAGGAAGTAGCAGTCATTCCATATGGATGGGCTGGCCAGCTGGCACAGAGGTCTGAACGTTACCTGGCATGGCATCCATGGAAATATAGGGCTCAAATGGAATGGCTTTCTTCCTGTTCTGTGTGATTAAGAAGACGCCCAAGAACGCAATGAGGCACCTAGGGAACAAAGATAAAGGAGCAGAAGACAGAAGGTCAGGAGTGAGGTCAGGGAGGGATACTCTCAAGCCGAGGTGGTAAGGAAAAGGTACAATGAGGACCTACCTGCAGGCTGTGGAGGAGGGTTCACCACCCAGCCTACCCAACAGGCTCCTGGGCCTGCAGTCAGCAGGGAGCGGAGGCCCCAGATGAGTAGTGACAGCCCACAGTGCCCCACAACCCACGGCTCTGCACAAGCCCTAATCAGCATAAATTAGACCTTCCCTGGCAAAACTCTCCAGGCTCTTCACTTCCACCCAGCAAGTAGTCTGGAAATGTTTTTAAAACATTTACTATGAGTGATAATTGCAAAACATTATAGTTCATGTAATTGACATCGCTAGATTGTCCACCTGAAAAATGTGGAATTGGCAACTGTTGTTGTTTATATATAGATAGATTGTAATTATTAACAAAGGAAGAAAAAGAAGCTTTTGGAGCACAGCCCTACTCTGACACACATGAGGTTGCTGTGAGTCAGAGTCCAAAAGATGGCAACTGGTATCTGACTCTGCTTATATATCTATATAGATATTATAGATCTATATATATATGCTATAGATATGATATTCAAGTAATATATAATTTTTTCATTAAAATTCTGTACGCTTAAATTCAATTAACACAGAAGTACAGGAAATAAAAATTTTCTGTTTAGTGTTAAGTACCAGTGTATCCTTGAAAATTGAAAAGGCTTCTACTCCCCTAGTCCTAATCCTCAAGATGGCAGTATCTGTTTCTGGAATTTTTTCTTTTTCCCTCGTCTCTCCCTACCTCCCATAAACAAGCATACTTTCCAAAAACTGAGATATAATTTATATGCAGTAAAATTCACAAAACCTATAGCTTGATGAATCTTACCATGCGTAGCTCAGGTAATCACTACCCAGGTTATGACAGAAATGTTTATGTCTTTCCAGGACATTTCCTTGTGCTCTAACCCATGCCAACCCATTCCCAGAGATGAACACTATCGGACTTCTATCCCCACACATTACCTTTGCAGGTCTTGAACTTTTCAACTGCCCACTGCCCCTCCTCACATCTCCTGGTAACCACTAATCTTCTTTTGCCTCAATGGATGTAACTACTCTAGATATTTCATGTAATGAGATAGCACAATATTTGTCCTTTAGCAGTTGGCTTATTTCAAGGTTCATCTATATCATAGTGTGTATCAGAACATCCTTTTTCTTCACAGATAAATACTACACCATTGAAGGGACAGAGTACACTGTGTTTATCCATTCATTTGCGGATGGGCTGTGTCTACATTTTGACTGTTGTTGTTCTTGAACTTTTTGCAAGTTAAATCACATGGTATGTATTCTTTTGTGCCTGGCTTCTTTCATAGGTAAAATGTTTAAGATTCATCCATTTTAACATGTGTATTAGTTGCTCTCTGCTTTTAATTCTTGGGTAGAATTTCACTGACTGAATATACTTCAATTTGTTTTTCTACTGTCCTATTGATGGATATCTGCGTTTATTGTTATTATAGATGGTCAAGTAGAAACCATTTTGCCAACAAATATATTCATTTCTTTAGGGTATATACCTAAAAGTGGAATTGCTGGATCATAAGCTAAGCCACGCTTAAAAACGTCACAAACTTTTTTCTATTTAATGTATTCCTGACATGGTTCTATGCACGTACTTCTAGAGTGGACTCAATTTTTCAGAATGGCAGCATGCCACTTAATTATAGGCTATGTTATTGTCAGGTGTCACCCAGCTGATTCCAGCTCACAGTGACCCTATGTACAACAGAATGAAATCCTACCTGGTCCTGTACCGTCCTCACAATTACTGTCACAGTTGAGCTCATCACTGTAGGCACAGTGTCTTCTTCTGTTTTTGACGACTACCAACAGTGACATCCTTCCCCAGGGACTGATTCCTCCTGACAACATGTCCAAGGTATGTGAGATGAAATCTCGGCATCCTTACTTCTAAGGAGCATTCTGGGTATATTTCTCCAAGACATATTTGTTCATTCTTTTGGCAGTCCATATTAATTCAATATTCTTCTTCAACATCACAGTTCAAAGGAGTAGATACTCTTTGCCAACAGCCTAATTCAAAAGGCATCAGTTCTTCTTTGGCCTTCCTTATTCATTGTCTAGCTTTGACATTAATATAAGGTGACTGAAAACACCATGGCTTGAGTCAGGTGTACCTTAGTCCCTAAAAGTGACATCTTTACTTTTGAATAGCTTCAAGAGGTCTTTTGAAGCAGATTTGCCCAATACAATGCATCATTTGATTTGACTGCTGCTTCATGGGTATTGCCTGTGGGTCAAAGGAAAATGAAATCTTTGAAAATTTCAATCTTTTCTCTGTCTTGTGATGATGTTGCTTATTAGTTCAGTTGTGAGAAGTTTTGTTTTCTTTATGTGCAGGTGTAATTCATCCTAATCTTTGATCTTCAGGTGCTTCAAGTCCTCTTCACTGTCAGCAAGCAAGGTTGTGTCATTTGCATAACACAGGCTGTTAGCGAGTCTTCCTCCAATTCTGATGCCCCATTCTGCTTCATAGAGTCCAGCTTCTCGGATTATTTGCTCAGCATACAGCCTGAATCAGTATGATGAAAAGATACAGCCTTGGCCTGATGAACGTCTTTTTTTTTTTTTTTTTTTAATGTAACATGACTGAGTGAAAATGTACATTCCCATATAAATTTACATGCCCACCTATATGCAGCTTCCACTGCTCTCCCTGTCTGGTGACAGCACACTGTTCCTCTCTGCTGCATACATGTCTCATCCTCCCAGCATTCTCCTTTACCCTCCTCTCCACCCATTCTCCTTCCTCCAGCCAGAGGTCAACAGGATGATATCCTATAGATGTATAGAACCATAAAGTGCATCCAATATATGGTCACTCTGCATTGCCAAGTCCAATCCACTCCTGTCCAAAGAGTGGACCTTCATTATAATTTATGGGTAAGGGCAGCATCAGGGCTGGGGGCCATGCTCTCAGGGGAACCCCGAAACTGCTGGACCATCAATTGAGGTCTTTTAGTGGAGATCTCAGGATGCACCCCTTTTTATTCTTGTGTTGCCAGTGAGACTCCTCTCTGTGAGATCCATCGCGGCTATCACTGGTGGTGGCCGGGCACCATCCAGTTCTTCCAGTCCCAAGTCGATGTAGGCACCCACTCTTGTAGGTCTCTGATGAACATCTTTTTAAACTGTGCCCTTGTTCTGTTCAAAATGATTACCCACCAATCTATGTGTAGGTTTCTCACGAGCACAATGAAGTGTTCAGGAATTCTCATTCCTCACAATGGTATCCATAATTTGTTACAAGCCACACCATCAAATGCCTTTGCATAGTCAGCAAAAAACATCTTTCTGGTATTCTCTGCTTAAAGCTATAATCCATCTGACATCAGCAATGATATCCCCTGTTCATGTCCTCTTCTGAAATTGGCTTGAAGGTCTGGCAGATCACTGTTGACATACTGTTGCAGCCACTTTGAGTGATCTTCGGGAAAATCTACGTTTGTGATATTAGAGATGTTGTTTCACAATTTCTGCATGCCACTCAATCATTTTTCTTTGAAATACGTATCTCTTCCAGTTGGTTGGCCAGACAGCTGTCTTCCAAATTTCTTGGTATAGATGAATGGGCACTTCCAGTGCTGCACCTGTTTGCTGAAACATCTCAATTGGTATTCCCTCAGTTCCTGCAGCCTAGTTTTTCACCAGTGTCTTCAGTGTAGCTTGGGCATCTTCCTTCAGTATGGTACAGTTTTGGCATAGTGATTCTGTGAATGCTTTCCATTTTCTTTTGTTGCTTCCTGTGCCATTCAGTATTTTGCCCATAGGATCTTCAGTATTTCAAGTTGGAGGCTTGAACTTTTTCTTCACTTCTTTCAGTCTGAGAAATGCCAACCATGTTCTTCCCTTTTGGTTTTCTATCTCCAGGTATTTGTACATGCCATTACAATACTTTGTCTTCTCCAGTCACCCTCTGAAATACTCTGTACAGCTCTTTTATCATTTCTTCCTTTTGCTTTAGCTACTCTAAATTCAAGAACAATTTCCAGAGTCTATTCTGATACCTATTTTGGTCTTTTCATTCTTTCCTGTTTTTTGAATGACCTTCTGTTTTTTTCACGTATGATGTCCTTCCACAACTCAGGCGGTTTTTAGTCACGAGCATTCAATGAGTCAGATTTACTCTTGACATGGTTTCTAAATTTAGTCGAGATAAACTCAAAGTTATGCTTTGGCTCTCATGAACTTGTTCTAATTTTTGACAACTTCAGCTTGAACTTGGATATATATAGTGCTACTATTGTAGTAGCACTATGAGAAACCTGGTGACACAGTGGTTAAGTGTATCTACTAATCAAAAGGTTGGTAGTTTGAATTGACCAGGTGAGCCTTGAAAATTCGATGGAGCAGTTCTACTCTGTCCTTTAGGGTCGCTATGAGTCGGAATTGACTCCATGGAAGTGGCTTTGGTTTTGGTTTTTACGTAACTAAGACACAGTAGTTATACTGGCAGTACTACTTGAATGGTAATGCAAAAGCACATTGTAAGCCTATGTAGTAATTTTAAATTTTGCATTAGCAAAGAACTGGGAGCAACTTGAATGCTCAGTGGTAGAACAGGTTACATAAATTAGGGTATGTCCTGTAACCATATGATTGTGTGATTCAAAATGGTCAGTATCAGTCAATATCAGCTCATTAATGCCTATGATAATGATGTTTATACATCCCATTTCACTTTTAAAGACTTTCACTTTTCCTAGATTCATACTTTATATATTTCACAATTCAATTATTAACAGGCCTAGTGGTGTAGTGGTTAAGTGCTATGGCTGATAACCAAAAGGCTGGCAGTTCAAATCCTTGGAAACTCTACGGGGCAGTACTATTCTGTCCTACAGGGTCACTGTGGGTCAAAATCGACTTGATGGCAATGGGTTTGTGTTTTTAGTTTGCAGCTATTCCTTCCCATTTTGAGTTTGGCCACATTAGCAGGTGAAAGTCTTGATGGCTTGATTTTATCCACATTATCAAGGTCAACTGTACTTTGAAAAGGTAGGTCTTTCCCAGTCATATTTCCAGGGTCTTTTAACCTTTGGAACTTATCTGTTGGCACTGCATTAGACAATGTTCTGCTGCTATTCACAAGGTTTTCACTGACCAATTTTTTCAGAAGCAGACTGCCAGGTCCCTCTTCCTTGCCTGTCTAAGTCTAGAAGCTCAGCTGAAATCTTTGTACGAAGGGTGACCCTGCTGGTATTTGAAATACTAGTGGCAAAACTTCCACTATCACAGCAACACTCAAGCCTCCATAGTATAATAAGCTGACAGACTTGCGGTAGATTACAGGATACACCCTAAATTACGTAACCTCTATTCTATCACTGAGCATTCAGGTTGCCCCCAATTCTTTGCTAATGCAAAATTTAAAATTATTACATAGCCTTATGATGTGCTTTCGCATTACCAATCAAGTAGTTCTCCCAGGACAAATGATTAGAAAGGGGATTCTGGATCAAAAAAGTATGCTCATTTAAATTTTTTACTAATATTCCCAAATTGTTCCCCCACACTAAAATACCATTAACAGAGTGGCAGCATGCTGGTCTCCTCACCCTTTTGCTAACATGGAATATTACTAACACTGTTATTATTTTTGCAATATGAGGTGTGAAGAAAATTGTATCTCATGTAGCTTCAACATGTATGTTTTTGATCTAAGGTGAGGCTGAGGGTCTTCTCAGGTGTCAAAATGTGGTATTCCAGAGATGACTAGGATCCTAAAGAAACTCTGGTGGTGTAGTGGATAAGTGCTATGGCTGCTAACCAAAAGGTCAGCAGTTCAAATCCAGCAGGTGCTCTTTGGAAACTCCATGGGGCAATTCTACTCTGTCCTACAGGGTTGCTATGAGTCAGAAGTGACTGAACGGAAACAGGGCTTTTTTTAGGAGCCTAAATCTCCAAAGAGAAGGAGAACACCCTTCTGGAAGGGATGCTCACCTCTGGAGACAAGTTCTAAGCCCCAGCAGCCCACCTGGCTTTAAAGGATTGTCTGTGAGTTTGAAGCAGTGATGGGAAAACAAAGGCAACCTCCTGTGGAATTCCACAGACCTGGAGTCAGAGCGCAGGAGGGGACTCACCCCAGTGCGAACATGCAGATGTGCAGCACGTCCTCCCCGATGAAGTCCAGGTAAAATATTGCTCCTGCAGCAGCACACAACCGAAAACACAGGTCAGTCCTTTTCAAATAGACCGTTCACCAGTCTGTCTAGGCTCTGGCTATACTCTCTACCCTGCAGCAGAACCCAAATGATCCAAAATATTATGACTGTGTCTGCTAAAAATATTAGAAGAACAGAATAAAAGCCATTTGGTAGAACAGATTGCTATCTTTTTTTTTCTTTCCCCAGGCTCCTTCCTATTTCCAACTTTGTTTTTAAATTTTTAAACCTTTCATAACTTTAGACTCACAAAAATAACAGAATTCCTGTGTGCCCTTCCCCCAGTTCCCCCAATGATAACATCAAACCAGGAAATTAGAAACAATCTTTTTCAGTAAGCTACAGACCTCAGTCATCAGATTTTACCAGCATTCCTTTTTCCTCCTTCTTCTTAAGATGGATAAGCCTTCCTGTTTAAGTGGTTAGCTTTCCAGCTTCAGATTAGAAAGCCTGCAGGTCATTCCTATGACATGGAGCAACACAGGCCTGCCACCCTCGGTCTGGAACCATTTAGCCTCCCCAGGCCTCATGCTCTTCCCTGAGCTTCTGACTCTTCACCTCATCTATGTTTCTGATTCAAGTGTGGTCCTTACCATTCCTTTTAAACCTAAATGGGCTTCACTCTTCTTAACCATGGTTTTGCCCATGACTGAACACCTGAATACTAGGTTGGCTTCTGGCTACTCTGGGTCAGTGCCCCACCTGACTCCTGGTTCATGGCACTGGCCCTGGGAACCCTGTGTGCCTTGCTTGTTCCTACCTTTCTGAATGGGAGAGACAGTGGTTCTCATCAGCCTTCTTATTCTGAAGATTTACTCACCATTACCATTGAAAAAAACAAAACAAAACAATTGGTAGAGGGTCCTGGACAGAACAGGAAAAAACTATAGACCAAAATTCAAATTAACAAAAAAAAAAATTAAACAACAGTGGGGTTAAAAAACAAAATAGGCTTCAGTGGGGTTAAAAAACAAAATAGGCTTGCTGGTCTGACAAGACCAGGGAAACCTGAGAGTGTGGCCCCAGATGCCATTTATTCAGTACTGAAGTCCCTCCTGAGGTTCCTCCTACAGGGCTAACAGTAACACACGAGGGATGTGCTAAGAACAAGTGAAAAACAAAAAACAAAAGAAAAACTCTTCAATATGCCTGCAACCTCTGAAGCCACCTTAGAGTGTATTTATCTTTTTTAATTTAGTAGTGAAGTAAAAGGTGAACAGAATTAAAAATGATTGCTTATTGAGAATCTCTTTTGTTGCAAATGCTTCACGTGCTCATGATCTCTGATAACTACATAGAAGGGATTCCTAGCCACTTGGGCAGTGGGGACTGTGGGACTAGCAGACAGGGCCAAGCACTGTTAAAGCAACCTTGTCCAGGACCCACAGGAGGTATGGAGCAGGGGGACATCAGTATTGCACTTATTGCAATTCCAGGAGGTAAGTGTTATTCATCTCATACTGAGGCTCAGAGAGGGCCTCACTTACTTGTCAGTATCAGTGCTGGGATGCAAACCCAGGTCTGTCCGGTTGTAAGGCCTTCACTTTCTCCATGACACCATGGGCAGAACAAGTTGGTGGAACTGGCCTATTGACCTCCCCACCACACTTGGCCAATGTCAGTCCCTGAGAGCAGCACAGAAGACAGCTCTAGCAATGAGTCACCCTTACCTGCTGTGATAGCAACAGTTGTGGATAGAATGTAGCCCACACTGGCGATCAAAGAGGAGTCATAGATCTGTGAGGCTTGACTTAAAAACCTGCAGTACAAAAACGCTCAGCTGAGTGGACTACAGTGGATGTGTGAAAGATAAACGTGACGATGGGAGGTTTTGGTTTGCAGTATGAAGGCGCACATGAAGCTTCGATTTACAAAAGCACCACCCTCGTTAGAGGACAGCATGCATCTCCGGGCCTGGGGCCTCCACTGCTTCCATTTTTCCCTTGGACACACACATGGCCCATTCCTGTCCCCACATGGGCCATGCCATCCTGGTCTCACACCTTTGGTCATGTGGTCTCGTCACCTAAAATGCCCTTCTATTCCCTGCACCCCTAATGCCTCTTAAGCATGGCTAAGAAACTCTTCTAGCACACATTCTAACACTGTCATGATTTTTTAAACAAATTTCCTTCTTAATTGAAAAATAAACGACTACGCTAACATTATAAAAAAAGAGAGATTAGTCATTCCTAATCTATCTAAATGCTGCCATCTTCAATGAATGCATTCTTAGTCTTGTCTCTGAGTAGCATTTTAGTTATTACTGTACAGTTGGTTACACTATAACACCGAGGACTTACTACTAAATTGTAATCATCTGTTTACTGGGTTGCTCTATACCCATCCCCTCCCCCGTCACTACCACCAGGGCTGGGGGTCCTTGGGGGCACTGACTGTTGCTGATCGTCTGTGTCCTCAAGGCCCGGCACACAGTAGGCCTTCAGTGAACATGTGCTGAAGGGGTGAAGAAGTAATTCCCAGGAGGTGGCTGAGGGCATCTGGTCACGGCTGTCAGTTTTGCAGTACTTGGCACTGAGCCTTGACTTGTCAGGGGCTGGGTGGGGATGACTGGCATTCTTGTAGTAGGACTAAAAAAATTATCATCGGTTTAATAATACTAATAACAATGCTCATAAAAGAAGCTAACATTTACTGAAGGTTATCCTGCAGCCTGGGCTGAGTTTTTATGTGGCCCCACTTAGGCAGGAAAGCTATCATTTCTATTTGCAGATGAAGAGCCAAGCCTTACGAGATGCCAAGTAGGAGGCAGTGGAGCACAGCAGTGAGGGCTGTGGGCTGGGAGCCAGACGTCTGGGTTCAGATCTCAGCACCACCACTGGCTAAGCTCTTACCCGCTCTGCCTCAGATCCTCATGAGAAAAATGAGGGAGAGACATCTACTTCAAAGGGGTGTTGTAAGGAATGAATGAGTTAGCCAGAGTGCTGAGAAAAGAGCCTGGCCCATACTAAGGAAGCACCCTATCAACCACAGTCACCCCACATTCTCCAAGGCCACACAGCCAGCTGATGATGCCGCTGGGCCTGAGTGCAGAGCCCGACCTTCCCAGGGTACATCAGCATCACACACTACACTGTACAGGTCACCCTCCCATACCCACACAGGGTACAACATTCATAAGCACTTACTGTGCTCTAGGCACCTGAGTCAGGGCGTCCCTGGTCCAGCCAGGGAGGCTGGCTGCAATGCCTTCTCCCCTGTGCAGCTGGACCTCAGTACTGCTGCTTCTGCCTTAACCCTTATGATGACACAGTCACTTTGCTCGTCTACTTGGAAAGATTGGAGGGAGAGTGCTAGGGGACAAGGTATGTCAACTCATGGTGACAGTATGGCTTCCTCTGAGGTCCCTGAAGTGACAAGACAGGGAACAAGACTGCCTTTGATTCTGTATTCTCACGTTTTGAGGAGGAAGAAAACGCATCCACTCCAGGCGGCTTCTTTCAAGTGGCACAAGCCCTTGCCTATTACAACACAGCAAATTAGCAACTGCCCTCTCCACAGTGGATGGTGGCACACTTATCTGCATGTTCAAAAACAAATGGAACCAGGCTCAGGAAACGGAAGAGGCTCGCCGTGCAAGGCCCAGCAGGAAAGGAATCTACAACTCACGCGGCTTGGTAGACAGCGGTGGCCACCATGCACACAAACATGACGTAGAAGATGGGGTAGTCGAGCTGGAGATTGCCTTGTATCGACAGGACTAGCATCCCGGCCACAGCCTTCACCGTCACTACAGTCATTGAGCCTGCAAACAAGGGTATGTGGGAGCCTCATGAACATGGGGTGAGTTAGACCCCAAAAGTCAATTTATAACCCTGAAGAACCTGTTATAAGAGACAAAGGAACACAGGAAGATTCACTCTCATGATTTTAACAATGAGAAGATGCTGTTAGTACTGGATCCTTGGTACTGCCCATTAACTGTGCTAATACATCAAAGAAGAGAGGATAGCAAAACATTGACAGGTTATTTCCAACTGTCACTTCTAAATTCTACCAAGAATGGGCAGTAATTGCAGGTCTCAGTCCCAGAGTGCCTAGCACCGTGCCTGAACATGGTGGAATTCAAAACAATCTGCGGACAGATAAATGAATTTCTTTTGAGTATTACTCTCATGGTAATCACACCAAAAAACTACCTGGTATGTAAAGATCTCAAGTTTTATTTTTAATGCTCACTCATAGTTTTAGAAACATCTCCTAAGACCAAAGGTCTCCAAACATTTTAGAATGCACACCCTTACACTATGGGCATATATTTCCAATACATGTGTGCTTATTTATTTTAAAATTATATTAATGTGATACTGTACTTACATGGTATGCACACTATAAAATACATGCAAGAAATATAATTTAAAGGGTAGAGACAAAAATAAAAATAAATGAAGCCCCGGTGATTGTTGAACCCGATGATGTCACATAACTAATGTCAACGAACTGTACATGTGGAGATTGTTGAAATGGCAAATGTTTTGTTACTTACATATTTACCACACCAAAGACACTAAGTTCTAACATTTTGTTCCCACACTCTCCAGTGGAAAAGAGCCCCAGCAGCACCAACAGTCAGGCACTCACTCTGCTATAACCAACAGGCTGTGGTTCGAACCCACTTGGCTGCCCCGTGAGACAAAGACCTGGAGATCTGCTTTCATGAAGATTATGGCCAGCAACACCCTATGGGGCAGTTCTACTCTGTCACCTGGCGCCACTGTGAGTCAGAATTGATTCAAGAGCACCCAACAACAAGAATGACAACTCTCCAGTAGACTGTCTTGCTCACTTCACTTTTTTAACCAATGGTACAGAAACCACATTTAATTGTGAATTGTTGACACTCCTGTCAAGACAGAAGTTAAAACAACCGTCCAAGAAGGGGACAAATTAAACCCCTGTTCTGGCTGCACTACTCGGCTTTCCCATTTATTTCAACTCCTGCTTATTCTGCTTTCTCCTGCCAACAACCCATCACACACAGCAGCCTCCAGGGTCCTCTGTCTAGCTGGGACAGCAGCCACTTCTGCTACAGGTTTCAAACACTGGGCCACTGGAGGCAAGCACTTTCATCAGGCACTCCTGATTAGTTGCAGGGGGACAGCAGGGGACCAGCGAATGTGTCTCAGCACCTTATGACCTCCCTATTCACAAGGGGAGAACGTTCTGGGACCTTGAGTCTCCCAGTCTACTTTGAAAATAAAGTCATCAAGGAACAGAATATTGACACAAGCCTACAGCATGGATAAACCACAAAAACTATGTTAGGTGAAAAGAATCCGTCACAGAGGACCACACATTATATTATTCCATTTATATGACATGCCAAGCAAGACAAATCTATACAGATAGAAAGCAGTTTAGTGGCTGCCTGCCAGGGGCTTGGAGAAGAAGCCCTGGTGGTACAACATTAAACTCTCGGCTGCTAACCAAGATGTTAGTGGTTTGAACCTACAAGCTTGTGTTGCAGAAGAAAAGACCTGGTTTCTCCTGGAAACCCCCTGTGGCAGTTCTACTCTGACCTAAAGGATCCTAAAGGCTTGCTATGAGTCAGAATTGACTCAGGGGCGCACAGCAACAACAGGGGCTTGAGGGCGGGACATCAGGAGCACTGGATAGGGAGTTACTGCTAATGGGCACCAAGTTTCAAGAGTATAACCATGGTTGCAATCTTTCAACTGTGCAAACACCAGGCCTGCCACAGAAGCTTGCGAAATCATCCTAGGGAAGGTGCTCCACGCCTCCTTGCTGAGTATCACTGCGGTCACCTGCGGAGTGCTCCCCTTGGGAATCTACATACCAACGCAAGTGCCTAGTCCACCCTCCAAAGCAATTTGGGAATCTTTTTATGGAATGGCCATCAGAGCTGTCGTCGTATTATCCTTGATGTCTCAAATGTCATCAAAAATGTCTTCCTTTATCTTTAGGTACAGAAAAAAACCATTGGGGCCAGATCAGGTGAGTAGGGATGGTGCTCCAATACAGTTATTTGTTTACTGGCTAAAAACTCCCTCACAGACAATGATGCAATTAAGTTTATGAATTTGCCACCTTGTACAATGGCCATTCCAGAAAGAATTCCAAAATAGCTCTGAAGGGTGGACTAGGTGCTGGCATCAGCCCATGGCTTCCCAAACGGAGTACTTTGAAGGTGACCGTAGTGATATTCAGCAATTAAGTTCACGGACTTAACTGTCAGATCTCGTATACTAACAACCAATGAATTGTTTACTTTAAATGGGTGAGTTTTATGGTATAAAAATCATATCAAAATACAACTCTTTGGAAAAAAAAAGCTCAAACCCTGTCCAGTGTATCTGTATGTTTTTACTACCTGCTGCTGGGATTGAGGTTCAACCCTGGGAAGGACAGAAGAGAAATAATACGCCCTGGGCACTTGAGCTCATCTCATTCACTCCCTATATCCAGCATGTGGTGGAGGCTGTGGTGGTGCAGTGGTAGAATTCTCACTTTTCATGCTGGAGGCCTGCATGTCATTCTCAGCCAGTGCACCACACGCGGGGCCACCGCCCATCTGTCGGTGGAGGCTGCACATTGCTGTGATACTGAACAGGTCTCAGGTGCACTAGGAAGAAAGGCCTAGTGACTTACTTCCAACAGTTGGCCAGTGAAAATGCTATGGATCTGCAACCAATGACGGGGACGGCGCCGAACCAGGCAGCGCTCTGCTCCACTGTGCAGGGGCTCGCCATGAACTGTGGGCCAGCTCCGTGACAACTAACAGCAGCAATTCATTTTCAGATTTGGGTATTCTCATATGACGATGTTTTTTCTTTATTGTTATTTTTTAAGACTATTTTTAGAGAGGAACATGTAGCTTGTATAGGAGTCACCAGCCCAGGCCCTAGAGTCACTGAGGGGCAGTAGCAGGGCTTCACTATATCTCGTTCCAAGTCCACGTCTCCTCTGGGAAGAACAGGTGTTTCTCATAGCTCTCCTTACTGTATCAAACTATATGCAGGGTTACATCCTTATCTCAGCCAGATTTAGGAACCACTGCCTCATGAAATCCATTTCTCTAAAAGGGCAGGGGAGAGCAAAATAAGTTTTGCCTTTGAATCTGGAATGAATCCCTAACCTCTGATGAGTTTTGCATGGATCCCATAAGAAAAACAAACAAACAAAAACCCAAACCTGTTGCTGTTGAGTCAATTCTGACTCATAGCAACCCTATAGGACAGAGTAGCACTGCCCCACAGTGTTTCTAAGGTACAGCTGGTGGATTCAAACAGTTGACTTCTTGGTTAGCAGCCATTGCTCTTAACCACTGTGCCACCAGGCTTTCCTGGATCCCTTACAGGCTCAATTATTGGCAATCACTGCATCTGACATCGCTCTCTAAAATAACCTCTTCAGCTGCCTCTTCCCTTTATTCTTCTCCACTGAAATCTTTATTGCCAAAACTTGTATTATTTATGTCACTGGCTACTTGTTTTACCCCCTTGGAATAGAAGCTCCCTGAGGCAGAGGTTTATCTGTCTTATTCATGGTCTGCCGCAGGGCTGGGTGCAGTTCCTGGCATTTAGTAGACTCAGTGTTTGAGCTAGAATGTGAACAAAGTCAACAGCACGGGGTACTGATGGGCAGTGCCTCCTGTCAGCAAGGACGTAGCAACCTGCATCTGGTGGAGACTGACCAACCTGAGCAGGCCCCATTTCACCACAGCACTGCAACGAAACCCACAGCTCCTTTTGGTGCTGATGGCAGAACTCAACACCCCGACCCTCACTCACCAAGTAAGGCCACCAAGAGAAGGATCACGACAATGCTGTTGGCGTTCTTCTCTTTGTAGAAGTACAGCAGCAAGCAGAACAGGATGATCTCCACGAGCTACGGGTAGCATCAAGGAGGGAGGTCAGCAGGGACCACTGAGACAGGCAAACCCGGGCAACCCTGGTGGGTTAGGCCAGAGCTTATTTTGCTGATTTCATCAAAGTCTCAGCCCCTCAGAGATGAAAGGGAATTAAAATACTCTGAATTTGCCAACTGGCAATAGATCTCAAATGGAAAAAAAGAAAGAAAGAAAACACTGAGTGACACTCTCTAATCCCTGGATAATACTGAGAAGGAATTCATCGTTCACCTCTGGAGGGAGGGTCTCATGTCCACTGTGTCTTGGATGTTTAAGATTTATTAGGCTGAGACAGTCTCTTCCTACTTCATTGCTCCAGGGGTACCCCCCATCAAAACTGGGTCAGTCAAACAGAAAGGCTGTTGTTCACCACAGAATTTTTTGTTCAAGAATACATGTAGCCAGAAACCCTGGAGGCATAATGGTGAAGTGCTACGTCTGCTAACCAAAAGGTTGGCAGTTCATATCCTCCAGGTGCTCCTTGGAAACTGGACACAGCAGTTCTACTCTGTTCTGTCAGGTCAACTATGAGTTGGAATTTACCCAACAGCAGCCAAATTGGTTTTGGTCTGACACATGTAGCCACACTCCCCTCATTCCCTTAACCAAGCCTTCCATGTGTGCAGAGAAGAAAGAGAACGGCATTTAAGTTAAGGAGGCTGGGTTTTGAACCTGGATTGGCCTCCAAACTAGCTGTGTGGCCTTGGGTAACTCACTTAACTTCTCTGAATCTCTCAGTTACCTCCTCTATGAAACAGGATAATGATTCTTACCCTGCAGGGGCAAGGTGACTAGTACTAATTGTAGCTTACACTTTAATGAACACTTGCTATATGGCCAGCATGCTTCTACACATTTAACCTACGGAAAACTCCTTAAATTAGTCCAACAGTCCCGTGAAGCAAGCAGGAGCACAGAGCTGAGTTGTGAACACAGGGAATCTGGCTCCAGCACCCTGAACTTTCTTACCAGGCTTCACAGAAGAAAAGAGACCCAGTGCCTGGTTCAGAAGACAGTTAATCAGTAGAAATGTGTAATCAGACCCTGGCAAGTCTAAACTTTGAGAAGCTACCCCTTTGCTTCCATAACTGCCCCTTCTACCCTTTAACACTTCAAACATTTGCAAACACTTTCCCAAAAAAGGAAGCCAGTCCCAAGCCAATGAAACAAACCAGAAAACTCTGGCAATGGCTCACTCCACATGCCCACCCAGCCCCCGCTACCGAAGTTTATTTATTACAAAACAACACAGACACATTAACGAGATTTTGAAAAGAATTTAAAGAAAATTACCCATAATTAGAGTACCATAAACCACAGCTGTTTTCATTTTCCCGTTTCTTCCTTGTCTTTGTCCCAGTGAATACATATTTATTTCATCAAGTTGTCATCATAGGCAATGTACAATTCTGTACTGGGCCATTTTTAGTTACTATCAACAATTTTCATGTTTTGTGAAGTTGTCATAATTATCTTTAATGGCTGTAGCACACTCCATCGAACAGATGTGTAGTCATCCTTGACATTCCCCACCACTGTGCGTGTATTCAGGTGCTGCGAGTTTGTGGCCATTCTTCCTGATGCTTGGATGAATGCTGGACTAGCGCTTATAGGGACAGTGAGGTGGCTCTGTGTACAGCTGATCCTCAATGTTCAGATTTCATGCCTACCAATTTTCCTGCTTGTTAAAATTCACTTGTAACCCTAAAATCAATACTCGTGGTAGTTTTGTGGTCATCTGCAGACCATTGCAAAACACTGCAAAATTTAAGTAGCCCAGCACGTACCTTCCCAGATGAGGGTGGACAAGGTGATACCCTGGCCTTCTTGTTCCACCTCTCTGACTGTAAAAAAGTGTCCTCGTCATGCTCTATTCAGTGCCAGGTTTTTGAACTTTTGCGTTTTTTGCTGTTGATTTTGCTGTTTAAATGGCCCCTAAGTATAGTGCTGAAGTGCTGTATAGAGTTCCTAAATGTAGGCAGGCCGTGCGGTGCCTCTGGGAAAACTTGCAAGTGCTAGATAAGCCTCGTTCCGGCATAGATTGCAGTGCTGTTGGCTCTGTGTTGAACACCAACAAATTAACAATATATCCTAGGGTGACTTTAAACACAAGCACACACTAAACAAGGTTATGTACTGATCAGTTGACCAAAACTTGTGACCAGAGGCTCTCAGAAACCTAACTCACTATTTCTCTTTGGAGAAATGCTTGGGTATTCACTAATACAATGTTTGTGGTGATTTTACAGAACGTAACTGCCGTCAAAAATGACAACTGACACATGCTGATCTCTTTCACAAACTAGGAGTTCTATAAGCGCATCTCCTTTAGTTTTTATATCCACAGTTTCTGACACTCAGTAATACTCGATAAATATTTACTGTCTCTGACTTGGCCACATCTCTCTGGCTGGCAACACCGCCTCACAGCCATGACTGAGCACGGCGAGCCCCATCACCTACCGGGCCTCTGTCACACACTGGGTGATTCAGGCACTACCTCATCTATCTCCCAACAGGAGGAGGTCCAGCGATTCTTGCCATTTAATGAGGACAGACTTCACTGCAGCTTCTGGTTAAGTGACTTGGTTGAGGCCACACAGCAGGTAAAGAATTTGGGCCCAGAACTCTCTGAGTGAAAAGCCTGTGTTCTGGAGTAAAGCCTTTCTTGACAAGATGGTTCTTTAACTCTGTCCCACCGACACTTGTCCACACCCACCAGGTACCAGGTTCTTCTACAGTGGCAGGGAGGTGGCATAGCCCAAACCTGGCAAAATTTAGTTTCTGCCTGTGGGCACTCTGAGAAGCAGAAATATCTAGGGCCTCTAGACTCCATCAAGGCACAGTCTGCCTGGATCCGAGAGAAGACAGTGAACACCTCCATCAGCGGGTCAGGGTGAGAGGAAGGAGGCCCTTGAGGTCAGGCAGGCCTGCCTTCAAGTCCAGCTGAGCCCCTTACAGATCCTGTAATTCTGAGTACCTTACCTAACCTGCCTGAGCCCCAGTTCTCTCATCACAAAATGGGGAGAAAAACAGTTATTTTACAAAGTTGTCGACAGAATGTGAGATAAGGCTTAAAAAGTGCTGGGCACACAATGGGAATATACCTGCAGCTTTATCAAACACCTTAGATAGTCTCCTTAATCAGTTTATTTGCAGAACTGAAGCAGGATGGGATTGTATCAAAGGATTGAACTCTGGCTGGGGCTGGGTCAGGGGCACAGGAGACAAAGTTTTCATCAGCTTCCGTTAGCTGTGTGGTATTGGGCAAAAAACACATTCAATTCTATGACTGCTTAATATTTTAACTTTTTTTTTCTGTTGCCATTAAAGTGTTAAGTGCTCACTGTAGAAAATATGGAAGAAAGGCGGAGAAAGCAAAAACACAGTCATAATTCCATCTCCCCCCAAAAAATGACTGGCATTATTTTTTCCATCTAGTCTTATAACCCACCGCCGGTGAGTCACTTCTGACTGACAGAAACCCTACAGGACAGAGTAGAAATGTACCACAGAGTTCCCAAGGAGCACCTGGTAGGTATACACTGCCAACTGTTTGGCTGGCAGATGTAGCACTTAACCACTACACCGCCAGGGTTTCCTACAGTCCTACAGACGTATGTTATACATTCAACTACCTGTACTTCTGACAAAAACAAAGTTAGCATCATACTAAATATTCAGTTGCAGACATATGACTCACAACGTAAGTGACAAAAGCATTTATTTCCTCATGAAGCAATGTACTGTTGACAAGCCTGTCCTTCGGGGTCTGTGAAGTATGACATGACTCATGAATCCCATATTGCTGGGTTTTCAGGTTTCTGGTTGCTAGGACTCTATCTCACATGCTATCATCTCAGGGAGACGGAACAGAAGCTCCTCTTACCGTGTACAACAGAAAAGGCCAGCTCACAAGGTGCTTGGTGATGTTCTCGCCTGTCATCTTCTCGTGGCTGTTGGGTGCAAATGTCACCAGCAAGTACGTGCCCACGACAGCTAAACCACAGCCAACAAAGGACAAAATGTAGCGCCCTGCAGGGTAAGAAGGAGACAGGCTGTCACAGGACTCACTGCAGGAATGCGCTGTAAGCAATGAAAGAACAGGCTTCCCGTGTGGCACAGACTGTCGATTGTTAATGGTTATCTTCTTTAATGTTATTTAAAAAAATCTGTTAATGTTGTATAACATACATACAGAAAAATGCTTAATGAATTCTACAAAGGGAACACACTTATGTAATTATCACCCAGATTAAGAAAGAGAACATTACCTGGATCACAAAAGCCCCCCAGTGTGTTCCCTTCCAGTGCATGCTGAAACCACAGTGCCACTTCAGAAACAGGCACCACTCCATACAATACTGCTGACGAGGGTGCCGTCTGGGTTAGCGCTGTCCTGACTTCTAACAGTACCAACAGCTTTGCCTGTTTTTGTATTTTACAGACGCAGATTTGCATGTTCTTTTGGTCTGTGTGCACTCAGCATCCCGTGAGCGGGTCCTCCGGGTTGTGATGTGTAGCGAGAGTACACTCATTCTCACCAGTGTATAGTGGTCCACTGCACAGCACGCCATTCACTTACTCATTCCACTACTGACGGGCATTTGAGCAGCCTCCAGTTTGGGGTTACCACAAATAATGCTGGTATAAACGTTCCTGTACACGTCTTTTGGAAAGCATTTGCATGTCATTGCTGGGCCATGAGATAGGTGCCTGCTCCGCTTTAGCAGTTACTGTCAAATGACCTTCCAAAGTGGTAGTGCTAATTTACATCACCATCACCAGACAGTGACAGTTCTGGCTGCATCCCTGTTGATACTTGTTAAATTTCATCTTCCTCATTTTAGCAATTACAGCATTACAGGCATTTTAACAGGCATTTCATAGGAAGCATTTTAAAGCTGTAACTACTTGGTGAGCCAGCTTAAAAATCAATCAATCAACAAATAAAACAGGAAAACAGAGTTTCAGAGCTTACCATACACCTTTTTAAAAACTACCTAATCTTTTCCCAACTGGCTATTTAACCTACTCCTGAAGGAAATATCTACAAACTTGCAATGTTCTGGAACGACAGAATTTGCAGAAACTGTTAGGAGCGCAGGAGGCATGCACCAGAGTGACAGGTAACAGACTCTGCCTCTTTCACTTCCGTTCAGCCTTATCAGGTGATGAATAGCCTGTCCAACTCAGCCTCAGGCAAGAAGAAAAGGGCTGTGAGTTTGAGTTGTACTTATGGGGACCAAAGACTGCTGGATTTTTCTAGAATAGTTCTGACTATATTTATTTTATTCTCCTCCAAATGATATCATATTAAATGTCTTTAATTTTTAGTCTTAGCACTGACATTTTATTTTTTAAAAGTAGTTGTTCACATTTTCAATGAATGAATGAAAAATGGTTAAATTTAACAGTGTCAAATCTGTGCTAAAATAAGCAAGCCTGCTCTCTTAGGCAGGAATGGGTCTTACTCACCTCCGTGCCTGTAATGTTCAGAGCAGATCTATCACACAGGGAATGTTTGCTGAATTTAATGGAACTATATGGGGGCTCTGATGGTACAGTGGTTAAGCATGTAGCTGAATCCACCAGCTGCTCCTTGGAAATTCTGTGGGGGCAGTTCTACTCTGTCCTATAGAGTAGCAGTGAATTGTAGCAGACTCAGCAGCAACGGGTATGGTCTTGGTTTTGTTTCTAGGTAGGGTAGCCGTGTACAGCTGGGCAGGTGGTTCACTGCAGCTGGCTGAAGGGGTGAGGAGAGCTAGAGATCTAGCTCACGCTCTGCTCACCAAAGTGTGTGCCCATAGGACTATGGCTACTCAGAGATGATGTCTTTTTCCAAGTCACACAAAGCACTGCACTAGCATAGCTTCCATCCCTAGAGTGGCCCTGTGTTATAGATTGAACTGTGTCCCCCCCAAAACATGTGTAGCCATGTGGCTGGGCCATGATTTCTAGTGTTTTGTGATTGTCCTCTATTTTGTGATTTTCCTATGCTGTGTGTTAAAGGATCAGGGTGGGACTGTAAATCCTTTTATAAGATCACCTCCCTGCTCCACTGTTTCCCTGGAGCATGGCTTGCCCTCCTCCCTTAATTCTTTCATCTTAAAAGAGATAAAAGGAATAAGAAGCAAGCAGAGAACTGGGAACCTCCTACCAACAATAAAGATGCACCAGGAGAAGAATGCGTCCTTCAGACCTGAGGTTCCTGCGCCAAGACGCTCCCTAGACAAAGACTGGACTTTCCTCCAGAGCTGACAAGGATGAAAGCCTTCCCCTGGAGTGGACATCCTGAATTTGGACTTGTAGCCCACCAGACTGCGTCAGAATAAACCTTCCTTTGCTAAAGCCATCCACTCTGTGGTATTTCTGTTAGAGCAGCCCTAGCTGACTACAACACCGAGGTACTCCTTTCTTTTCTTCCTTTGCCACCCCAGTCTACATGAGGCAATAGATCTACGTGTCTCCACTCTGCAAACCCAATGTCTTCCTTGGGAGGACTGTCTCCAGGTCTAGTGTGGGTACTGAGGGATAAGGAAGGGGAATGTCATCAAATTCACCTGGTTGCACACCTAAGCCACATGCTCCAATCTAGTTTCTATTAACAATAAAGCCTAACTTTTGATCTCCTGTGTCTGCCTTCCATTGCTTTAGAACTGAGTCAGGGAAGGAGGGTGCTTTCAACTGGGCCTTCTAAAATCCAAAGAAAAGATGCCAAATACATACTGATTGAAAGGAATGAACAAAAGTCCATTTTAAAAAGCATTACTGCTGATTCTGGTTGTTTGGGAACCGCTGATTTAATAACCCAGGTTTCAGGAGCCTGCTGAGGAGGGAATACAGGACCCCTGAGGGGCATGGGGGAGGGATGCCCTCTAGACCGGGGCAGGTTGGTGCGACACTGAACAAGAAGTATGAGCATAAAATCAATGACAGGCCTCAAATCACCAGACTTACTCAGAAAATCCTTAGGTTTCCATTTCTCTTTGATGAATATGATTCCAATGATGGCACTAGCTGTTAAAAAAAAAGGCACAAAGAAAAGACAGTTACAGCACCTGTCTGCCCACTGGGGACCTCTGCCCATGCCCTTCAGGTTAGGTCAGTTGCTCTGGATGGTGGTACTTCCTAATCTGCCACTCATGCTCTCAGTAGCTTGTTCTCCTCTATCTTCTCCACTATCCTTCTCAGAAAGGAAGGCTTCCTACAAGGTCAAGAGCACTGTGCACTGAGTGCTGTGCAATAGGCTATTCAGAAAAGGTGGCTTTGGCACATTCAGTCTCTGAAGTGAGTTTCTGAGTGGGGATACGGAGGCTGAGAGATAAAGAACCCATCCACAATCACTCAGCTAATAAGGGAAGGCACAACTTGAACCCAGAACTGTCGGATGCCAGGCCTCTTATTCCTTCCATGGCAACATGCCTCTTTGACACCCTCCCTCTGGACCTTTCTCTCCCTGACTTGCCCATATTACAGATGTATTCAAGCTCCCTAATGACTGTCTTAAAGGACAAGGCTGGCAATCAGTGCGGACAGGGAATCAAGGGAGTTAGACAGGACAGCCCTGGTGGCACCGTGGTTAAGAGCTGTGGAAGCTGCTAGCCAAAGGGTTGGCAGTTCAGATCTACCAGCTGCATCTTAGAAACCTCATGGGGCAGTTCTATTCCGCCTTACAGGGACTCTATGAGTTAGAATTGATTTGACAGCAAGTTTTTTTAGATATAAGTGATAGGCAGAGCTGAGCAATAAGGGTTCAAACCCTAATATCTATAGGGGCTGGAAAGTAACATAAATGTGGAAAGATGGTCAGATGTAAGACAGTAGAAAAAGTTGGAGACTGTGTTGAACTAATTTCCTCAACTAAAGGCATTCAAATTACAATTAAAAACAGACTGTGGGTGGGAAAAAACAGTCTATTTGAAAACTTCATTCATCACATGGGCTGCCCATTTACCAACCCTGGTCAAGACAAAAAGGGCCTTATAATAGGATCAGGGAAAACAAATAGGTTTCTGCTCTTTTGCCAACTCTAGCTAATTGGTAGTAGCCCCATCTAGGCTCAGTTGGAAGGAGTGTTGTAACTGAATAATGATGTCTGCCTTGGGGACAAGAGGGGACACAGAGTCACCATGCATCTGCCATTCCTGGTGTAGAAGAGACTCTTCTTAACTCAAGGAGGAACACAGCCTGAAACACTACTTTCTCCTTTAAGTGCAGGGAAGTGTTTCCAAACAGTGTAGTGCTTGTCATCAACTTGGAAAAGAATTATTTCAAAGCAAGTTCCTTTCCCAGCCCCTCTGTACAAAAAGCTATTGTTCACTAATCCACTAACACGTTTTATTTAAGAAATTTTTTTTTCCTTCTAATGCTGTCTTATGGACTCCAAAGTTCCTTTGTCTTTTAGTTGGCACAAATGCTCTGAAATACCAGTTCAGTGATTACAAAAGTCATACAACACCAGCAGATGAAAGGGTTAATGATGCTTTAAAAGCAGTATCAGTCTGGAGCCAGATAGCCCAATTCATATTCTAGCCCTGCCACTCACTAGCTGTGTGACTCTGGGTAAGGAACCTCACCTTTCTGAGTCTCAGTTTCCTCACCTGTGAAATAAGGATAGTAACAGTATCTCCCTCCTCATAAGGACATTCGGGGGTTTAGATGAATTAACCTCCATAAAGTGCTTAGAACAGCATCTTTGGTGTATATGAAGCCTGTGTGTTAGCTGTTATTACCAGTGCAAGAACTGGCTAGATGAGTCTCTTTGACCCTAGTGGTGACACTCTGGTCACACAGGTAGGTGAGTCCTGGAGAAAAGGTGGAGGAGTATGCTGGTCTTACCTATCACGGAGACTGCACTGAGAGGTACAATCAAGGAGAGTGGAGCAAAGGCGTAGGAGGCAAACACACTGAGCTCGCCCAGCAGCATCAGGAACAGGCCCAGCCACCATGTCTTGGTCTTGAAATAGGCCCGGGGATCCTTGGCGCCTGCCAGACGGATGTGGCAGTACTTCTAAAAACCCAAGAAACAGCATAATTTGCCCAACCATTTTGGGGAGAAATGTTCTAATATACCTATCCCGAATCTACACCTCCCTTGCTCCCACTTTAAAAACTAATTTGGGGAAATGCGTTAATATTTTTTGGAGTCCTTAGACAACTGAAATACTGGCATGTTATTCTAAGGTAGTAGCTCCCAAACTGACTGGGAATCCTTACAGACTTTCTGGGAAGCTTAAATAACAACGTGCCTGTCTGGGCCCCATCCTCGGGTTGGCCCCTGTAGGGGTGGGGGGGGGTGGTGGGTGAGGCCTGGATATGTACATTTATAATACACACTATGGGCTACATGCAGCTTGGGGAAGGGACCCTAGTCTAAAGATCCCCAGGCCAGCCTGGCCCCAGAACTGATCATCTCCCTCTAACTAAAGCTCCCAGGATGTCCCAGGTCTGGGATGCCCACTGAGACATCTCTCTCATATGGAAATACTGGTGACTCTTGCTGGACACCCACATGGGTACCTGTGAACCCTGTCCTCCCTGCAATGAACACCTGGCTCAAGCAACGCCCATATTCTTTCTTCTGGAAATGTGAACTGGGACACAGAAGCCAAGGCATAACTACAGAAGGCAAGGAAACCGTGTGGACTTAGAGGACCAAGGTGGCCCCTTGGGGAGGACCACAATGGGGCTGTCTTGGAAGAAGGATGGGCAGAACGTTCTTCAGCAGTGAGGATGGTGAGCTTCTGTTTTGTGTACTTTGGATATGTTCTCAGGAAGGACCAGTCCCTGGAGAAGGACATCATTCTTGGTAACACAGAGGGTCAGGAAAGAAGAAGACCCCCAGTGAGACACAGTGACATAGTGGCGCAATAATGGGTTCACAAATAGCAAAATTGGGAGGTTGGTGCAGGACTGGGCAGTGTTTACTTCTGTTTTCCCTATGGTCGCTATGAGTCAGATCTGCCTTGACGGCACCTAGAACACCCCAGTGAGGCCGCATGGAAGCAAATGTGCAAGCAGAGATGCCGGTCTGAAGGAAGAAAGGAATTAATCAGACAAGGAGCTAGGAGTTCATGGGGTTCATAAATACATGGAAACGCCCACATGTGAGCTGAGATGTAGAAAGTACACACGCATGTTCACAGGTATCATGGGCACTCCTGGGCCAGTGGAGGGGACTTGGCCAGTATGCCAGGAGACTTACCCTTTTAGCAGGTGTCAAGAGTCTGGGTGTCTTACAAGCAGTCTGAGAATGGGGTGTAGGAGGTTTATTTGGGTGGTAGTTTTGGGAAGCACAAGTAAGGGAGCAGGAAGTGAGCCAAGGAAAGCAGAAGAGCCAGTGAGGAGTACATTCACTGCTAAGCTGTGGACAACAGGGTTCAGTGCTGGGTCCTCTGAGAAACTCAGTAAAACTAGCCTCGTGGTCATCCTAACAGATGACAAGCCTTTACTCTTTCATCTATAAATCTGCTCAAAACTACAACTGCAGGGGCACACAGGTGGGCCACGGGGACCTGGCGAGGGGCATCACCCACATCTGCTAGCAACAGGGCACTCTTAAAGGCTTTCAAGTAATAGGGAGTGCTACAATCAGAGCTAAGTGTATAAAGGAAACCCTGGTGGCATAGTGGTTAAGTGTTACATCTGCTAACCAAAAGGATGGCAGTTCAAATCCACCAGGCACTCCTTGGAAATTCTATGAGGGCAGTTATACTCTGACCTATAGGGTCCCCATGAGTTGGAATCAACTTGATGGCACTGGATTTTGTCTTAAGTGTATAAGAAGATAATTCTGGGTGGCCTTTGGTAAAGCAAATGGGAGGTCAATAAGGAGGTCACTGTAATAGCTCAAAAGAAAAAAGGTGAGGACCTGACTCAGGGCAGTGATGGTGGGCATGTGGGTTGGGGCACAGGATCAGGAGAGATTCTGCAACAACACAAGGTACTGTCCCAGGCCCAGCCTAGAGATGAGTAGGCAATGAATGTCTCACAGAGAAGAAGACAGCTGGACTGCCTTTCCTGTACCTCAGCCCCAGACAGTGCAGCAGACAGGAACTTACCTGGAGGTTAAGTGCAATGCTGACCACAAGGTGCCCAAAAATTGCCAAGAGAGCGCCAATCAAGTTTTCCTGTAAAGGACAATTCACAAGAGTAGGCATGAGTTAGACCTAAGCCAAGGTGTCCCAGGACACATTTGATACCTGTTTGCTGCCCCAAAACAAAACCAGAAAAGTAATATCTGTCCCAAAGCCACATCCCACATCCTCTACTGGAATTTTACTGCCCGAAGTTAATCTGGCTGCCTTGCTGTTTATAAAACATTGTTCCAGAATGGAAGCTTCCAGAAGCAACATTCTTTGGCTGCCTTGCCACGAAAACCTGATGAGATTAACCCATTCCACTACTCTTCTGAAGGTGTTGACCTGTCACCACCTTGTGCAAAAAAAAAAAAAAAAAAATTCAGAAATAGAACTTACAAGAGACACACAAATGGGGAAACCATCTTATCAATAGATTCTTTATGTTCCCAGATGAGTCTGAATGAGACTTCTTCAGCTAGCTAGTAGATTAAAACCCCAAACCAAATCACTGCCATTGAGTTGATTCCAACTCATAGTGACCCTACAGGACAGAGTAGAACTGCCCCATAGAGTTTCCAAGGAGCACCTGGCAGATTTGAACTGCCGATCTTCTAGTTAGCAGCCACTATACCACCAGGGTTTCCTTAGGATCTATTCAATTATTTAATTTATAAAAACTTAATTTACATCACCACAAAAATTTCTTAGCATATTTTTTCAATTTAAAAACAATTACCATTAACATCATTTTTGATAAATATAAAATAACTTATGGATATATCATTTTTTACAACTGCTTCTCTATTATTTTGCATTTAGGCTGTTTACCTTTTTATTTTTGTGATCAATACTGTCATGAATTGAATCGTGTCCCCAAAAAATATGTGTATCAATTTGGCTAGGCCATTATTCCCAGTATTGTGGGACTGTTCATCAATTTGTCATCTGATGTGATTTTCCTATGTGTTTTAAATCCTACCTCTAAGATGTCAAGGAAGCTGGAGAGGCGGCAGTTGCGTTAATGAGGCAGGACTCAATCTACAAGATTGGATTGTGTCTTCAGGCAATCTCTTTAGCGACTTGAGAAAGACAAACGAGCAGCGAGACATGGGGACCTCACAGTACCAAGAAAGCAGTGCTGGGAGCACAGTGTGTCCTTTGGACCTGGGGTTCCTGTGCAGAGTAGCTCCTAGTCCAGAGGAAGAATGATAAGAACTTTCCTCCAGAGGTGACAGAGAAAGAAAGCCTTTCCTTTGAGATGATGTCCTGAATCTGGACTTCCAGCCTACTAGACTGTGAGAAAATACTTTTATCTTTGGTAAAGTCATCTGCTTGTGGTATTTCTGTTATAGCAGCACTAGGTGACTAAGACAAATAACCTTGCTATCTTTGTGCATTTGTGTGGACTATCCTGTTGGGCTAAATTCTTAAAGTTAGGATTGCTGGGTCAAAGTATACTTGATTTAGCATTTAAACCCAAAAATGAGATTTTGGGACATCCAGGCTCAGGCTTTATAGCTTCTGTTTTTACTCAGGAGGAAACCCAGCCACATGTAAGGACAGCCAGACTATCCCCAAGGAGAAAGGAGGCCATACAGAGAACCAAACAGACATTTAAGTAAAAACAGTTAACACCAAGAAAAGACAAGCCCAGCGACACACCAGCCAAATGCCAGCTGATTAAGCTGTCTCAGCTAAGGCTGCAGATATGAATGGGGCCATCTCGAATTTTTGAGCACTGGTCTTAACTGAGCATCTCAGATGATACCGCATGGAATACAGATGCAACAACAGCTAACTGCTACTATTAGTGGACCAAGGTTGCTTAATGATCCATCTAATTTTTGACCTGAACTAAAGAACTGAGTCTTTTCCAAGCACTGATTGATAGGTGGCTTCTATCTTCTGTCTGATTTGCATATGAATATTTCTACTGATTGATTGGTTTCCTCCCTTTTGGCGGTTAGTTATTTTACTTTCTGGCTCTAAAAGCTCTTTACAGTAATTTCATGAACTCAGCATACATTTATTTAACTCTTTGTTACTTTTTAAATGAGACAAAATTTATATAACATTAAATTCAGAATTTTACTGTTTTCAACATCCACAATTTATTGTTTTTTAGTAGCTGTACAAACATCACAACATCTAACTCCTGAATACTTCCACTGTCCCCGAAGTACACTCATTAGCAGTCACTACCAACCCACTTCTTTCCCCATCCCCTGGCAACTACCAACCTACTTTCTTTTTCTATAGATTTACCTGTTCTGGTTTTGTGTGTGGCTAATTTCATTCTGCATAATGTTTTCACATGTGTCAGAACTTATCTGTATGGCCAAATAATATTCTATTATACAGATACACCATATTTGGTTTGCCCATTCATCTGTGTGTAGGCATTTGTGTTGTTTCTCCTTTTTAGCTATTATAAACAAAGTTCTTGTACAAGTTCTGTACATACGTTTTTAATTCTTTTGAGTATATACTACTTGGAGTCAAATTGTTAAGTCACATAGTAACTCTATGTGCAATCTTTTGAGGAACTTTCAAACTGTTTTCCATAGCAGCTGCACCAATTTACATTCTTACCTGTAGAATTTGCCCAATTTCTCAACATCCTTACCAACACTTCTTACTGTCCTTTCTTAAATATATTTTTTATTTTAGCTTCTTGAGTGGATGTGAAAGGAACCTTGGTGGTGCAATGGTTAAGTACTTGGCAGCTAACCAGAAGGTGTTCAGTCTGAAACTACCTGGTGGCTCTGTGGGAGAAAGACCTGGCAATATGGTCCCATAACGATTACAGCCTAGAAAACTTTATGGGGCAGTTTTGCTCTATTACAAGAATTGCTATGAGTTGAAATCAACTTAAGTGCACCTAGTAACCACAGCAGTAGATGTGAAAGAGTCCCTTGTAACACAAACAGTGAAGTCCTCTACTCCCAGCTGAAAGGTTGGTGGTTCAAAGTATACAGAGGCACCTTGGGATGCAGGTCTGGAAATCCACCTTCAAAAGGTCACGGTGATGAAAACCTGATGCAGCACAGCTCTACTCTGCATACACGGGGTAGCTAGAAGTCAACTGATGGCAACTAACAACAATAGCAAGGGGTATGAAGAGGTGTTTTATTGTGGTTTTGATTTGTATTTCCCTGATGACTAGTGAGAAACCCTGGTGCTACAGTGGTTAAGAGCTATGGCTAACCAAAAGGTCAGCGGCTCAAACCCACCAGGTGGTCTTTGGAAACCCTATGGAGCAGGTCTACTCTGTATATCACACAGAACCACTTACAAGCCAAAAATCTCTACAGATAAACCAATAAACATCATAAATGGCAAAGAAATTAAAGTTGTCAAGGCTTTTACTCTCCGTGGATCAACAATCAATGTGTATAGAAGCATCAGACAAGAAATCTTACAACCTTAATACACTGGGCAAATCTGCTATATGCCAAAGCCAAGTGAGACCTCTTTAAAGTGTTAAAAAAGCAAAGATGTCACTTGAAGGACTAAGGTGCACTTAAGCTGTGTTCTCTTCAATGGCTTCATGTGGCTGCTAAAGCTGGGCTATGAAAAAGGAATTCCGCATTAAGAAACATGTGGGACTCTATTAAGAGGAATAATCTTCAATTAACTGAAGTTCCTGAACAAGGAGGGATAGTTGAAAGCACACAGTATTGTTGTTAAGTTGCTTCAGAAAACTTCTCTGAAATTATGAAAGAAGAGAACATAGGTATCCAAGACGTGTATTGAAAGCCACAAAAACTACACTGCAAAAGAAAGACATCAAGACATATTATAATCAAGCTTAATAAAACGAAACATAAACAGATTCTCTTAAAGGCAGTGAGCCTCAAAGCAGAGCTAACATTCAGAGGGAAGCCCTGTAGGCTTTCATCTGACTTCTCAGCAGAAAGGGTGTTAGCAAGGAGGCACTGGGACGACACATTCAAAGCCTTGCAGAGGAAAACTTCCAACCAAGAATTACATATCCCACAAAACCGTTTTTCAAATACAAAGATGAAACTAAGGCATTCGCAGATAAATACAAGCTTAGAGACTTTGTAAAAACCAAACCAACACTACAAGAAATACTGAAAGAAGCTCTTTGCCTAGAAAAACAAAACCACTAAGTATATATTTAAGGAGGTAAGGCAAGATACAGCATCCAGAAACCTACTGTTAGGGAAGTCACAAAACTCAATCAAAACTACAACATTAAAAGAAGGGAACCAGTGATCATATCACGACAACTATGACACCATCACACTAAAAAGAGGGATATACTACAGACTATAGTTATAGTCTTTTCAGATGGAGAGGAAGTTAAAAAGATATGCAGACAAAGGAATTCAAACTGTAGTGTTGATGAAGAACACTGAATATACCAGAGACTGCCAGAAGAATGAACATATTATTATAAGGGACCAATTGCTGGAGAAAGACATCATGCTTGGTGAGGCAGAGGATCAGAGAAAAAGAACACTACTTTCAATGAGATGGACTGATACAGTGGCTGCAACACTGGGCTCAAACACAGTAATGATTGTGAGAATGGCATACGACCAGAGAGTGTTTCATTCTGTTATACATAACTATGAGGCAGCTACAGCTAGAGTTAGCTCAGCAGCACCTACCAACAATTTCTTTTAGTATATTATTTGTGAGTTATTTTCTTAGCGGTTGCCCTTGGGATTACAATTAACACCTTAATTTATAACAGTCTAGTCTGGATTAATACTAACTTAATCACAATAATATACAAAAAGTGCTCATGTGACTTGTTTTACCCTGTCCCTGCCTGTGATTATGCTATCATTGCCACAAATTTCTTTAATGCCTTTTAAAACTTAATCAACTTGATATGGGTAGACAGAATTCTGCACTCCTTTTACTTAAAAATGATATCCAATTGGATTTTTCATGTCTCTCCTGGCTTTGCTAATCAACACTAACTATTTAGTTTGTGTTCCTAAATAAATGGTTAATTGGAACACAAACAACAGTACAGAGGACAAAGGGATCCATGTCAGAAGACAGAAGTACTGATAGATGGAATTTCAAAGGAAGAATTCATTCTGGGCATGAGGTCTGGACTACTTGTCTCAGTGTCATGGGGCAAAGGCAGGAGGGCTGTAACTCAAATCCAGGCTCCAAGATTTCCAGCCTGAGTTTTTGTCTGACTGCCTGGCATCCCTCTCTACCTTCACACAGTACTCAGCCCAAGATTGCACATATCCAACACATTCTGTCAACATTTACAGCCTGAAGGGGATGACAGATAGCATCCTGCAAGGGGCAAGATTTCTTTCTAATTTTAGGATGACACCATTCTCTTAAGGAACTGCTATACCAAAAGAAATGGGTGAGAGGGTGGTTACTAAAAGGTTGGGCTCTGGAGTCAGGCAGACCTTGGCTTGAATTTAGTCTCTGTGACTCATGACAACATGACATGGGCATATCTCTCCACATCTGCTTCCTCCTGATCTACAAAAATGGAGCTATTGAGATTACTTATGCTCAGGGTAGCTGTAAGGATAAAAAGATAACCTGTTGGAAACAGCACAGTTCCTGGCATCAGTCACAGGGATCAGTGAAACAGGTTTCTTTATTACAGGACTTCTCAGAGCCTTCAAAAAGTACTAGCTATCATAGTTGGAAACCCATCATTAGCTAATGGTGGGATGTCATGGTAACCTCCTGTGTGTCAGCCATGTGCTAGCAAGATGCAGACACAGTGCTACTAGAGAGAGCACAGCCTTTGGAAAGCAACAGAGCAAGCTGTAAAGATTAGAAATGATGAGGCCAATGAGAGTGATAAATACTGACTTGAGCATTTACTATGGGCCAAGTATTACTCTAAGTACTTCATACATGTTAACTTACTTAATCCTCACAAGAACCCTACAAGGTAGACAATATTATTATCTAATTTTACAGGGAAGAAACTGAGGCACAAAGGATAAGATAGAGCTGGTAAGTGGTTGAAGCAGAATTGGAATGCCGATGGTCTGACACCAGAGTCTATGCTCATAACTGTTATGTCAAACTATGCAGTACACTGCTTCCATAAAGACAACAGCCAAGAAAACCTATGGAGCAGTTCTACTCTGTAACACATGGCGTTCATGAGCTGGAATCAGCTAATTTTTTTTTTTAATGAGGGGCTATAAAATTTGTTCCTGACCCTGTGGTTCCCAAGCTAACGGAGAACACAGCATATTACAATATATTAAAGATGGTACAGTTTATCTTACTGTGGTATGTTGCTGTGATGCTGGAAGCAATTCTACCCAGTATTTCAAATGCTAGCAGGGACATCCATGGTGGACAGATTTCAGCATAGTTTCCAGACCACGACAGACTAGAAAGAAGGAGCTGGCACTCTACTTCTGAAAAAATTGACTAAGGAAAACTTTATGGATAGCAGCAGAACACTGTCTGATATAGCACCCAAAGGTGAGACCCTCAGGTCAGAAAGCACTCAAAATACAACTGGGGAAGAGGTACCTTGCCAAAATAGCCAACCTTAATGATATGGATGGAGTCAAGCTTTTGGGACTTTCTTTATTTGCTGATGTGGCATAACATAAAATGAGAAAAAAGCACTGCAAACATCCATTAGTCATCAGAACACAGACTGCAAAGTATGAATCAAGAACTGGGAGCCATCAAAAATGAAATGGAATACATAAAAATCAATACTCTAGGCATTAATGTGTGAAATGGATTGACACTGGCCATTCTGAAACAGACAATCACATGGTCTACTACATCAGGAATAATAAATTGAAGAGAAACGGCATCCCACTATTGTCAGAAAGAATATGTCAATATCTATCCTGAAGTATGTCACTGTCAGCAATAGGACAATATCCATGTCTACAAGGAAGATGAGTTAACACAAATTATTGTACAAGTTTACATACCTACCATAGATATGAAAGATGAAAAAATTGAAGATTTTTACCAACTTGCAATCTGAAATTGATCAAAGATGTACTATTACTGGTAATTATAATGAAAAACATGGAGACAAGAATTAGCAGTTGGCAAATATGGCCTTGGGATAGAAGCAACGCTGGAGATTGCATGATAAAATTTTGCAGAACAATGAATTATTTATGGCAAACACTTTTTTCCAACATAAACAGTGACTGTACAGGCAGATCTCATTAGATGGAATACACAGGAATCAAACTGACTACATCTGTGGAAAGAGATGGCAGAGAAGCTCAACAAGAACAAGGCTGGGGCTGGCTGCAGAATGGACTATCAATTGCTCATATGCAAGTTCAAGCTGAAGCTGAAGAAAATTAAAACAAGTCTACAAGAGCTAAAATACGACCTTGACTATATCACAGCTGAATTCGGAGACCTGATTTAATCCACCAAACCCTAATGACTGAAGACTACATGAGCTGTGGAATGATCTAAAGAACATTCTACATAAAGAATGCAAAAGGTCATTAAAGTGGCAGAAAAGGACAGAATGGATGTCTAAAGAGACTCTGAAACTTGCTCTTGAACACTGAGTAGCTAAAGCAAAAGAAACGATGGAGTAAAAAGATGAATAAAAGATTTCAAAGAATGACTTGAAAGCACAAAGTCAAGTATTGTAATGAAACATGCAAAGACTTAGAGCTATAAAACCACAAGGGAATTACATGCTTGGCATTTCTGAAGCTGAAAGAACTGAAGGAAAAAAATTCATGCCTCAAGTTGCAACAACATAAGATTCTATGGCCAAAACAGTGAATGATGCAGGCAGCATCAAAAGAAGACGGACAGAATACACAGACATCACTGTGGAGCAAAAAGAATTGGTCAACATTTAATAATTTCTTGAGGTAGTATATAATTAAGAACTGATGGCAGTGAAGGCCGAAGTTTAAGCTACCCTGGAAGCACTGCTGAAAAACAAGCCTCCAGGAATTCAGAGGACATCAACTGATAACTTTCAACAAACAGATGCAGTGCTGAAGGTGCTCACTTGTCTACACCAACAAGTCTGGAAGACAGCTACCCGGCCAATTGACTGGAAGAGACCCGTATTTGTGCCCATTCCAAAGAAAGCTGATCTAACAGAATGCAGAAATTATGAAATGATATTGCTGATATCACATGCAAGTAAAATTATGCTGAAGATAACTCACAAATGATTGTAGCAGTACACTGACAGGGAACTGCCAGAAATTCAAGTCAGAGACAAAAGAGGGTATGGAGGGCTATCAATGCTGATGTCAGATGGGATCTTAGCTAAAAGCAGAGAATACCAGAACAATGTTTACCTGTGTTTTACTGACTATGCAAAGGTATTCGACTGTGAAGATCATAGCAAATTATGGATAACATTGAGAAGAATGAGAATTCCAGAAACTTAATGTGCTCTTGTGGAACATGTATTTAGACCAAGAAGCAGTTGTTTGAACAGAACAAAGGGGATGCTACATGGTTTAAAAATCAGGGTTGTATTTTTCCACCATACTTGTTACATCTGCACGCTGAGCAAACAATCTGAGAAGCTGGACTCTGTGAAGAAGAACACGGCATCAGGACTGGAGGAAGATTCATTAACAACCTGCATTACACAGATGATACAGTCTTCCTTGCTGAAAGAGGACTCGAAGCACTTACTGACTACTGATCAAAGATCACAGTCTTTAGTATGAGTTACATTTCAACATAAAGAAAACAAAAATCCTCACAACTGGATCAATAAGTAATGTCCTGATAAACAAAGATGGAAGTTTGTCAAGGATTTCATATTACTTGGGCCCACAATCAATGTCCATACAAGCAACGGTCAAGAAATTCAAACGATGTATTTGCATTGGGCAAATATGCTGCAAAAGACCTCTCTGACGTGTTAAAAAGCAAAGATGTCACCTCGAAGACTTAGGTGCTACTGACTCAATCCACGGTATTTTCAGTCACCTCAAATGCATGCAAAAGCCGGAAATGAATGAGGAAGACTGAAGAATTGATGCCTTTGAGTTACGATGGTGGTGAGGAACACTGAAAATGCCATGGACTCACAAGTCTGTCTCGCAAGAATTCATGCTCATTAGAAGCAAGGATCATGAGGCTTCGTCTCACACATTGCAGACATGTTATAAGGCAGGACCAGTCCACGGAGAGAAGCACATCACACCTGGCAAAGTAGAGTGTCAGTGAAAAAGAAGATGACCCTCCAGGAGATGGACTGACAGGGTGGCTGTAACAACAGGCTCAAATATAGTGGTAATTGTGAAGATGGGCAGGACCAGGCAATGTTTTATTCTTTCGTGCAGGGGATGAGTATGATTGGGAACCAGCTTGATGGCACCCACCACCACTACCACAAGAGCAACAGCAATGTAGAACAGGGATGGAATAGCATTCTAGACAGTCATCCATTGTTCACTGCCTAATACACACCATGCTCTGCCTCTGCTCCTATGGTACATACTAAACAACAAATTATTTAATCATAATGCAGTTAGTGCTACTTAGGAGAAGCATAGAGCACTCCAAGAATGTATGATCTAGTGTGTGGGCAGAGCCAGGGTCAAGGGAGGTCAGAGGCTAGGGAAGACTTCTCTGAGGAATGACCTCCAAAAGGAGACCTGAAGGCTTAGAGAGCTGGGGTGGGATGCAGGAAGCCATTCCACAGCCTTGGGGAGCTCCTGAGGTGGGAACAACCATGGTGCCTTTGAAGAAGAGAAAGAAAACCAGTGGGGTGCAAGACCCAGTGAAAAGTGCGGTCAAATGCACCAAGACGTAAAAGAAAGCTATGTGTGTGACAGCCTCAGGACTGATGATGGACTCTGTGCTGGGGAGGTGTCTTGTAAAGGAGAGAAAAGTGAATACCGAAGGGGAAGGTCTAAGAGATGGGCTCCAAATTGGGTGGGTTTCTCCCTTCCTACCCTAGTGAGTTTGAACATGGCTTGGAGATAATAGGGAGGCTGTGAGGACTAAGTTTCTAAAAGAGAAATCAAGTTGGCAAGGGCTAGAAGGTCATGCCTGTCAAATCAGGCAGCCTAGAGACTTTCCTCTACGAGATGTTTGCTGATAACGGCAGTTTTAAGGGCTCAATCACCTCATATCCTCACTTCTATTTCTGCTCTTTGCTAGCCTCTGGTAGCTTCCCTTTCCCATCTCACTCTTCACAAAAGCTTTTTCCCACTTCATCAGAGGAAGGGTCAGCCTTCAATCATCTGAGAATCTGACTCTGGTACACTGCCCAAGTTGTAACAATCACCAGGAAACCAGGGTAAATTTAGAAATTTTATTTCCCAGAATATTTCTTTGCTGATAATCAAGGCACCATAATACCAGTTGCAGAGACTACTACTTTTTTCCTCTGCCTCGTACATAATCCTATTAAGGCATGGTATCAGCATTGGACCTTGTTAGGATATTTTGAAATTAAGAGTCTGATTTGACTGATGGTTGGACAATGAGGCCTAGTTTTGTTAATTAAAGAAAACAACAACAAAACCAGTTGCCAACTCATGGCAACTGCATGCGTTTAAGAGTAAAAATGTGCTCCATACGGTTTTCAATGGCTGATTTTTTTGTAAACAGATTGCCAGGTCTTTCTTCCAAGTCACTGCCAATGTCTTGGTTAGCAGCTGAGCATGCTAACCACCCAGGGACTCCTAACGTGATCATATTCCAGATGTATTACTTCATTCAAATAAGTCAAATCTGCAGCTCTAGGCTTAACAAAAATAGATTCAAAGCATGCAAAACAGCATTTTACAGTTAAAACATAAGAATATTTGTTTTATACTTATTAAGCTATATACAAATATATATATTAAAACATATTACAGGGAAAGATATAATAAAACTAACAATATTTTAATTTCCCCAACCTAGAGGCAAGGTGCCTCTAACCGATAAAATGTATGGGCATAATTGATCATGTTTTCCTGGTGTCACAGAAATTGTGAAAGTAAATTATGTTGTAAGTTAGGTGTTTCTAAGTCTTTGCTTTGAATGGATCATACTGTTAGCTGATAGATCAATAAAAAAAGTTCATCATTCTGTAACTGTTTAGCACAAAATCTGGAAGGAGTGCAAAGCACGCAGGGACAGTGCTCTAATACTCCATCCATCCCAGGTAGGTATTCACGTGAACAAGGTTCTCAGCATTTCCAGCTATCAAAACGAAACTTGAGATAGAACTAATGTTAAAATCTCTGTCATTGTAGTAATCAGTAATATTTGTACTGAATACATGAACTAGTTTTAAAAAGCCCCATTTTTTACTTCCAATAAAATGTGACTTTCACTTAACAGTTATTATAAAACTTTATGTTTCCAGTTGCTTTCATTCAAGTGTACTAATAAAGAACTTTTCTGTGCTTAATCAACACTCCTAAATCTTATGTCAAAGGGAATTTTCAAAACTGAAATTTGATTTACATACTCTCCTTTTCTTCTTGCAGAGAAGTGTGACAGCACACCTATGGCAGCACTTGAAACTTTTGTAGACAGCAGTAGGGTAAGACAGTGGACAGGTCAATAAAACAAAATGAGACTAAATTCGTACAACAGCCCAGGGGCAAGGACAAGAAGGCCAGAGGGGACAAGAAAGCTGGTAATGGGGAACCTAAGATTGAGAAACAGACACAATAGACATGTCGTGGGGTTGGCAACCACTGTCACAAAGCAACGTGTACTAACAGTTTCATGGGAAACTAGTTTGCTCTGTAGACCTTCATCTAAAGTACAGAAAAAAAAGTCTATACACACATTTAAGTGTTTAAAGATATACATTAGGGATAAAATTTGTTGGGGAAATGGCAGGAAAATACAAGTTCAAGGAGAAAAAGAAATGCTGAAAAATGCCCAACTGCTAAATAACGGCTAGCTTATGTATTTTTTAAAAGGCTGATGGTGCGTATCATGCAGTTTCTATAGGAACTTCAGTACACAGTAGGTTAACAGTTTTCTTTTTTTTTCATAGTGATATTTAAATACACCAGAAATTACATATCTTGCAGATATTTAAACTTGTGATGAAAAAAGTTAACTAAAAGAATGAGTGCGAAAATACGGGGTTTTCCTTGAGAGAGTGACCAAGTTTGAGGACCCCAAAGGAAGTCCTTCATCAAGTCTAGCCCTTAAAGAAGATGCAATAGGAGGACTTCAGCCTCTGTGGGAGGCTCTTGGAAGGTTACTTACAGTAACGAGGAGTAACCATTGTTAGATGACAAGGTGACCTGATATGTAACAGAAGCAAACACTCCCCAGCCCTGCGTCACCTTCATGAGTTCACTGTCGTAGCTACGGTGTCAGTCCGCCCCACTGAGTCCCCCTTGCCTTCAATGACCCTCTACTTTACTGACCACGACAACCTTTTCTGGCGACTGGTCTTTCCCGATGACATGCCCAAAGTAAGCAAGCTAACGTCTCACCAGCCTTTCCTCATCGGAGCCTTCTATTTGTACATTATTTCTTCTAAGACTGACTTGTGTATTTTTCTCACAGTCCACAATATATTCAGTATATCACAGTTCAAATGCATCAATTCTTCTTCTGTTTTCCTTTTTCATGCCTAGTCTTCTCATGCATACGAGGTGACTCAAATGACCACATCTCCTCTCTGGTGAACCTTATTCATCAAAGTGACATCTTTGCTTTTTAACACTTTGAAGAGGTCTTTTGTAGCAGATTTCCTAACACAATACATCATTTGATTTCTTGATGGTTGCTTTCATGTTGATGGTTGATCCAAGTAGAATGAAATCCTTGACAACTTCAATTTCTTCACCATTTATCCTGATGTTGCATATGGATCCAGTTGTGAGGATTTTCCTTTTCTTTTCACTGATGCGTAATCCGTACTGAAGGCTGTCGTCTTTGACCTTCATCAGGAAGGGCTTCAAGTTGTCTCCTTTTGGGAAACCAAGGCTGTGTCACCTGCGTATTGCATTTGTTAGTGAGTCTGTCTCCGATCCTGATGCTGCATTCTTCTTATACAGCCCTGTTTCTTGGATTATTTGTTCCACATACAGAGTAAATAAACAAGGTGAAAGGATAATTGTTACCGAGTTAACTGACCGTGAGTCTGGAACCACCTCAGGCAGGCAGGACACAAAAGGACTGGCTCCTGCCGTAACATCACCTTGAAGCCCTTTGCAGCCTTTAAGAGAGACAAAAGAGAGCTAGAAGTTGCAGAAACCTAGTGGACAGTGGTTCAGAGGACACATGCTGGTCGGTCATAAGGGTAGCTTTGGGGTACTTTTCTAAGCCTTCGTTTCTTTCTCCTCTGCTTGTTGAGATGACAGTGTCCCTCTCTCAGGGCTGTTGTGGGGACTTTCTGAGACAACTGAGGGAACACACTTACCTCAGTGCTCTGGACTGGAGTAAACCATAAGAAATTGTTGATATTTAGTCTCTTTTTAAAAAATGATAAGTGAACGTATACAATACAAGTCCATTTTGCATGCCTGCCTCTCTGAGACTCTGTCTGCTCTCCTCACCCCGTGACAGCACCCTCTTTCTTTCCACTCTTTACTTCTGGTGTTCACTTAAGGAACACCTGTTGCCTCCTCTCCACCTTCTCCTCTTCCCTCTAGAAAGAAATCAGTAGGACAGTCTCCTATATATGTATAAAACCATAAAGCACACACACACAATGTTCACTGTGTCCCCGAGTCCAATCCAGTCTTTGTCAGAGTGTTGACCTCAGTACTGGTTTCAGGCAGGTCTGGTCTAGCAGCAAGTCTAGGGGTCATGTTCCCAGGCGACCCTCCAGGCTGCCAGACCATCAGTTCAAATCTTCTAAGAGAGTTCTTGACCTGTATACCTCTTTTTCTGGCCATTTTTGACCTGTAAAACTGGCAATTTCATGTTTCAACTTACAACTGGTGGCTGTTGTTTCATTTTTACCCACAGAGACCAAGCTGTCCCTGATAAGATCTTGATTAAATCCACAAGGTTAGGGGTATTACTGACTGAGAATGTGTTGTTAGCAATTTGTCCCTAAATGAAAGTAAAGAAGGGGAGCGAGCAGTAACACCCACGTGCTGCTGCCACCGCCACCACCAACTGCCATCAAATCAATTCCAACTCACAGTGACCCCATGTCTATCAGAGTAGAACTATGCTCCATAGCATTTTCCAGGGCTTATTTTTTGGAATTAGATCACCAGGCCTTTCTTCCAAGGTGCCTTGGGGTAGACCTGAACCTCCAGCCTTTGGGTTGACAGCCAAACCTGTTAACCATCTGAAACACCCAGGGACTCCTAAACTAGTTCCTGTGGAGTCGATTCTGACTCATGGCAACAAGCCATTACTGCTCTGGGAGGAGAAGGCTCAGTAGAATCTAGAAATGAAAATTATGAAAATTACAAAGACAGACAAACGTAAGCAGCAAAAACACTTAAGGCTAACAGGTTACCAGGAAAATAGAAGCTGAGATTTGCAAGCACTTACAATGTATCAAACCAATTGACTGCAGTCAGCCATCTGAAACAACCAAGGCTGAAACCACCAAGGCTCCGCAGGAGAAAGATGTGTCGTCTGCTGCCACTGATTGACAGCCTTGGAAACCCCGGAGGATCCCTATGAGTCACCACTGTATCAGCAGCGCCGGTTTGGGTTTGGTTTACAGTATCAAGCTCGGCACGGAGCCTTTTCTGTAAATCACCCTCCTCTGGGCTGCCAACAATCCCAGGAGGTGGATACTACCACGATTCCCATTTTCAGAACGTTAGTTGTAAGGGGATGGCAGGTGAGTGAGGCAAGGCTCGGGTAAAACACCTTGCCCATTGCGAGGTGGTGAGGCCTGGGGACCAGAGGCCTGGCTTCCAGTCTTCTGACCGTAAGTACTCCCTCGGACTTTCTCCACTGTGCTCTCTGAGTATCCTTCAAAGGCGACAAAATAAATAACGAAAGAAACCACCCCAACTGTGCTACTTCCCCCACTAATGAGAGAGGGAACTGGGGTTTCTTTTAAAGGCCTTCCGTATCATTTCCACGAGCATGTTACTCTCCACACATAACAGCTGGTTACACGTAGGTATGATTAGTACCAGCGCAATATAATGAAGGCCTTTGCAACTGAGTTTCAAAGGGCGTCATCGGCACTAATTATGCCATAAAACTCTTGTGAAGTTGGGACTGGTTCAATTTTACGAGCATTTGCAGTCAGGTAAAGAAGTTGACCCCTGCCCAGGGGTCACACAGCTTGAACCCAAACTTACTTAGCTGCCCTCAAGGGCCTGGTGCAGGGCAATTCAGAGCTGAGACAAGGAACCAGGAAGGTTCCTGATGGAAAGTTCCTACGTCCAGCCTCAGAGCTGGAAAACCATGAAGTTAGGCCAGGTAGTCAGTGGGGGTAGTGGTTCAGTGGTAAAATTTCTACCTTCCATGTAGGAGATCTGGGTTTGATACCCGGCCAGTGCACTTTACCCCAGGCCCTGTTGCCATCAGTCTGTTAGTGGGGGCTTGTGTGTTGCTGTCATGATAAACAGGCTGCAAAGGAGCTTCCAGACTAAGACAGACCAGGAAGAAAGGCCTGGTGATCTACTTCCAAAAATTGTCTGTTCTAGTCTGTCCTTCTTAAAGGATAGAGTCATTGACTCTGAGGTAGAACTCCTCAGGAGACACTAGAGTCTCACGAAACCACTGGCCAGGAGGAAAAGTCTTTAGGAATCCTAAGAAGCAGCTGGAGAGAATCGGACACAGTGGGCATTCGCATAGAGTCAATGAAACGTCACTTAGCAGCACAGACCTGTGTCTGTGTTCATTCAGAAATCATGGGCTGTGCTGGAGTCAGGGAGCATCCTTGATAGTAGCAGAAACTGGACCACACAGCTCCGGTCCCACTGTATGTGGCGTCCCCATGAGTTTGAGGCTGACTTGCTGGCAGCTACACAACAAGTCTGCTGGCAGGGAAGGAAGTGAAGAGGCAGTGCCTAGCTGGCCAGCTTCCATTTTTAGACATTACTGGGGCACCTTACTTACCTCTCCCCACCCTCCCACCCCCAAAATTGCCAGTAAGTTGATTCCAAGTCATAGCAAACATATAAGTCAAAGTTGAACTGCCCAGTAGGGTTCCCAAGGATTGGCAGGTAGATTCGAACTGCCAATACTTCTGTTAGCAGCCAAGTTGTTAACTACTATACCACCTGGGTTCCATCGATCCACCACACTCTGCTTTTTTTCTGGGGGGACATTCAACTTTCCTGTGTTCGTAAGTACGCTATTATCAGTGAATTCTGAACAGGGATTCTACCTCAGATCTGTGACTCTGTTCCTTAAGAAATGCAGCCTGGAACAAATGATATTCCATCCAGCCCCTCTTGCCCAGCTGTACCACAGTGCCACAGGCTGTCTTGAGGTAGCCTTGGGCCAGCATCTTCCCCTGTGACATCTCTGGCTCTTGAGTTCCTTCAATGGAGATGCCCAACTGGGGCTAATTCTTCCAAGGCAACACCTAATCACATTCCCATCTCTCTCCCCTTACTGGGGACCACCTGAAAAATGGAGATGACTGTAAACCTTCATAAGACTGTAAAGTTAAATAAAGCATATGCTGAAACATACTCAATGTGTAATACTAAGACAACTTTAGCTGTTACTATGGTTCATTTTTATTATCAGCAACAGCTCTAACAGCCTGTCTGGCATCAATATTTTATGATCTAAGAATTGATATTTTATCAGTTGTAACTTGGAAAGAAACTGTTCCCAGAAAAGCAACAGAAAACCTTGCCTGGATATTCAAATCCAAGCAAAACTTCAGCTTGGATTTCCTTTCCCCAAGGTCTGCTTTCCTTCTGCCAACACCACCTCTACTTGGATATCATGGTGACAAGACCAGTCATCTCTTGCTATTTAAACTCACCTCTGAGGGCTTAGAACTACAAGCAGGTAAGTACAGACTCCTCCACCCTGGCTTGCCCCCAGAGTCACATTCAAATGCAAGGAATGCAGCAGCCCACCTAGACTCTGCTCTACCTGTAATCTGGTGTACTGGTTTGGATAGTGTCCCCCACAACTACAAAGACTTACCGAAGTCCCTGGGTACTGCACTGAACGTAGTACACTCAATCTACTCAACAGCTAACCAAAAGGCTGGAGACTTGAGTCCGCTCAGAGGTGCCTCGGAAAAAAGCCCTAAAAATCTACTTCCAAAAGATCAGTCACTGAAAACTCTCTGGAGCACAGTTCTATTCTGACACACATAGATCAGGAGTCAGAGTCAGCTTGATATTAATAGGCATACTGGTAAAGACTGACACCTATATGGAACCTCAGAATGTGATCTTATTTGGGAATAGGGTCTCTGTAGATGCAGTTAAGATGAGGTCATACTGGACTAGGTGGGCCCCACATCCAATGACTAGTGTCCTCGTAAGAGGAGTGGCATAGATACACACAGAGTGAAGACAGCCATGCTGCCAAGCCAAGGCATGCAAAGGATTTGCCAGCCACCACCAGAAGCTAAAAGAGGCAAGGAAGAATTCTTCCCAAGAGCCTTTCAGGGGAGCATAGCCCTCTCTAACACTCACCTTCTCTAGCAGGTGAGGCACTCCTTTCCTTACCACTGTCATTCCATCATTTAATAACTAGCAGAAAGGGGCACCTGGCACCATGTTGGGAGTGGAGAAAAGAACACCAAACCCATTGCTGCCAGGTTGATTCTGACTGAGGGCAACCCCGTGTGTTACAGACTAGAACTGCTCCATAGTGTTTTCTTGGCTGTAATCTTTATGGAAGCAGATTGCCAGGCGTTTCTTCTGTGGTGCCACCGAATGAGCTGGAACTGCCAACCTTTTAGGTTAGCAGTCTAGTGCACACTGTGTGTGCCACCACAGGCCCTAATTAGGCATTACATAGGCTGGATTTCAATCCCCACTTTAATACTTGATAGCTGTGCAGCCTTGAGTGAGTTGAGGAACTTCTCTGTGCCAGTTTCAGCACATGTAAAATGGGCTTGTAATAGTACCTATCCAATGGGGCTTCTGTGAGGATTAGCACTGTCCCTGGGGTATGCTATTGTTATTACTATTATGATAATCAGTAGTTGGCTGTGGAAGCCTGGAAAAAGGACCTATACTTTCCTGGTAGAAAGACTGACAGAGGCTTCAAAGAAAGCGTGACACCTGAGCTGAAGCTGGAAGGCTGGGTAGGATTCCCACAGGCAGAAAGAGGAGTGGTGAGGGAAGCTTCCTTTTCCTCATGACCCCCTATGGGATGGAGTTAAAACTGACCTGCAGAGAGTTATGTAGTCGACTTGCCCAGGATTATAATGCTACAAAGTGATAGCACTGGGATTTGCAGCCAGATCTCTCTGACCCCGAAGTCCATGTTCTTAACACCCTGCTGTATCTTTATTCTTGCCAAATTCTACTGTGAAGAGTAACTGTTTAGAGACATGCCTTTCCCCACCTCTCCCCTAGACTATCAACTCATCATGGGAGGGTATATCTCAATTATCTATTTAGCCCCTGTCCTTCCCAGCACAAGCCCAAACATAGTCGGTGGTCAGTTAAATGCCTGTGTGTTCCATGGAAGAAACTTAGGCCTGGCTTTTCCAGTGCCAGCGGCCTCCTGTGCAGCTCAGCCTGTTAGCCCCTCCTCAGCAAAGTCCCCTTCCCCCATCACACAACCCAGAACTCAAACCCTCTAGAAGAGGCACAGCTGTAACTCACAGGCAAACTGCTGGCTCCTGGCTGCATCCCACCAATCAAATTACACTTGGAGCCTCTTAACTCTTTCCTTGCCCCAGAGGGGAGAGTTGGCGTATTCTGTCCAATGATGGACCCCCGAAACCATGTCTGCTGGATGACGCCACCTTCTGGCCATCACTGATTGGAACTGGGTGGCTACCTGACCTAAGCTGAGCAGATCAGATCTTTCCTCTTTTGAGGGTGTGGTGTGAGTTCTAGCATCTTCTTGAGTCTCGTTGCCTTTCCTGTTCATGGGTTCCATGAACTACCCTGTAGCTTTATGATAATTTCTCTTTTGCCTCAGCATCTGCTGGAACTGCCAACCTTTCTTTCAGTTGGCTCAGCATCTTGATATTCCTTGCAACCAAAATAACCTTAATACAATCCACAAACAAGGTGACAACCACCCTCAGAAATCCTCAACTCTCATTCCTAGCCAGACTTCATTAACCTCTCTCTGCGCTCCCACGCCTTCACTTGTTCTTCTTCATAACCACATGGCATTTCGGAGTCAAATACTTCCTGCATGTTAGGGTGTGGTGCTAGATGTTTTTCCACTGACCCACAGAACCACGAAAGGGAGGGGAGGAAGAATGTATTACTACAGGTGAGATAACAACAGCTCACAGGGGTTACAGCCAACGTCCAAAGGCACACAGTTAGGAAAGGTTAGAGCTGGGATTTGAATCTAGGGCTTCTTTCCTCTGACTCATGATACTTCTTAGCTAGCTCCTAAACATTTGTTCACATGCCAGACTCTTAACTCTTAAGCTCCTTGAACTGTCACCATGACATATTTATCTTTGTCCTGGCATGAAGATATTCTGTGATAAGTAATTGAATTGAACTGCTGATGAAAATAGAAACTTGTTAGGAATTTCATCAGGGAGACAGCATGCTTCCACAATGACATAAAAAGTGGTGTTAGGCTCCGGACATAAAAAAACAAATTAGAATGTTCTTTGCTTGACAAAATTAAGGCACTTAGAACCTGTAAGATGTAAAGCACTGGTGGCATACATTCACGCTGGCCGAAGACTCCTGAAAACACTCTCAAAGATAAGAAGAGAGCCAGTGTCAATACGTTTTCTGACTTTACAGGAGAGTAGTACCCCTGCAGTGGTGGTTGGGAGGCGACATGAGGAGATTTTTGGATACTGGTTCTATTTCTTGATTTTGGTATCAGTTACATGGGTTCACTCTCTTAGTTAAAATTAAGTATCTGATCCTTACGATTTATGTGGTTTTCTGTATGTATGTGTCATGGATTGAACTGTATCTGCCCGCAAATATGTGTCAACTTGGTTAGGCCATGATCCCCAGTATTATGTGGCTGTCCTTCATTTTGTTTGTATCTATAAGTCTAAGGTGGTCTCTTGTAAGCAGCATATAGATGGATTGTGTTTTTTAATCCATTCTGCTACCCTTTATCTCTCTATTGGTGCATTTAGCCTATTTACATTCAATGTAATTACTGACAGGTATGAATTTAGTGCTGTTATTTTGGTGCCTTTTTTGTGTGTTGTTTTCAGCTTCTTCGTTCCACTTCTGTGCTGAGTTATCTTTATGGGTTTTCTTTTCATCTTTTTCATTGTTGTTGGTTTTATATCTGCTGAGACCTCTTGTTTCTTGTTTTGATGTGTACAATTGTTAATTTATTTTGTGGTTACCTTAATATTTACCCCAATGCTTTAAGTTTAAACCAGTTTTTAGTTTCTTTGTAGTGCCTTAACTTCCTTTCCATCTGAAAGACCTGTGAATACATTAATGTGTCCTTCTTTTTCATATAATATAGTCAGCAATTACATACTGAGATCTCTGTTTCCCTATTTTTAGTGTTTTAGCTTTATTTTTGTGGTTTTCCTATCCATGTTGATATCTAGATGCTCTGTCCTGCATTGTATCTTTGAATATATATCTAATATGAATGATTTTCTAATCAAAGAACTTCCTTCAGTGTTTCTTATAGTTTTGGTTTGGTTTTTACAAATTCTCTAAAGTTCTGTTTATCTGGGAATGTTGTAATTTCACCATCATATCTGAGAGACAATTTTGCAGGATACATAATTCTTGGTTGGCCGTTGTTTTTCTTCAAGGCTTTGTATACGTCATCCCATTGCCTTCTTGCTAGCATGGTTTTCACCAAGTAATCTGAGCTCAGTCTTAATAACTCTCCTTTGTACGTTATTTTTTGTTTAAGCTTTGCTGGTTTTAAAACCATCTCCTTATCTTTAGTTCTGGTTAATCTGAGTATAATATGTCTTGGTATCTTTCTTTGGGATCTACCCTGTGTGGAGTTCAATGAGCATCTTGGAGAGACATTTTCTCACCTTTCTTGATATTAGTGAAGTTTTCTGTCAACATATCTTCAACAATTCTCTTTGTATTTTCTGTTTTCCCTCACCTCCCATTCCACTACTCCAATCACTTGTAAATTATCCCTCTTGATAGAGTCCCATATAACTCTTACTGATTCTGCATTTTTTAAAAAATTCTTTCATCTGATTTTTCCTCATATATGCTAGTATCAGTTGCTTTGTGTTCAGTCTCACTAATTCTGCATTACATTTCTTCAGTCCTGTTCCTTTGACTTTGTATTGAATTGTCTAATTCTGTAATTTTATTGTTAAATCTGCTGAATTTTAGATTATTGTTGCTCAAGTATTTCTTGCAGCCTGTTTAATTTTTCATTATACTTTGCTGTACTTGTGGCATAGTCATTAAGGGTTACCTTTGCTAACTAAAGGGTTCACAGTTCAAGTCCACCAGGTGCTCCCTGGAAACTCTATTAAGCAGTTCTAGTCTGCCTATAGGTTCACTATGAATTGACTTGATTGAATTGACTATGAATTGACTTGATGGCAGTGTGGGTTTTTTTTTTTTTTTGGTTTTCACTTTGACTAATCTCCTCTCTCATGTTTTGAAAAGCTCTAAACACTACTCTTTGGTATTGCATTTTCTGAGAAATGCAGGAAATCTTCTTCATCTGGGAAATTTTTGGATTCTTTGTTTTGGGACTTTCCTGAAGCCATGGTGGTGGCTTCTTTAAATGACTAGAAATTTATTACTGTCTCTGAGCCATCAGAAAGTTGTAATTTATTTAAATTTGGTTATTGTGTTCTAACATATACATATATACACACAACTATGTATCTATAGTTTTTGAGTGTCCAAATAGTCTGGTCACTTGACCTAGTTCAATCATGGGAGCCTTAAAAATTCCAATGCCCTGTCACCAGGTGGCTAGAGCTGTGCACATGCTAGGAAAGGTAGGGGGAGTTTCCAGCTCTGGAGAGCCAGCAGACCTTTCTTTCTTCTTCCCCTTTTGTTTCCTTCTCCAAACTCAGGAGAATAGCTCAGGGCAAGTGCATAAGATGCCCCACATCTGGCCCAGGAAGTACATCAGAGTTTCGCACTCAGTGCAGAGCACAGGAGTGCGATGTGCTAGAGAAAGGGAGAAAAATCAGAATCTAGGAAAGACTGTGAATCCACAGGAGTTCACAAGCACTTAGCTTATGATGTTCAAGTGAAAGTCCTCTGTGGTTCTGTAGCTGCAGCCATCTGAAGCTCAGCTTCCCTGCTCAGAAAAACATGCTCCACTTGCCATGTGACCTTCCTGTTCACCCTTCATTGCTGCATCATGGCTCCACGTGGATGGTAAAAGTGTTCTGTGGGGTGTGGATTTAATTCTGGCCAAAGTAGTTGCTTCTGGACCTGCTCTCCCCTTTCTGTCATCCAGTCTGATCTCTCAGCTTTCCCTTGATATTCAGGGCTCCTAGAATATCCTATATAATCCATTCAGTTGTTTTTCTATTTTCTCGTTGTTAGAGGGACCACGGAACACGTGTGGCTATTCCATCTTAGTCTCTGGTCTCCATTTTGTGATTATTGATGTAATTTTCCTCTGTGTTGTAAACTCTAATCTCTACCTGTGGTTAATTAGGCAAGGTTAGATTATGTTAAAGAGGAGCAAGGTGGGATGTAACACCTCAGGTCACATCCTTGATCCAACATAAAGGGAGTTTCCCTGGGGTGTGGCCTGCACCACCTTTAATTTACAAGGCCTAAACGGAAAGGACTATGAGCAGAGAGCTGCGGATCTCATACCACCATGAAAGCCTCCTCCTGACCTGAGGCTCCTGTGTGGAGAAGCTCGATGAAAATGACCTTCCTCAAGAGCCCACAGAGACAGAAAGCCTTCCATTAGAGCTGGCACACTGAATTTGGACATCCAATCTCCCAGACTGCAAGAGAATAAATTCCTCTTTGTTAAAGCTATCCAGTTGTGGCAGTTCTGTTATAGCAGCCCTGGATGACTAAGGCAGTATGTTAGACTTCAATATAAAGTTTATCAAACCAAACCCATTGCCATCAAGTTGATTTCGGCTCATAGTGGCTCTGTGGGAGAGAGAATAACTGCCTATAGCGTTTCCAAGGCTGTAATCTTAATGGAAGCAGACTGCTTTATCAGCTGATAAGTTTGAACTTTTGGTTAGTGTTATAGATTGAATTGTGTCCCCCCTGCAAATATGTGTAGCCATGTGATGGGGCCATGATTCTCTGTATTCTACGACGGTCCTCTATATTGCGGTTTTGCTGTGCTGTATGTTAAATCCCTTTATAATATCACCTCCATGCTCCACCGTAAAGGGAGTTTCCCTGGAGTATGGCTTTCCCCACCCTTAATACTTTCATCCTATAAGAGATAAAAGGAAAAGGAAGCAGGCAGAGAATTCAGAACCTCACACCATCAAGAAAGCAGCACTGGGAGAAAAGCGCGTCAATTAGACCTGAAGTTCCTGTGCCAAGATGCTCTCTGGACAAAGACTGATGCAATACCAGACTTTCCTCCAGAGCTGACAAGGGGGAAAGCCTTCCCCTGGAGCAGATATACTGAATTTGGACTTGTAGCCTATCGGACTGTGTAAGAATAAACCTTCCTTTGTCAAAGCCATCCACTCTGTAGTATTTCTGTTAGAGCAGCACTAGCTGATTAAAAGTTAGCAACTGAGTACTTAGCTGCTGTGCCACAAGTGTCACATAAAGTTAAGAAAAATGGTTTTTGAAACTCTGCTCCATCTTAAATGATGCATCTGGGGCATGCTACTACCTACAAAGGTGATACCGTAATAATGTCCTCTTGGAAAGGGTTTGTTTTGCTTGCTGTATCAGTGAAGCTTTACTCAGGGCCTACAGAGGTGATTAAGGCATGGGGACTGCCATCCTGCTTTTCAGGATGAGACACTGGTGGGGAGGGAACTTTAGTAGACACCCACACCTGGATGATTCTCTGACTCATGTATGGAAGTTTTATAAAATACAGATTTTGGGAATCTATCCTAGATCTGCTGAATCACAACTTGTGTGTGTGTTGGGGGACAGTGGGGTACAGAGGTAAAAGAGTGAGGTCCCCAGGTACTTCTAGGGACTAGGAAGATCAGGAATCATTGATGAAGCCTACCCATTCATTCTACCAGGCAGAACCTGAGGCACAAAGAAGGGGTGAGAATAACCCAAGGCCACACAGCCACTGATGACAGAGCTCGACCAAGAACTCAGGCCTCCCAGTGATCAGTCTGAGATCCTTCCCATCATTGCCCTAAAGGAATACATTAGCTACACAGGAAGGAAAAAGGATATGCTTTCAAGAAAAGAAGGGATAAGATACCAATATTAACAAAATTCTGTGACTTTGGCTCTGAAACTGATGTTGACTTTGGATATCAACTACCAGGTCCTCCTTGGCCTGACAGATTCTGTGGTCAATGCTGTTAAAGAAGTCAAACTCCAGGCAAATTTTCATAGTTTCCATACACGTATATTCTGCCTCCCTCACATATGTCAGTTTGCCATACTGTGGGGAATTGCATGTTGCTGTGATACTGGAAGCCATGCCACAGGATTCAGATACCAGCAGGGTCACCCATGGCGGGCAGGTTTCAGCTGAGCTTCCAGACTAAGTCTAGGAAGAAGGACCTGGCAGTCTACTTCTGAAAAGAACTAGCCAGTGTAAACCTTATGAATAACAGTGGAACACTGTCAGATATAGTGCCAGAAAAACGATTCCTCCAGGTTGGAAGGCACTCAAAAGATGACTATGGAAGAGCTGCCTTGACAAAGTAGAGCTGACCTTAATGATGTAGATGGAATTAAACTTTGGGGACCTTCATTTGCTGATGTGGCACAACTGTAAAATGAGAAGTGGCTGCAAACCACCATTAGGAAGACCCTTAACAAGACGGGTTGACACAGTAGCTGCAACACTGGGCTCAAGCATAAAAACGATTGTGGGTGTGGCGTAGAACCAGGCAGTGTTTTGTTCTGTTGTGCACAGGGTCACTGTGAGTTGGAACCAACTCTACAGCACCTCACAACACCACCACCATGTTCTGCCTAGCTGATCCGATAGAAATAAAAAGATGCAAGCCTTTTAGTTTACCCCATGTGGGAAGAAGCCTTGGGCATACCAAGATGGGGGATGATAATTACTAGAATTCTTAGAGAAAGGTGGTCCCATTTGGTCCTCTCTGCCTTGTCCCCTTCCTTGGCATACTGTGTTGACTCACTGTACCAGACCAGAAGAGCACTAGATGAGGAACCAAATACCACAGAGGCAGTGCACAGCAATGGTTAGGCACATGGGTTCCACAGTCAGTCTGATCCAGCCTTAAATTCTGGTTCCACAATTTACTATTGGAGACGAGTTATATAGCCTCTCTGTGTCTCAGTGTCTTCATCTGTAAAATGGGGATAAAAAGAACAGCAAGCACTTGCTAGACACTGATCATTACATGTGGGCCACCATTCTAAGTGCTTTATAAGGACGAATTTGTTTGATCCTCACTACCATGCTGGAAGGCAGCACCTTCATTTCACAGATGAGGACAACTGCACCTGCTTTACAGCATTACCATAAGGATGACATGAGAAAATGCATGGAAAGAATAAACACTCTTCTTGGGCTAGAATAAAAGCTCAATAATTATTAGTTATTATCACATCATTATTATCTAAACTAATAAAATTCTAAGGAGTCCCAGGCTGACACAAACAGTTAAGCCCTCAGTTGCAACCGCAACTGCGGCAGTCTGAACCCATCCACAGCCCCTTGGAAGACAGGCCCGGCAATCTCCTTCTGAAAGGTCACAGCCTTGAAAATCCTATAGAGCCCAGTTCTACTTTGGCACACACGGGATCACTGTGATTCAAAACTGACTTAATGGCAACTAACAACAACACAACAGTATTCTAGTTCTGCCTCTAAACCTGCTACACAATCTGATATGTGTATGTCACATGCAACATGCAATTTTTCAGCCCCACTTTCCCATTCCACAAAATAGGAGGCTTTGATGACCTCTATACTTCTATGGCTCTAGTTTGTTACTAGCCTCTGACTGATCAAGTAAAAATTATTTTAAAAAATCCAAGTAGTCAGATGCTATACTGACAAGTATTTAGAAACATGTGTCTATGATATTAAAAACTCTGATGTTTAAAAAAACGTTCATTTCCTTGACTTGTTAAGCTCTCTGAACAGGCCTAAAAAGTACACTCATCAGGGCTAACGATGAAACATTTACATACTGGGATGTTCTCTGCAGCACTGTTTACAGTCAACTCCACATTAGAAACAGCCCCAACATCCAACAACAGAGAATTTGTTAAGCAAGTGGTGATACAGCAGCTCAAGGGCATACTGGGAAACAAATAAAAAGCCTGCTTTTAATCATGATTTAAGGACATGGGGAAACAGTCCATGAATAAAGTTAAGTGAAACAATCAAGACACAGAACATTATGTACCACATGACCTGAAGTTTGTCACATTAGAAAAAGACAGGAAGAAAAACTAGAGGAAGAAATGGTAATCACAGGTTTTGTCTAAATAATAGAATGCTTTTTTCAAAAAATTCTTTTAAGTAGGAGTGCATTTGTACAAACTTTTCTAAGATGTTTCTCCACCTCTCTTGTTAAGTATTTTGATGAACATTTCTTTTGATTACACGTTCTGCTCTTATGCATGTATGTGTATGCGTGGGGTCTGTATGTTTCTGCAAGCTATAGGTGTACAGACCCTGTATATATCTTGTTAGCCAGCAATTGTGCTGTTTTACTTTCTTGTTAGGAAAACACAACATGCCAAAACGAAAACAAAGCCCTTGCCTTGTAGGAGAAGGAAACCTCGCTCACGGAGACGGCACTGCTGGTAGGCGGGAGCTGCTGCAGCTGCAGATCTGAGTTGGGGGCTCCCTCCATGGTGGTCTAATGGCTCATCCCATCAGCCTGGGCTTGGCTGCTGGAGTTGCTGCTGAGGGCGTCAAAGCCGGAAGCCATCTCTCCCTGTGGTGTTCACTTCCTTCCACCAGCCATCTCTTCCTCACTTCTGGGCTCTTTTTGCTGATTTGTAGCCCTTTTTCTCAGCTTCACTCAGAGAAGTGCTGATTCTTTCCCAAGCAGACAGACAAGGGTGAGTTTTCTGATTCTTGTGTTGCGCTAGGATGGGGGAAGAACATTAAAAATGCATGTACAATGAAACATTGAGCCCAGTTTTGTTACTTGAGAAGAGAATACTATTGGGATAAGGTACAACTCCCCATAAGGAGCCAGGCTATTGTATCACACATTTGGTCCCATTAATAAGACATGACACATCTCTAAAATCTCTCTCCCTGGCCCTTAAAAACCCATTTTGTCTCCCATTCTGCTACCTTCCTCCCATTATATCCTAATTTAAATCCTACTTTCTCCATAGGCTCCAGAGTATAACACTGAGATGGTGCTTCGGTCTGTTCCTAGGCATACAAAAATAAATCCCATGGCCATAAAAATAGATAATCTGGGTGGCTAGGGCCAGGAAGGAAACAATGAAGAGAGAAAAACAGCTATCTTCATGGCAGACAAAAGAACTGACTTGCTCCCAAGAGTCAACCTGGCATAAATGAGGTAATATTGGGCTGCGAGGCTTGGTCACTTTACTCAGTTGTCTCACTTGCAATGTGGGAGTAATAACACAGCCTCAGGTAAAATCAGCAATGATGATAAATCCTGCTGAATTCACTGGACTGATTATTTTCAGTGTTTCCTAAAGCTGTCTACCAAATAACTGGTCAAAGAGAACGTAAGCCCCTGGTATTCTGGTAGACATAGCTGAAACACTCTATCATAAGTGCTAAGGGTTTCTTTGAGGCCTTCTTAAGTTAGAGAGAGGAGAGAGGAGAGAGGAAAGGAGGGAGGAGGAGGGAGGCACGGAGGGGGTAGGGGGGAGAGGAGAGATGATGGGGGAGAGGAGAGAGGCAGGAGAGGGGAGGGGAGAATCACACTGTGTGGTAACGAATTACCCTACCTAAAATAAGTTAGTTCCTGAAAGATAATCTCTGGTATTTCCTGGGTAATGGATATAACTTTTTTGTCGAAAACTGCCAGACAACACTTCAGAATATGTGCAAACGGGGGGAGGGGGCTGGCCAGGTTATAAAGATCACTCAATCAGCATGACAGGGATAAGCATGATTAAATCAATCATGTATATGGAAAAACGCCAAAAAAAACTAACTTGGAAATTTCCTGGGCTTCCTGATTGGCCATAACATCTGCTCTTAGGTGTATCAGGTGTCCTTGTGGACATGGGGGCTTCATACTGGGATCCTCCCTGACCTTACCCTGTATATCTCTTTGTCTGTCACCTTTTTGATGATAACATATCTGTAGCCATTAAGCATGGTATACCTTCTGTGAATTCTAAGTCATTTCAGAGAATTATCAAATTCAATGGGAGCCAGCAGGTCAGAGGGCTGAGCTGTTGGGTGGACTCCAAGCTTGTGGTTGGCCTGAAACCACTTGGTAGCCTGAAAGAGTGTAACTTGTGAGCTCTGACCTAATTCCAGGTGACTAGGGCCAGAGAAGGACTCCCTGGGTAGCTGGTCTGAAGGATGATATAATTTACGAGCTCTGATCCAGCTCCATGTGGCTGGAGTCAGAGACAGTGCCTCTCAGGCAGCTGTAGATGAGGATGGAGAAATGGCAAGGTGAGGACTGGATCCACTTCCAGGTGGGGGTTGGATTCATGTTAATCCTTACTGCAAAAGTTAACAATGAGGGTAGGATTTGACCCCTGTGTTCTTATTCAAGAGCCCTGGTGGTACAGTAGTTAAGAACTCAGTTATGAACCAAAAGACTGGCACTTCAAATCCATCAGCCTATCGTTGGAAATCCTATGGGGTAGTTCTACTCTGTCCTGTAGGGTTGCTATGAGTCAGAATTGACTCCACAATAATGGCTTTTGTTCTTGCTTCCTATTTAGTGGACATACAAATTTAGATTTTACTGTATAGTCTACTTATTTTACCATGAAAATGTTTTAAATTGCCTTTGATTTGCCACGTGCTACTTATTTTACCTTGTCCAAGTCATTTGACTTCTCAACCAGTTTCTGTAGCTATAAACCATGAATAACATTCCTATCCCACTAGGCTGCTGTGAGAATCTGACGAGGTAACACATATAAAACACATGCTTAATGCTGCGCCTAACCTACAGGAAATAGTCAATGAATGTTGGCTATTATTAGCATTAATTTTATTCTACCTAGTTTTATTATTTACCTACAAATATTCTTTTTCTCATGCATTCATTCAGTAAATATTTATTAAAGGCTCACTGTATCAGAAAGCTACCTCTGGTCCCAGGAGTTCTGGTTCCTGGGTGTGAACACGCAGTCATCTCAGATGGCAACCATGGTGCCTGGCAGCTAGGAGACACCAGCTGCAGGGCTTACTATGGGGGCAACCACAAAGACCTTTCAGGCCAGGCCTCACTTTCTCAAAAGTCCTTAAATTAAAATTACTGCTGCTGCTTCCAGATGAGGTTCTGCATTCAGTCCCAGAGATACTCTCATCAGACAGCTTTGTAACTCTTGTCCTATAACCAGGCTGCCCTGCCTATAAAGCCCCAGGAATACTTCTTTACAACCTTATGAAAAGCATAATTATTCTTCACTATGCTTTTGTGTTTGTGTGAAAGCATCATTATGTTACATTTCTGTATCCTGTGGTTCGGTGTTTTTAACATAATGAGAGGGTTGTAAAACCAAGTGGCTCAGGGATACCTCTGCCTCCAAGGGACTCTGGGAGACAATCAGCCATGAGTTCAAGGGGCACTGGAGCACAAACTTTGGGAAGCGGTTTGCTGTTGAGTTGCTTCCTCACGAGATCCAGCCCAGGACCTGGCACAGTGACCTTCCGATATACTCACCTACTGGCTCAAGGTAGACCTTTTACGCCCCTTGTGCACTGTGGCCACTTCAGTCAAGAATGCCGTACTCAGGCCTCAGCATTCTTACTCCAGAGCTGCAACACACAGATCTAGCCAGCCCCACCCACAGGACATCTGAGAAAGCCAACAGGCCTTGGGAACATGCCACAGGGCAGTGGGAATCTAGCAGGGCTTCCAACTTCTTCCAGTTTGAACCTCTGCTGAGAATTTGCATTTTCACCCCAGATATAGAGAGTCAGAATCTAGATTTTAACAAGATACCCGGCTGATTCTTATGCATAATAAATTTTGAGACCTGCTGCTCTAATAGTGGAAACCCTGGTGGCACAGAGGTTTAAGTACTATGTCTGCTAACCAAAAGGTAGGTGGTTCAAATCCACTAGGCACTCCTTCGAAACGTCACAGGGCAGTTCTCTGACCTATAGGGTCTCTGTGCGTCGGAATCCACTCGATGGCAGGTGTTTTTGGTTTGGCTCTGCTAGTGGGTGTAAGAATTGGTCTCTAACCAGTACTATTAGCATCATCTCAGAACTTGTTAGAAATGCATATTCTCAACAGGGTTTGAAGAGGAGCCAACTAATTGGAAGCCCTAGAACCAGGCTCTAAACCTGCAGAACAAGCTGGTTTGTCCAGGTGGTGTTCTGTTTTTGTTTCTGTTTGTTGTTGCTGCTGGGCTTTACCGAACTGTTAAAAAGCAGCTTCCTTCTTTGCTTCAGAAGTGCCCATGCTTCTGAAGCATCCTCTGCAAAGACAGCTGTCCCTCAGCACGACACGAGTTTGGACTAGGGCCTCAGAGGAACTCTTTGCAAGCTGTACTCCTTATTTATAAGGCACACATTCTTTTCTTGGTGACTCTCTTTTCTTGATTTCAAGGCAGTTTTCCAGGACTAACAACTGCCCAGTTGCTAACTCTCCCAGTTGGAGGTACACTGATTCTACACTGGAAAGATAATCCACTAGATGCTTTCTTTCATTCCTATTCCACCTCCGTTATATCATAGATTTATTTTACCAGTTCCACAGTGCAGGTCTTACAGATGTGAGAACCGTGGCTCCAAGATGGTAAGCACACTGAAGCCATCTGACTTGGTAAGACTAGGGTCTGTATCAGAATTTAAATTTTTCTGGAAAAAAATAAACAAACACGCCCTTTCCTGCCACTCTGACGATTCAGCTACCCTCTGGTAAGTCTCTGTGACATGCTACGCGCTTTCCCTTTCCTAGGCTTTGGCTCACTAAAGGGTTACACTTCATCAGTTTCCTCATATTAAGCTGAACACTCTACTATTCGGGAAGACAGCGCCTCTCCTCCATCAGCCACAGCAGACCAAGAATGCTCTCTTCATCTCACCTACTAACTTAACCATCTGCTATGCCAGGAAGCCCGAGTCTGACAGGCACGGGAGTCATTTTGGCAATGTTACTCCATTTCACTTCCCAACTTGGTAAAGCCTGCCATCGCCCTCATTAAGGCAAATCTATACCTCTTCGCCTCTCACTCTCGATGCGAAAATTCTGAGGCGACAGGACCTAAACTGACAGGGCTGGAGACAGCAAGAAGGAAGAAACGGGTGTTTGTACCAGAAGACATCAAATGATTTCAAATGCATGCGATTTTCCTAAAAAAAATCAATGTTGGATTCAGCCCCCTTCTCCCTCGAGTCTTAATCGCTAACTCACCGGTAGCGTTTCTTCTAAGTTCCACCCATGAGAGGACTCTGAGAAATGACTGGGATTCTTCCGTGTACCCCGGAGGCACAGCCTCCTTAATCTTTCCCTGATTCAGAGATGCCGGGGCTCAGCAGCTGTTTGCTTTCAAAAACTGAGACTCGATTTGCCAGGCTGCCTGCCAGTTAAAAGCCCTCAGGGATTTCGTACAGGCGAGTGGCTGCGAGAAGAGGGTAGGCGGGACAGTGCGCGATCATTGGCTGCGCTGCAAAGTTTGTTTGACGCGAAGGGGCGCAAATTGCGGAGGCGGAGCCCGGCCGCAATTTAGTGCTCACCAGTCGGGGTCCCCCCTCTAGCGGCCAAAAGAAGAACATTGGAACAACATCCCTCACCCTAACTCGCGTCTCGAAGGGCTCAGGTTATTGCTTACCTCCACCTGCCGGTCAGACCTCGTTTTCTGCCCTCATAGCCACGCTGCCTCTGGGGCTTTGCTCCTGTCATTCCCCCCACCCCACGCTCTCACCACTTTTTCAGTCTTAAATAGCCCTTGGGGTCTGATTCCCGCTTAAAACCCAATGGCTGTTCTATACCAAACCTTCCAGCACTTCTGTAGCTCAGCAATACCTAAGTTGTCATAAGGAATGTGTGTACAGATGACAGGAAGTTTTTATCACATTGATCACAATGCCTCTGAGTGAGGTGTTGCTAAACCAATCCTCCATTTCACAGATGAAGAAATTACGTTTGGGTGGACACCAAATGATGGCTCAGATCCTGAGGCAAAGAGAACTCAGGAATGAGACTGGTTTATTTTAGGAACTGGCCAAAAGCTACAAGCGTGGCTGATGCGAGGTTGTTGTTGTTAGATGTGCGGCGTAGGAGAGACTGGCCACGGACTGGCCAGGGAGAGTTTATAATAAGATGTTTGGACGTCATCCTAAAAATTGAAAGGGAGCCACTTAAAACTCGAGGTTTTAGGTAGGGAAGTGACAAGATCATTGTGATTGCTCTGAAGCTAACCTTGTATAGTTATATCTTTTTTTTTTTGGTATTACAAACATTGCTTGAATGAATGTTATTGATTCTCTAAGGTTTAATACTTTTAATCTTTGAAGTAGGCTTGCTGAGTGAGCAAAAATCTAAGGCTTTTGGTCTATCAGAAGGTTTTGAGACGTCGCCTAGAAAAGCACACATTTCCCCCTCGCAGGAAGCTTAACTTCAGCTCTAAAATTCTGGCAGTCTACCTGCGAATTTGAAACACTTATAATGATTGGCCCGCAACTTTTCCCAAGCTAAAGAAACAGAGGATACCATTGGCTAAAGCTACTCTCAGGCGGAGACCGGAAGGGGGACTCCAGAATGTTAGACCTGTAGTTGCCATAGCGACGAAGAGATTTGGGTCGGGTCAGGTTCAGCCGGACAAGGTAGGAGGTAGTTCAGTGGGGGACAGACCCCTGAGGTCATGGGGAGGAGGACTTCAGCCACCACCGTGGGCCCGCTGGGATCAGGAAGCCTCCCGAGACTCCCCGCCAGGCTTCCGGGTGGGTGGGTGCGGAATTCAGCGCGGAGCGAAGTGGTTCCCTGCTGGCAGGTGGAAGCTGCTGTGGGCGATGTGGAAAGTGCGGAGATTCCAGGCCCTGCTCCTCCTTGGAGGTGTGCCCTCAGTGTCCCAAATGTAAAGTAGTGATAATAACCACGGCGTGCCTTCTTCACAGAAGGGCGCCGGTATCGGACTCCTCTGCCTCAGTGAGAGCACAAACGTGTGGTAATCCTGTGAGTTGGCCATGGGTTGACTGCAAGTCCCAGCCCACTCCCGGGACCTTGGGTGTTCTCAGAAAACGCCTTCCCTTCTCTGGGCATCAGTTTACCCATTTGTCGAATTGTGAAATGAAAGGGTAAGATTGGGATCTACTGCTGGCAGCTAAGTTCTCTCTAGTTCACACACACACTTTTTCAGCCTATGAAAAATATCTAAATTAGTTATTTTGCGTGAGAGTTTTGAAAAATGGAAATGCTCCCAAGATACATGATAGCATTACTGAATAGACAAAATTGCATATAGTCAAGATTACTCATACAAATTCTATAACAAATTCTGTAACATGCACGCAAAGTAAAATGGTATACCTGTTGCCTTTGGGAGTCGATTCTGACTTCTAGTGACCCCACAAGGCAAAGTGGAACTGCCCCATGGTGTTTCTAAGGAGCAGCTGGTAGATTTGAACTGCTGACCTTTTGATTAGCAGCTGAGCTCTTAAACACTGCCACAAGGGCTCTTAAAACAGTATACATGTTTAAAATATGTTGATATATCCTGCACGATAATAAAAAAAAAAAAAAACAAAACAAGCCTGCTACCGTGAAGTTGATTCCAACTAATAGCAACCCTATAGGACAGAGTAAAACTGTCCTATTAGAGTTTCCAAGGAGTGCCTGGTGGATTCAAACTGCAAACCTTTTAGTTAGGAGTGGTAGCTCTTAGCCACTATGCCACCAGCATTTCCTGCACAATAATATGTACCTATAAATGCCAGAAAAACAAGCAAATCTGTCTTGGAAGAAGTACAGCCAGAATGCTGTGATAAATTAATGCTGTATACTCCAAACTGTAGTGCGACATTAAAATAAAACACATACAGCTTACAAATCAGTAATGCTAAAATGGAGTCATAAGAAATATTCATGTAACCCAAAAGAAGGCAGTAAAAAAGAAACAAAGACCAGATGGGAGAAGTTAGAAAACTGGTAGATTTAAATGAAGAATATGTTTCAACAAAACTTTAAATGAAGATGAACAAGGGAGAAAACCCCAGTGATCTACTTCTGAAAAATCAGCCAGTGGAAACCCTGTGGAGGATGATGATCTGATCCACAACTGCCCATTGAGCTAATGCAGGAGAGGACAGTGTTGTGCTCTGCTGGGCATGGGGTGGCCATGGGTCAGCAGCCAAGTTGACAACAGCCAACAACAATATTATCAACCACTTCACTGAAATGCAAAAAGTCTAAAGATTCTGGTCAAAAGGCAGGTAGCGTTAGATTAGATAACAAATGAAGACCTGGTTTTGTGTTGTCTGTAAGAATATTCCTTGAAATATAAAGACACATTGTGTTGTCTGTAAGAAAATTCCTAGACACTATGGAATACTACACAGCAATGAGAATGTTTTATCTACAACTGTATCCAACAATAACATTACTTCAAAATACACAGAGCAAAAACTGACAAAACTGAAGAGAAACAGACGAATCCACAGTTAGTATAAAGAAATTTCAACAATCCTTTCTCAGTATTATCAATAGAATGAATGAACAGAAAACCAGTAAGAATATGAAGACTTAACAACAACACAAACTCCAACAAGAGAAAGCTAGAAATCAGAAGGAAAAAAAAAAGATATCTGGAAAATCCTCAACTATTTGGAAATTAACCAGTAGACTTCCAAATAAAACGTGTCAAAAAGAAATTACAAGGGAAAATAGAAGGTACTCTTAAACTAAAACAAGACAACACAGCCTCTCAAATTATATGGGATGCTGGTGTTCAGCCACAACCAAAGAGTGCCCTTATAGGAAACTCAGCAAAGAGTCCCTGATGGAGCAGGAGATGAGTAGGGTGCAGAGCTTGAACTTTAGCAAAAAGTTCAAACTTGATGGTCTGATAGACCAGAAGGTCCCTGGAAGACATGTCTCCTGAACTCTCTGTTAGGTCACAACTGAAACCGTTTCAGAAGCCAACTCCTCAGACAAAGATTGAGTTGGTCTATCTGACATAAAATGATAGTGGTGAAGACTGTGCTTCTTGGCTTAAGTAGATACAGGAGACCACCTGGGCATTTCTTGTTCAGAGGTGAGGTGAGAGGGCAGAGGGAGACAGGAGCTGGTTGAATGGACATTGGAAATACAGCGTGGGGGGTGGAGAGCAATGTGCTGTCACACTGTAGGGAGAACACTAGGGTTACATGGCAAGGTGTAAGTTTTTGTATGAGAAACTGATTAGAATAGTGAACTTACACTTAAAACACAATAAAATATTAAAATTAAAGGTAGGAAAAAAATTAAGCAGATGAAGCCCAAAGTAGGCAGAAAGAATAGTAGATAACAGAGATCACTAAAATAGAAAACAGAAGAATAGTAGAAAAAAGTTAATGAAACCACAAGTGGTTTTTTTTCTTTTAAATCAATAAACTGGCAGACCTCTGGCCAGAGTAATTATGAACAATAAAAACATTAGATGCAAATTACCAACATCAAGAATGAAGGAGGTATGTCACAACAGAACCTGTAGATATTGAAGGGGTAATAAGAGAATCACAAACTGCCAGTGGATAACCTGCATAGCTCTGTATCTAACAAACAAATGGACTTTATCATTAAAAGTCGTTGCCTGAAGAAAACTTCAGGCACGGGTGGTCTCACTTGTGAATTCTACCCAACACTGAGGGAAGAAAGAAAACCAATTCTACACAAGCTTCCAGAAAATAAAAAAAAAAAATACTTTTCAATTCATTTTGAAGCCAGCATTACCTTGATACCAAAGTTGAGCCAAAGTTGAAGACACTGTAAAAAAAGAAAACTGCAGATCAGTATCCCTCATGAGCATAGATGCAAAAGTCTAGCAATTTATGAAACTGTTAATACATCATGACCAAGTGGCATTCATTCCAGGAATGCTAAGTTGGTTTAGCAATTGAAAATCCTTAATGTAATTCCCAATTAATGCATTATTATTTTAGTATATTAGTAAAGTATTGGTATTATGTATCTGTGGTAAGAATAACTATGATAATGTCTGTAGGTATAGGAAAAACATGATAAAATTCAGCATCTGTTCCTGATAAAAATTCTCAGGAAATTAATATTAGAAGATAACTTCTCTTGACATGATAAAGGGCTTCACAAATAACCTACAGCTAACATCATAATTAATGTTGAACGACTTAATGCTTCCTACTCAACTGGCCAACTGACTGGGAGAAAGCCACATTTATGCCCATTCCAAAGAAAGGTGATCAAATCAAATGGAGAAATTACCGAACAATATGATTAACATTACATGCAAGTAAAATTTTGCACAAGATCATTTATAAGTGACTGCAACAGTATATTGATGAGGAACTGCCAGAAATTCAAGCTGGATTCAGAAGAGGACGTGGAACCAGGAATATCATTGCTGATATCAGATGGATCTTGGCTGAAAGCAGAGAATACCAGGAAAATGTTGACTTGTGTTTCATTGACTGTGCAAAGGCATTCAGCTGTGTGGATCATAATAAATTATAGCTAACACTGTGGAGAATGGGAATTCCTGAATACGTGATTGTTCTCTTAAGGAATCTGTATGTGGATCAAGAGGCAGATGGGCAAACAGAACAAGGAGACATTGCATGGTTTAAAGTCAAGGAAGGTGTGCATCATGGTTATATCCTTTTACTATACATACCTTTTCAATCTGTATGCTGAGCAAATAATCTGAGAAGCTGGATTCTACGAGGCATCAGGTTTGGAGGATGACTCATTAACAACCTGCGTGATACCACCATACTTGCTGGAAGTTAAGAAGATATAAAACACTTACTGATGAAGATCAAGGACTACAGCTGCAACATGAAGACTACAAAAATCCTCACAACTGGACCAGTAAGCAACATTATCATAAATGGGGAAAGGATTGAGGTTGTCAAGGATTTCATTTTATTTGGGTCTACAATCAACACCCATGGAAACAGCAGTCAAGAAATCAAAAGATGCATTGCATTGGGAAAATCTGCTGCCAAGAACCTCTTTCAAGCCTTGAAAACTGAAGATGTCACTTTGAAGACTAAAGTGTGCTTGACCCAAGCCATGGTATTTTCAGTCGCATCATATGCATGTGAAAGCTGGACAATGAACAAAGAAGACCAGAAGAAGAATTGATGCCTTTCAGTTGTGGTGTTGGAGAAGAATGTTGAATGTACCCTAGACCACCAAAAGAATGAACAGATCAGTTGTGGAAGAAGTACAACCATAGTGCTCCTTGAAAGCAAAGATGGCAAGACTGCATCTTACATACTGTGGACATGTTGTCAGGAAGGATCAGTCCCTGGAGAAGGACATCATGCTTGGTAGAGTGGAGTCAGTAAAAAAGAGGAAGACCCTCGATGAGATGGGTTGACACAGTGGCTGCAACAATGGGTTTAAGCATAAAAATGATGGTGGATGTGGCGCAAGACCGGATAGTGTTTTGTTCTGTTGTGTATAGGGTCGCTAGGAGCCAGAACCTGCTCAATGGCACCTAACAACAACAGTCATCATTTCTATTCAGCATTGGACTGGATGTCCTAGCCATTGTAAGAGTGAAGAAAAGTGACAGGTATACAAATTGGAAAGGAAGAAATAAGACTTTTTATTCATAGATAACGAGTTTACATAGTAAAAATTCCTAGACTTAAACAAACAAAAAACTTCTAGAGCTAATTAATGGGCTTAACAGGGTTGCAGGATATAACAAATCAATTATATTTCTTTATACTAGCGACAAATTATTGGAAACTGAAATTTTTTAAAGTATTTTTATGACAGTATGAAATATGTAGTAATCAGCTTTTGAAAACATACATAATAAGTATAGCCTGGTCACTACAAAATAGAAATTAAAGAAAGTCTAAATAAATGAGGAGATATACCATGTTAATAGACCCAAATACTCAACAGTGATGTAATTCTCCTCAAATTGTTCTATAGATTCAATGCAGTCGTGGTCAAAAACCAAGGAAGCTCTTTAGGAGAAATTGATATGCTGATTGTAAACTTAATGGCACTTCAAAGCACCTGGAAACCCTGATGACAGTAGTGGTTAAGTACCAGGCAGCTAACCAGAAGGTCAACGGTTAGAATCTACCAGACAACACTCCTTGGAAACTCTATGGGGCAGTTCTGCTCTCTCCTGTAAGGTCACTGTGAGTCAGACTCAACTCAGTGGAGTGGGTTGGGTTTGGTTTTTGGTTTCAAAGGACCTTTACATTCAAAACAATACTGAAAAACGAAAACAAAAAATACACCTGATTTCAAAACTTACTATAAAGCAAGACTACTGTTACTAAAGTAAGGAGATATATATATATGTGTGTGTGTGTGTGTGTACACACACACATTTCTTTATATTAGCATGTGTGTGTATACATATATATATATGCATATAAAACTCGTATGTCGGGGGGCTTGGCTTGGCTATGTCAGGAGTATGTAGATCAGAAATAGACCGACGTATAGGTAGTCAACCAACAGAGCCCTGGTGGCACAGTGGTTAAGAGCATGGCTGCTAACCAAAAAGGTCGACAGTTCAGATCCACAAGCCACTCCCTGGAAATGCTATGGGTCAGCTCTGCCTTGTCCTATAGGGTCACTATGAGCTGGAAGTGATTCAACAGCAACAGGTGTTTTGGTGGATATGAAGTCTGACAATGAAGTCCAGGAACTCAGTTGTTCGAGTGCTACGTATCTCACTGCTGAATATCACTGTAGTCACCTTCCAAGTACTCACCTTGGGAAGCTATGCACCAACGCTACTGCGTGGTCCACTCTTGAAAAGCCATTTTGGAACTGTTTCTGAAAAGGTCATTGTGCACTGTGGCAAGGTGGCAAGTTCATGAATTTAATTGTACAGTTGTCTGTACGGGAGTTTTTAGCCAGTAGACAAATAACTATATTGGAACGCCCTCTCTTCTCATCTCATCTGGTCACCAGTGACTTTTTTCTTTACCTGAAGATAAAGAAAATATTGAAGTGAAGACATTTTGCTGACATTCAGGACTTCAAGGGTAATATGATGACAGCTCTGATGGCCGTTCCAGAAAAAGAGTTCCAAAATTGCTTTGAAGGCTGGACTAGGCACAAGTGTCAGTGCATAGCTTCCCAAGGGGAGTACTTCAAAGATGACTCTAGTGATACTCAGCAATGAGGTATATAGCACTTTTTCTGGGATGAGTTTGTGAACTTAATTGGCTGTCCTCGTATAAAACCAAAACATCCAAACCAAATCTATTACCTTTGAGTCAGACAGAGTAGAACTACCCCATGGAGTTTCCAAGGAGCAGCTGGCAGATTTGAACTGCTAACCTTTTGGTTAGCAGTCAAGCGCTTAACCACTGTGTCGCCAGGGCTCCTTGGTTACATTGTCCACAAATTTTTATAGAATTTGGTGAATTTGCAAAATAATTCAGTGGAGAAATGGTATTGTTTTCAAGAAATGATGCAAAACTATTGAACATGCAAATGCAGTGAAATGAACCTGATCCTTATATTCAGAATAGATTCTACACCTAAAGCTAAGAGCTAAAACTGCTATCAAAGCTGAAGAAGAAACCATAGCAAAAAACATGTGTGACCTTGGGTTAGGTAAAGACTTCTTAGATAAGACCAAACAGACAAACAAAACTTCCACAAACCATTACAAAAAAAAAATCAAATTCCACTTCATCAAAATTAAAGACTTTTGCTTTTCAGAAACACTGTTTTCAGTGATGTAATACCTCTTGATTAATGTCTGTGCTTTTCTTAGAGCTATAATGTAGTTCTGTGGGGTAAGTAGAATTTATCTGGGCTGATCTGTGAATCTAAAGCCACTATTTACGTGGGCATATGTATTGGGAGATGATACAACCAACATCAGCCCTTTCAGTTAGCAGTAGAGTGCTTTATCCACTGCACTGTCAGGGCTTCTCTAGCAACATGAATAATGAGCACTCACTGAGTTTCTACTACTGGCAACACAGTGTGCTAGATCTGAGACGAAGAGCTCGGTAAATGTCAGTCTCTACCTACAAGACTTCACAGCCTATACTGCAGACAGGAGTAAACCCAATCAGAAGAATGAACAATATTGTGAAGTGAGCCCAACAAATGCCATATTTTGCTGTTTCAGGTGGTTAGAAGAACATATAGAGAAGCTTTGCAGCAAACAAATGAAATGTATCACTGAACTTTGCTAATATGGACAAGGCTGCACAAGAAGACCCAAATGCTGGCACATCCGGACATGCCAGAAAAGTACACAAAGGTCTTGTGAACTTAATAACATGTGCCTTCGGGTTGAGGAGAGAGATCCTGACATATATGTTCGCTGTAGTTTGAAAGAACAAATCTGGGGGGAATATTTTAAATCTTGGGTTATACTACAGGCTATCCCTGAGGCATTTCAAATAGATTGCCTTGGGGTTCCCATTGTCTCAGTGTGAGTAGTTAGGGAGAAACTATGAGAAGCAAAGATGAGACAGCCTATTCGGGGGTTCTGAGCTGGGCAGGTGGGTGGAGGCAGACTTGTGATTACATGTATGTAGTGAAAATCTCAGTCCTGAGGTTTAGGCATGTAAGAGATCTGACTTTCTTTACTTTTGATGAATTCATTAAGTGGTGATGGTGGGAGGATGGTCAGTTGTGCTCAGGTCATTGCCATCCATCTGCATAACTTACCACTAAGACTTTCACTGTCCCAGCCAATGTGCTCCCTTTTGATGGTCCTAGTTCTGTGCCGTCACTGGGATACAGGAATTTTTGCTGAGGCTGAAATCTCATTCCAACATTTTTACGTACCCCATTGCTATTTCTTTCTGGGGTATTACTTCCAGAATCCCTGAGTGGTGCAGATGGAGAGGTTGGAGGTTCGAGTCCACCCAGAGACTCCTGAGAAGAAAGGCCAGTCTTTCTACTTCTGAAAAACTAACCATTGAGCCCTGTGGAGCACAGCTCTACTCTGACACACACGGGGTCACCATGAATGAGAAACAACTTGACGTCAGAGACTCTGCTGCTGTCAGCCCCACAGACAGACCTCTTTCTTTGTCCCATCTTCTGATTTTATGTTTTTTTTCTTCAATAATTTTTTATTGACAAATAAATTCTGAATATATAGTCAGAGAAAATTTACAAATTGTAATTGTACATCTTAAGGAATATTCAAAAGAAAACACCACCCATGGAATCAATACTCAGCTCAAGAAATAGAATGTTAACAGTATCCCAGAAGTCCTTGCCTTTTTTCTTTCCAGCCATTGCCCTTTTCTTTGCAAAGGTAAACATTAGGGATTGCTCTCTTGACATTAATTAACTTATTTTTGAACATTGTATAAATTGGTGTCATATGATATGAACTCTTTTCTGTCAGACTTTCTTTCAATTTTTGTGTGCAAGATTCAACTTCATGTTTCGTGTACTGGTAATTTATTCATTTTAATAGTTACAAGGTTTCTCTTTGTTTGAAAATAGGATTTGTTTATTCTGTTACTAATTTCATTTTACTTGGATCCACCATCAATATCCATGATAGCAGCAGTGAAGAAGTCAAATGATTTACTGCATTGGGTAAATCTGCTGCAAAAAAAACCTCTATAAAGTATTAAAAAGCAAAGACGTCAGTTTGAGGACTAAAGTCCTGACCCAAGCCATGGTAGTTTCAGGTATCTTATATGCACTCAAAAGTTATGAAATGAATAAGAAAGACCAAAGAATTGATGGCTTTGAATTATGGTGTTGGTGAAGAATACTGAATATGCCTTAGGCTGATAGAAGAATGAACAAGTCTGTGTTGGAGAAATAGAGTGTTCCTTGGACATGTAATCAGGAGGGACTAGTCCCTAGAGGAAGTCATCGGTGAGATAGAGGGTCACTGTAAGAGAGGCAGACCCTCAACAAGGTGGATTGGCACAGTCGCTGTGATGATGGGCTCAAATACAGCAATAATTGCGAGGATGCCACAGGATTGGACATTGTTCTGTTCTGCTGTGCATGGGATCAGTGTCTTAGTCACCTCATGCTGCTTCCACAGAAATACCATGTGTGGATGGCTTTAAAAAGGGAAATTTTATTTTGTCACAGTCCAGTAGGCTAAATGTCCAAATTCAGGGTATCAGCTCCAGGAGAAGACTTTCTCTACTGGCTCCTTGTTGTTAGCATTTCCCTAGACTGGGGATTTCTGAAGAGGAGGGACCCCAGTCCTTTCCGAAGAATGTGCTCAGCTCCTGGCACTGTTTCTTTGTGGTGTGTGGTCCTCCAAATGGCTCTGCTAGCTTCTTTCTTTTATATCCCGAGATTGCCTGAAAGCACATATAATCTCACACATTCAGTCCTGCCCTACCACCAACAACTCTGGCCCATCCACTCTCATTAACATCAGAGGCAGGGTTAACAATGTGTGGAACATCGCACAGTACCAGGAATCATGGCCTAGCCAAATTGCTACACGTATTTGTTAGTGGAACACAATTCAATCCATGATAATCACTGCGAGTAGGAACTGACTTGATGACACCTAAGAATAACAATTACTAACTTAACCCACTGCTTTTGAGTGGATTCAGACTCACAGCGATGCTACTGAAGGGCATTTGGGTTATTTCCAGTCTTTGAATATTGTGAAGCTGTAACTATTCCTGTATATTTTTTGGACATTTTTGCATGCACTTTTGGGTCTGGATTACAGGATATGTTTACAGTTAAACCAACAAACCAAGCACAGTGCTGTCGATTTGATTCTGGCTCATGAAGGTCAGAGTAGAACTGCCACATAGAGTTTCCAAGGAGTGCCTGGTGGTTTTGAACTGCTGACCTTTTGGTTAGCAGACATGCCACTTAACCACTATTAGCTTTAGTTAATACTGCCAGTTTTCTGAAGTGATTGTGCCAATTTTACTTTTTAAAAGCAATGTCTAAGAAGTCTACTTGCTCTACATCCTTGCCAAAATTTTTATTTTGTAATAGTTTTAATTTGCATAATAATTAAATTTAGCTCCTTTTTATATGCTCCTGGCTATTTATATATTCTCTTTGGAGATGATTAAACATTTTGTCCATTTTTTTTCTACTGGGTTACCTGCCTTTTTCTTACTTATGAGTTCCTGAACTATTCCAGAAATTATTTGTTAGTTATAAATAAGTATCTTCTCCCAGCGTGTGTCTTCCTTTGTTACTATCTTAGTGGTATGTTAATGAACAGAAGTTCTTAATTTTATTATAACTTAATTGATCACTCTTTTCCTATATGGTTAATGTGTATACCTGTTCAATTTAGAAATCTTTGCTTCCCTCAAGATTATTTCTTCTAGAAACTTCATTATTTAACCTTTCACTTTTAGATCTATAGTTCACTTGGGATTGCGTTTGTGTATATGGTATGAGATAGATGTCAAAGTCTGTTGCTTCCAATATGCATATTCAATCATCACAGCACCATTTATTGCAGAGGCTATTCTCTCTCTACTACTTGACAGTGCTGTCATTGTCATAAATCAAGTGTCCTTGTCTCTGCAGGTTGCTTCTTGATTCTTTATTCTGTTCAAATGCCATGCTATTTTACTTATTGTAGCTTTGTAATAAGTTTTTTTATCTAGTAATTCTTTCAACTATGTGCTTATTCAGATTTATCTTGGCGATTCTTGGCTCTTTGCATTTCTGTGTAAATTTTAGAATTAGTTTATTAATGTCCTAAAAACAAACAAAAAACAAACCTACTGTCATTTTTTTATTTGGTTGCATTCATTCTAGAAATGAACTTAAGGACAGCATACCTTTACAATACCAATTTACATATGTCCTTTTATTTAAGGCTTTTAATCTTTCCTCAGTAACGTTTTACAGTTTTTTATGTAGAGGTCTTGCATGTTGTTGTTGTTAGATGCCATTGAGATAGTTCCAACTCATACTTACCCTATGCACAACAGAACAAAACACTGCTTCATTTTGCACCATGTCCGTAATCATTTTTATACTTAAGCCCATAGATGCAACCACTGTGACAATCCATCTCATCAAGGTCTTTGTTTTCTTTGCTGACCCTCCACTCTACCTAGCTTGATGTCCTTCTCCAGGGATTGTTCACTTTTGACAACATGTCCAAATTACATTATGATGCAGACTTACCATCTTTGCTTCCAAAGAGCACTCTGGTTGTACTTCTTCCAGAACAGGTCTGTTCTTTTGGCAGTCCATGGTACATCAAGTAATCTTACCCAACATCACAATTCAAAGGTGTCTTCTGTCTTCCTTATTCATTGTCCAGCTTTCGCATGCTGTGATACAATTGAAAATACCATGGTTTGGGTAAGGTGCACCTTAGTCTCCAAGGTGACATCTTTTTAACACTTTAAAGAGGTCCTTTGCAGCAGATATTTCCAGTGTAATGCGTCCTTTGATTTCTTGACTGCTGCTTCCATGGGCATTGATTGTAGAACCAAGGAAAATGAAATCCTTGACAACCTCAATCCTTTCTCCATTTATTAAGATGCTGCTTACTGGCCCAGTTGTGAGGATTCTTGTTTTCTTGATGTTGAAATATAATCCTTACTGGAGAGTGTGGTCCTTGATCTTCATCAGTAAGTGTTTTAAATCCTCTTCACTTCCAGCAAGCAGGGTTGTGTCACCTGTATAACACAGGTTGCTAATGAGTCTTCTTGCACTCCTGATGCTTCATTCTTCTTCATATAATCCAGCTTGAAATATAATACAGATTGAAAAGGTATGGTGAAAGGATACAACCGTGACACATACCTTCCCTGACTTTAAACCATACGGTTTTCCTTTGTCCTGTTCACATGGCTGCCTCTTGATCCGTATACACATTCCTTAAGAGCACAATTAAGTGTTCTGGAATTCCCATTTTATGCAATGTTAGCCATAATTTGTTTACATCTGCAGAGTTGAATGCCTTTGCATAGTCAATGAAACACGGGTAAACAGCTTTCTGCTTTCAGCCAGGATCCATTCGACATCAGCAATGATATATATGCCTAGTTCCACATCCTGTTCCGAATCACTTGAATTTCTGGTAGTTTCTTGTCAATATACTGTTACAGTTGCGTTTGGATGATCTTTAGCAACATTTTACTTGCATGTGATATTGATGATACTGTTTGCTAATTTCTGCATTCAGTTGGATCACCTTGCTTTGGAATGGACATAAATGTGGATTTCTTTCAGCCAGTTGGCCAGGTAGCTGACCTCCATATTTCTTGACATAGACAAATAAGCACTTCCAGCACTGCACCCTTTTACTGAAACATTTCAGTTGATAATCCATCAATTCCTGGAGCCTTGTTTTTCTGCCATTGCCTTCAATGCAACTTCAGCTTCATCCTTCAGTACCATTTGTTCCTGGTCGTATGCTGCCTCTTTAAGTGGTTCAGCATCAATCAGTTCTTTGTGATATAATGAGTCTGTGTATTCCTTTCATTATCTTTTGATGCTTCCTGAGTTATTTAAAGTTTTCTGTATAAAATCCTTCATTGTAGCAACTCAAGGCTTGAATTTTTTTCTTCCATTCTTTCAGCTTGAGAAACCAGGGCATGTTTTTCCTTTTTGGTTTTTTATTTACAGCTCTTTGCACATGTATTATAAAACTTTATTTTGTCTTCTCCAGCCATCCTTTGAAATCTTCTGTTCAGTTCTTTTACTTTGTCATTCCTTCATTATATTTATTCTAGGCATTTGATTGTTTATGCTGCTATAAATGGTAATATTTTTCTTTGATTTTCTAATTACTGCTGGGATATTGACTTTGATTCTAGTAACCTTGCTAAATTCAGTTATTACCTTTTAGAGGTTATGTACAAATTCTTCTGAAATTTTTGCATGTATAATGTGGTAATCTTGGAATAATTAAAGCTTTATTTCTTCCTTTCTAAGCCAAATATTTTTATCTTTCTTGACTTTTGTACTGGCTAGAGAACTTGAATATGATGTTGATTAGAAGGATGAGAACAGTTACCCTAGGTTCATTCCTTATCTCAGGAGAAAGCTTTTGGTTATTTTATTGTTCACTATCATATTAACTGTAGATTTTTGTTATGGATGTCTTTTATGAGTTTATGGAAATTTGCTTCTATTTCCAGTTTGCTAGTGGTTTTTTTTTTTTTTTTTTAAGTCAGAAAGGAATACTAGATTTCATGAAATGCTTTCTCTCTATCTACTTAACAGGCACATCACCAAAAAAGATACATGGATGTCTTTGTTGTTCTTAGGTGCTGTCAATTTGGTTCCAACTCATAGCGGCCCTTTGTACAACAAAATCAAACACCACCTGGTCTTGCACCATCCTCCCAGTCTGTGCTATGCTTGAGCCCACTGCTGAAGCCACTGTGTCAGTCCATTTCACTGAGAGGCTTCCTCTTTTTTGCTGACCCTCTACTTTACCAAACATGACATCGTTCCCCAGGGATTGATCCCTCCTGATAGGTCCAAAGTATGAGGTGCGACAATTAAGTCTGTGAACTTACTTGTTCTAAGTGCTACATGCCTCATTGCTGAATATCACTACAGTTGCCTTTGAAGTAGTCTACTTGGGAAGCTATGCACTGATGCAGTGCCTAGTCTGCCCTTCAAAGCAATTTTGGAACTCTTTCTGAATGGCCATTTTGCACGGTGGCATGGGGGCAGGTCTGGAAACTTAGTTGTATGGTTGTCTGTGAGGGAGATTTTAGCCAGTAAACAAATAACTGTATTGGAACACCCTTCCTGCTCCCCTGATCTGGCCCCCAGTGACTATTTTCTTTACCTGAAGATTAAGAAAATACTGAAAGAAAGACATTTGAACATTCAAGACATCAAGGGTAATATAACGACAGCTCTGATGGCCATTCCACAAAGAGTTCCAAAAATTGCTTTGAAGCGTGGACTGGGTACTGGTGTTGGTGCATAGATAGCTTCCCAAGGGGAGTCCTTTGAAGGTGACTGTAGTGATATTCAGCAGTGGAGTATGTAGCACTTTTCATAGGATGAGTTAATGAACTTAATTCTCAGGCCTTGTATGTAAAACTCAGTCTTGCCTTCCTTGCTTCTAAGAAGCAGACTGGTTGTGCTTCATCCATGACAGATCTGTTCATTCTTTTGGCAGTTTATGATATATTCAATATTTTTCTCCAGCACCACAATTCAAAGGCATCAGTTTTTATTTGGTCTTCCTTATTCATTGTCCAGCTTTTGTACATATATGATGCAATTGAAAATACCATGGTTTAGGTCAGTCTTCAAGGTAACATCTTGACTTTTCAACACTGTAAAGAGGTCTTTTGCAGCTGACTTGCCCACTGCAGTGTGTCATTTGCTGTCTTGACTGCTGCTTCCATTCTTGTTGATTGTGGATCCAAGTAAAATGAAATCCATAATGACTCTTCAGTCTTTCTCCACTTATCATGATGTTGCTTACTGGTCCAGTTTTGAGGACTTGTGTTTTCTTGATGTTGAGGTGTAAGCCATATTAAAGACTGTGGTCTTTGATCTTCATGAGTAAATATTTCAAATCTTCACTTTCAGCAACAAAGGTTTGTTATCTGCATAATGCAGGTTGTTAATGAGTCTTCCTCCAATCCTGATGCCTCGTTCTTCTTTACATAGTCTAGCTTCACGGGTTGTTTACTCAGCGTACTGATTGAATAGGTATAGTAGAAGGATACAACTCTGACACACACCTTTCCTGACCTTAAAACTTGAAGTGTCCCCTTGTTCTGTTCACATAGTTGCCTCTTGATCCCTATACAGATTCCTCATGAGCATAATTAACTGTTGTGGAATTTCTATTTTCCATATTGTTACCCATAATTTGTTATCGACACAGTTGAGCACCTTTACATGGTCAACAATACACAGGTAAACATCTTTCTGGTATTCTCTGCTTTTAACCAGGATACATCTGACATCACCAGTGCTATCTCTGGTTCCATGTCTTCTGAAATTGGCCTGAATTTCTGGCAGTTCCCTGTTAGTGTACTGCTGCAGCAGCTTTTGAAAGATCTTAAGCCAAGTTTTACTTGTATGTGATATTAATGATATTGTTTGATAATTTCCACATTTAGTTGAGTCACCTTTCTTGGGAATAGGCATAAATGTGGATCTCTCAGTCAGTGGCCAAGTAGCTGTCTTCCAGATTTCTTGGTATAGACAAGTACATACTTCCTGTGCTGCATCCTTTTGTTGAAACATCTCAGTTGATAGTCTACCAATTCATGGAACCTTGTTTTTTGCCATTGCTTTCAGAGCAAATTCGACTTCTTCCTTGAGTACCGTTGGTTCCTGGGCATATCCTACCCCTTGAAATGGCTGAATGTTGACCAGTTCTTTTTGGTGTAATGTCTCTGTGTATTTCTTACATCTTTTCTTGATTCTTCCTGTATGTTTAATATTTTCCTCATAGGATCCTTCCATCTGCAGCTAGAGGCTTAAGTTTTTTCTTCAGTTCTTTCAGCTTGAGAAGTGCTGAGCATGTTCTTCTCTTTTGATTTTCTATCTCCGGGTATTTGCAGCACATGTCATTATAATACTTTACATGGATAGGAAATACGAAATCCAAACCAAATGCATGCTGCCCACACTGACTCATAGCAACCCTAGAGCAAACAAAGCATAGACAAAGATGCTCAGCGTTGTTAGTTATTAGAGACATACAAGTTAAACCAGTGACATACCGCTACACACATAATGAGATGACTGAAATGTAAAAAATTGTATGTATCAAGTGTTGAAGATATGGAACCAATAGAAGCCACATATACTATGGAGATCTAAGAAAGTAAAACTCTGGAAAAGAGTTAGGCAGCTTCTGTTTTTTAATTTTTTTTGCTTTAAGTAAAAGTTTACAATCCAAGTCAATTTGCCATATAAAACCACACACACACACACACACACACACACACACACACACACACACCTCTGTGCAACTCTAGCTGCTGTTCACACTCTGTGACAGCGCACTCCTCCTTTCCGCCCTGTAGTTCCTGTATTCATTCAACCAATTCCTGTCCCCTCCTTTCTTCCCTCCCATCTCGCCTCTGGACAGGAGCTGCTCTGACAGCCTCATGTATATATTTAAGCCAAGAAGCACACACTTCACCACTATCACTCTGTGTCTTATGGTCTAATCCAGTCTTTGTCTGGAGAGTCGGATTCAGTATTGCTTTTTCAGTGCTGGGCTAGCAGTGAGCCCAGGGGCCATGTCCTCAGGGACTCTCTCAAGTCTGGTCTTTTAACAGAGTTCTAGATCTGCACCCCCATTTTTCTCCTGCTATGTCAGGGCCGTCTTTGGTGGTGGCCAGGCACCAGCTAATTTTTCTGGCCTCGTGCTGTTGTAGTCTTCTGACCATATGGCCCCTTCTGTCTCCTGGGCTCATGTTTTCATCATATCTTCGATGTCCTTTGTTCTCCTCTGTACCAGGTGGTCTGGAACCAATTGATACTGCTTACATGGTAGCTTGCTGGCTTTTAAGACCCTAGATGTTAGGCAGCTTCATAAAAAGGTTAAGCAAATGATCCAGCCATTTTGCTCCTAGGTGTCTACCTAAGAGAAATGGAAGTTCATGTCTATTCAAAGACTTTTACTAAAATGATCATAGAAGCTGTATCTGAATAGCCAAAATCTGGCAACAGCTCAAATTTATATTAGCGATTGGATAAACAATTGTCGTATCTCTATAATGCAGTACTATTCAACAATAAAAAGCAATGAAGTATTGGTGGTCAAACAACATTAAAAAAATTATTATTCTGAGTGATAGAAGCCAGACAAAAAGAGTCCATGTTCGGTGACTTCACTGGTGAAACGTGTCAGCTGGTACCCTGTCGGTCCCTGAAGCCTTGTTTTTTAGCCAATGCCTTCAGTACAGGTTGGACTTCTCCCTTCACCATCACTGGTTTTTAATCATACGCTACCTCCTGAGATGGTAGGACATTGACCAGTTCTTTTTGGTATAATGACTCTCTGTTCCTTTCATCTTTTGACTTTTTCTGAATCATTTAACATTTTCTCTGTAGAATCCTTCAGTTTTGTGACTCAAGGCTTGATTTTTTTCTTCAGTTCTTTCAGTTTAAGAAATGATGAGTGTATTTTTCATTTTTGGTTTTCTAACTCCAGTCTAAGTCTTTGCACATTTCCGTGTAATATTTTGACTTCTCTAGCCACCCTTTAAAATCTTCTATACAACTCTTTTACTTCATCATTTCTTTCATTTGCTTTAGCTATTTGATATTTAAGAGCCACTTTCAGATTCTCTTCCTTTTGGTCTATTCTTTCTTTTTATCTTTTTGTGACCTTTTGCTTTTTTTCTGTGTGATGTACTCGATGTCATCTAACGATTTGTCTGGTCTTCAGTTATTAGTGTTCAATGTGTCAAATCTGTTCTTTAGATGGTTTCCAAATTCAGGTAGAATATAATCAGAGTGATACTTGGAGTAGTGGTTAGCAAACTTCAGCTCTTCTGCCAAGTCTTACTCACTAGCTGGTTTTGTAAATAAAGCTTTATTGGAACATAGCCTCATTTGTTATGTATTGTCTATGGTTGCTTTCATTCTATAATGGAAGGGTTGAATAGTTTTGATGGAGATTGTATAGTCTTCAGAGCCTAAAATATTTACTATCGGATGGTCTACGGAAAAGGTTTTTTGACTTCTACTTTAGAGTTTATGCTCTATGTCTTTAACTTATCACGGTCTACCACTAAATGGTATTATCCTACTGCATACATATTAGAAGGACCATCTTATTGTCGTTAGTTGCTGTCCAGCCAGCCCTGACTCATGGTGACTGCTTGTATTACAGAGTGAAACTGTTCTGTAGGGTTTCCTTGGCTGTCATCTTCGCAAAAGCAGACCTTTTTTCCCTGGAGCCACTGGGTGCATTTAAATCACCAGCCTTTAAGTGAGCAGCTGATTGCAGACTGCTTGTGCCACCCAGGGTCTTTTAGAAGGAATTTTCAGTAGTGTACTTTTATGTTCCCTCCTGGCCTTCTAACATTACTGTCAAATATTTTACTTATACAAATGTTATAAGCCTACTATGCCAGCCAAGTGTCGTCGAGTCGGATCCGACTCATGGCGACCCTACTACATGTTGTTATTATTTTTGCCTTAAGTAGTAAATTATCTTTATGCTAATTTACATTTATCAATTTTCAGTCATAATTATATGCTTATTCACAGTTACTATTTTTATAGTGCTTTCTTCTTTCAAGTAGATGCATATTTCCAGCTAGTAGCACTTTTCTTCTACCAAAGGGACTTCAGCATTTTTTGTAGTTTCAGCTTGTTGGTAATGAATTCTTTTAGCTTTTGTTTGTCTTAAAAAGACTTACTTTGCCTTTTTTGTTTTAAAGCTATGTTTACTGGATACAGAATTCTGGGGTCATGTTTTTGGTTTTGTTTTCTATTTTCTTTCATTATGATTAAGATATTGCTCCATTGTCTTCTGACTTATATTATTTCCATTGGGAGGTCTGCTGTCATTTTTCTGTTTTTCACTTTGTATGTAATGTGCTTTTTTTTCTTTTTAACCTAATTAAAAATAATTCTAATCACTTCTTAAAAGCAATTTAATTATGGTGTGCCTTGGTGTGGTTTTCTCCATGTTTCTCGTGCTTGAGGTTCATTGATCTTGTAGAATCTAAGATGTATGGTTTTATCAAATTTGGAAAGCTTCAGCCAATTTTCATTGAAGTATTTTTTTCTGTTCCTCCTCTTACCACTCTTTTTTTGTTGAGAACTTCAATTACATGTCTGTTAGGCTGCTTGAAGTTTTCCCACATCTCAATGATACTCTACTTTTAGTCCTTTTATTCTCTGTGCTTTATTTTAGATACATTTTACAGCTGTGTTTTCAAGTTCTCTGGTCTTTTTTTCCTACAGTGTCCAATTTGCTGTTAATCTTATCTAGTATATTTTTAGTCTTAGACATCTTAATATTCATCTCTAGAAGTTTTACATGGATCTTCATATGGATCTAGTATTCATCTCTAGAACTTTTATATGGATCTTTTTTGTTCATTCCACGTATCTTCTTAGAATGTTTATTTTTTTCCTCTAGTTTCATGAACATATGGGCTAGCCATTATAATATATCAGCTATTACATCATCTGTCATTTTTGAGTCTATTTTTACTGTTTATTTTATCCTCATTATGAATTGGATTTTCTTCCTTCTTTGCATGCCTATGAATTTTTATTGGCTACCAGAAATTTTGAATTTTACCTTTTTGGGTGCTGAATATACAGATATATTTAATATTTTATTTTTTAATTATGATTAAGTGAATGTATACAACCCAAGTCAATTTTGTATGCCCTTCTATCTGCAACTCCTTATGCAGATCCATTACATCAGTTCTGGCATTCCTGATCCGTTACATCAGTTCAAAGAGACTACCAGGATCCATCTGGATGCCCCCTTCCTGTTCTTTAGCCTAAACCTTTTTTTCTAGATAGTAAGCTGGGGGCAATTTTACTGCTAGCTTCATTGGTTTCCCATCTCCCGGAGATCCTGCTTCCTTGTTGATTGATGTCCAGTATCTTGTAAATCACTGTTTCATACATTTTGCTCATCTTTTTGGAGCCCTGATGGCACACTGGTTAAAGCATTCAGCTGCTAACTAAAAAGTGTGTGTTTTGAACCCACCAGCTACTTCATAGAAGGAAGATGTGGCAGTCTGCTTCTGTCAAGATTTATAGCCTTGGAAACCACATGGGGCAGCTCTACTTCATCCTATAGGGTTTCCCCGTGCACTGGAATCAAACTAACAGTGTTTGGTTTTTGGTTTGGGTTCAGCTTTTATTTCTTTTTCAGGTAGCAGGGTGAATCTAGTGTGTCACTTCATCTTTGCTGAGAGTGGAAATCCAATTATCCAGAGTTTTTCATAAATCCAATTTTTCGAGTTGTTCTCATCAAAGGTATTGTTCCGATACATGCTGTTCCATCAAAACCACAGTCACATGGATGATCTCTTCTTCAGTCCAGGAGAAGCCTTTCCTCCCTCGGGAGACTGTCCTTCTTTCATCTTCTTTATAACTCTCTTCTTTGACAAACTCTCAATTCTGTTGCCTGAGGCTTTGAGAAATAAAAGCTAGGAAGCTTTGTACCTACTTTGGCTTTCTGTTTTGCTACACATCTTACCAAAAGCAAAAAATACGTAGCCAGCCACCTACCTAAATGGGGGTGGGATCTTGTGAAGGTGAGGAAAAAGATAAATATATGTACATTGATATCTCTAAATATTTTCTAATGAAACATATATTTAGCTTTTTTTACTGGCGACATGTTCAAGTCAGGCAAATCAGACTACATTGCCCTTCTACTTATAATTTCATACATTGACTTATTGAATACCTACTGTAAACCAGGCTCATGGAGAAGCAATGCAGCTTAGAGCTTAAAACTTTAGTCATTAGACAAATTGGGTTCAGACCTCAGTTGTATATACTAGCTGTGTAATTTGAATGAGCAGTTTCCTCATCTGTCACACTGGTTCATAATAGTATTGCTTCAGCCTGAAGGGCATCTGTTGGCATTAGGCTTTCTTCTGAAAAGCAATTTTGACTTTTTAAACATTTAGAAACTAAAAATGAGCCTTAAAGATACTTTCAATGCAACAACTTTGTCTTCTTTTTGTTTGGCTCTTATTTTTCCAGTCTACACACACATTTTTCTGTCTCAGAATTAGGACTCTCATCTCAAGATAACTTGGTTTACTCTTGTAGTCATCCACATAATCTGGATAGACTCCCACCCAAAATTTGGTTTGAGGCCAGTGATGCCACACATACCCCAGGAGGACATAAAAGGGTTTATAATGAGACTTTCGGGGGAAAGCAGGACCAGGACTTCCTGGTCCAGAAATGAGAGAGCAGAGCATGGAGACTAGCTTGGGTTTTTACTGTGGTGAGTGCAGAGGCTTAACATGGTTTGTCTGCCCAGCTGGCACTGATTAGGGAGCATATGGGATTTCTCATCATCTTGCTCAGAAGTGGGCCAGAAGGGAAAGAGGGAGGGAGGAAGCTTAAAAGCTGTCAAGAGTCAACCATCAAAAATGGAGTCAGACTCTACTACACTCATGTAGAGGGTTTGTGATCAGCCTGCTGTCCAGACAGATGTTGCCTGTAGAGCCTTGGCAATCGTGGACAGTCTCCCGCCTACAGAGAGAGTGGGAAGAGGGTGCTGGGAGGTATATTTACACATCATTTATACATTTATACCTCACAGCACCACCGCCCCAAGAAACCAATCCCACTGCCGTCGAGTTGGGTCTGACTCATAGTGTCCCTAGAGGTCGGAGTAGAACTGCCCCATGCAGTTTCCCAGGAGCACCTGGTGGATTTGAATTGCTGACCTTTTGCTTAGCATATGTAGCACTTAACTACACCACTGCCAGAGTTTCCCCATCCCAACCCAGATGTATAAAAATTTTAACTTGGTTTTCTGTGACTGATCTCTCCCTGCCTGTAAATGCTGAAAGCAGAAATTTAAACTTGTACTCTTTGTACAAAATGCCTTGAAAAGTAAGAGCAAACCTCACTCTGGGATTTCACTAACCTCACTATGTGTTTATGACATTCTGCTGATTTCTGACCTGGGCCAATAGGAAATGAGGACCCTTACCTGACCTTGGCCAGTAGGAAGTTGGCCCCTGTCCCTTTCCTCTGCCAGGTTGCTCCCTTGAGTCCTAGAATAGTTTTCTGTGTGCCCTTTTGCATGGCAAGACATCTCCCCTGCCATATCTGTCATCTTTCCAGAGACAATACTCTTTAGTCCTGTGACTGAGTCTCACATTAGTTTAAAAGCTAGAGAAGGGGTAAATCCAATATAGTAACAAAAACCCACTGCTGTCAAGTCAATTTCAATTCTCTGACCCAATGGGACAGAGAGGAACTGCCCCATAGAGTTTTCAAGGAACACCTGGTGGATTTGAACTGCTGATCTTCTGGTTAGCAGCTGTAACACTTAACCACTCTGCCCAGGATTTCCATTAATTAACAACGTAGGGGAAAAGAACAAAGAATACTTTCAAAAAGAATTCCAGTTTCATATTTACCGCCTGTCAGAAACCGTGTCTCTGTTTTATAGTATTTCAAATGAAACTTTAATATAGGGCTCTGTGTTTTCTACATGTCCCAATGCATTGTTTTGTGCTGGCTTTTATTTTCTATTTTTGTTGTTTACAGGTTTTACTGCTGCATATCCAACACAACCCTCCATTCCGTTTAAGTTTCAAACTTTGGAAATTCTAAGTTCAGAAAGGAAAGGATTTAATAGTCAAGCCAAGAGATTTTATTATAAACAGGTAATGACATTGTCTTACAGATCCTTTTAGTCTATATTCTAGGCTCATCTTATTTGGGACTGGCTGATTGGAGTTTGGAAACCCTGGTGGCGTAGTGGTTAAGTGCTACATCTGCTAACTGAAAGGTCAGCAGTTTCAGTCCACCAGGCACTCCTTGGAAACTCTATGGGACGGTTCAACTCTGTCCTGTAGAGTTGCTGTGAGTCAGCATGGATTGGGATGGCAGTGGGTTTGGGTTTTTTTTTTTGGTTTTGGGGTCAGACTATGCTGGTGCATCTTTTTTGTGAACGGTAGAGGGCAGCGTTGTCTGGAGAAGGCGCAATGTATTCTCCAATGTGTACCGACAAGGAACGAGCTCGAAAATAAAAAATCCGCGTCTGGACTACAGCAACCGTAGTGCCACACTGAACCAAAAAATACAAAAAGAAAATATCTTACTGTGCTGTAGTGTTTACAATGCAAGTTAATTTGTCATACAAAGCCCTGCACACATACAGCAATGCAGCTCTACCTGCTGTCCCCATCCAGTGACCGCACACACCTCCCTTCCACCCGGTATTTCCTGTGTCCATTCAACCAACTCTGTCCCCTCTTGCCCGCTCATCTCACTTCTTGACAGGGGCTGTCCAGTATGCCTCATACATGTACTTTAAGCCAAGAAGCACACTCTATACCAGTATCATTTTGTATGTAACAGTCCAGTCCAATGTTTGAAGAATTGACTTCGGGAATAGTTTCCGTTTGGGGCAAACAGTCTCAGGGACATGTCTTCTGGAGACCCTTCTGTCTGTTGGACCATCAAGTCTGGTCTTCTAATAGAGTTCTAGTTCTGCACATCTATTTTGTTCTCCCATTATGTCAGGGACTCTGCTGTGTTTCCTGTCAGGACAGTCGTTGGTGGTGGTCAGGCGTCGCCTGCTTCTTCTGGTCTCACACTGACCGCAGGGCCTCTTCTGTCTCTTCAGCTCATATTTTCCTCATGTCTCTGATGTCCTTCACTCTCCTCTGCTTGTAGTGGGTTGGTACAAATTGATACTACTTAGATGCTGCTTACTAGTTTTAAAATCCCAGATACTGCTCACCAAAGGGCATGCAGAACAATTTCTTAAAAAAAAACCTTATTATGCCAGTTGACCTAATGCCCCCTGAAAGCATGGTTCCCGGACCCCTGCCCTGCCACTCTGTGCTCTGAAATGTTGGGTTGTGTTTAGGAAGCCTCTTAGCTTTTTGCATAATCCGGCAGTATCGGCCTCCCTTCTATTGCATGCTGTCAGTCCTTTCACCTGACTCAATTCTGGCACGTGGCTGGGCTGGATCTAAACAATGAATACCCTTCTTCCTCCTTCCCCACCCTTGTAACCATCAAAGACTGTTTTCTTTATGCCTGAACTTTTTCTTCAGTCCTTGTAATAGTGGTCCCATACAGTATTTTTCCTTTTGCAACTGACTGGTTTCATTCAACATAATGTCTTCCGGAAGACTGTGTTATATTTCCCAAGATCACCATTGTTCTTGATCATTGCATAGTATTCCACTGTGTGAATATACTATGGTTTATTTATGCCTTCATCTGTTAATGAGCACCTAGATTGCTTTTTTTTTTTTTGCTATTGTGGAGAGTGCTGCAGTAAACACTGGTGTGCATGTATCTATTTGTATGACAGCCCTTATTTCTCCAGAGTATGTTCCGAGAACTAGGATTGCTGGATCATATGGTATTTCTATTTCTAGCTTTTTAAGAAAGTACCAAATCAATTTCCAAAATATTCCCAGCAGGACAGTGTAGAAGAGTTCTTATCTCTCCCCCAACCCCTTTAACATTCATTCTTCTCTGTTTTTTGGATTAATGCCAGCCTTGTTGGGGTGACATTGTATCTCACTGTAATTTCACTTTGGATTGGGATTTCTCTAATGGCTAACACTCACAAGCATTTCCTCCTGTATCTGTTAGCCACCTGGATGTCTTCTTTGGTGAAGTGCCTGTTTGTACCTTTGCCTATTTTTTAATTGGGTTATTTGCATCTTTCTTGTTGAGGTTTTGCGGTATTTTGTAGATTATGGAGATTAGATGCAGATCAGATTTGTGGTAGCCCCAAATTTTTTCCCAGTCTGTAGGTTGTCTTCTTACTCTTTTAATGCAGTCTTTAGATGAGTGTAACTGTTTGATTTTTAGGAGTTCCATTTATCTTATTTTCTCTCCTCGTGTTTGTGCCTCGTGACAATGTTTTGTAGTCGGTTTATGTCAGGTATTAGATCTCCCAGCACTGTCCATATTTTTTCTTTCATAATCCCGTAATCTTCATTGTTTTAGGTTTTGTATTTAGATCTTTGATCCATTTCAAGTCAGTTTTTGTTCATGGTGTGACATACAGGTCTTGTTTCATTTTTTTTGCAGATGGATATCCAATTATGCTATCACCATTTGTTAAAGAGGCTCTCTTTTCCCTAGTTTACAAACTTTGGGCCTTGGTCGAATGTCACCTGCTCATAAGTGGATGAGGTTGTATCTCAATTCTCAATTCTGTTCCATTGGTCTGTGATCTGTTTTTGCACCAGTACCAGGCTGTTTTATCTACTGTAGCAGTGTAATAGGTTCTAAAGTCAGGTAGTGTGAGTCCTCTCACTTTCTTCTTCTTCAGTAATACTTTATTTACCCAGGGCTTCTTCCTATTTCATATGAAGTCTGTGATTTTTTTCTCTGTCTCATTAAAAAATGTTGTTGAAATTTTGATCAGGATTATACAGTATCTATAGATCCTTTTGGGAATCCCTTTGGGTAGAATAGATGTTTTCACATTGTTAAGTCTTCCTGTCCATGAGCAAGGTAGGTTTCTCCACTTCCATAGGTCTCTTTTGCTTTCTTGCAGTAGAGTCTTGTAATTTTCTTTGTACAGGTCCTTTATCCCTCAGGTTAGATTTATTCCTAAGTATTTTATCTTCTTGGAGGCTATTGTAAGTAGTATTGATTTGATGGTTTCCTCACTGATATTCTCTTTGTTAGTGTAAAAGAATCCAACTGATTTTTGTATGTTTATGTTAAATCCTGATGCTTTGCTGAAGTCTTCTGTTCTAGTAGTTTTTTTTGTGTGTATATTCTTTAGGGGTTTTGGTGTGTAAAATCATATGATCTGCAAACAGAGATACTTTTACTTCTTCCTTACCGGTTTGGAAACCCTTTATTTCTTTGTCTTGCGTGATTGCTCTAGCTGGAATATACAGCACAATGTCAAATAAAAGTGGTGACAAAGATCATCCTTGTCTGGTTCCTGCTCTCAAGGGGAATGCTTTCAGACTCTCTATTCAGGATGATGTGGGCTGTTGGGCTTTGTATAGATGCCCTTCATTATGTTGAGGAATTTCCCTTCTATTCCTATTTTTTTTTTAACATGAAGGGTGTTGGACTAAAAAACATTAATAAAAATGGATTTTAAAAATTATGATAAAAATGGACAATTAAAAGATTTTGACAGTCTTTTCTCCCCCTTCTTATAACCACTTTCTTACAACCTGATAACCACTTTCTTCAAATAAAATAGAGTCCAGTAAAAATTTAGAATTGCCTTTGAGATGAGGCTCTTTTTTCAACTTCCTTCAACAATTTGTCATTGTTATTCTTGTATTTTCTCCACCTGCACTCCTCCCCTAAATCTCTCTGTTTTCTTTTTCTCCAATCTGGAAATTTCCATTGACACCCTACAGCTCCACCCTTCACCTTTGGGATTTGACAGAACCAGGCCCCTGGAGTGTGACCTCCTCTCTCACCAGCAGAGGGCCGAAGAGACTCGCAGAAGTTACAGTCCTCTCAGATTTTTATTTCTTTACTCACTTAGCCAAGACCTGTAGAATAAACATTGTTTTGGAGATGTCAGTGTCTTGGTAACCTTTGGCTACATTCTAAAAATGTGGTTTGTTGTCCTACTGCCTTGCCGAGATGGCCGAGATGGCCGAGATGAAATGAGGAGGTCCGGATTCTGAATGCAGGTGAGTCACGAAGGCCAGCAGCCCCTTTACCCTCAGTCTCTAATTCCTCCTTTGTCACTGGAATGCTGAACCGAGAATGTCGGAGTTCCTTCAGCTTCTGATATTTTAGGATCCTAAGAAAGTAAATAGTAAAATAACCGTATCTATTTATAGAGGCCCTGGCAGTACAGCGGTTAAGAGGTACAGCTGCTAACTAAAAGTTTGGCCATTTAAATCCACCAGCCACTCCTTGGAAACTCTACGTGGCAGTTTTACTATGTCTTATAGGGTTCCTATAAGTTTGCATTAACCCAGTAACTCAGCAGCCATTGATACATATGTGTGTGTGTGTGTGTGTGTGTATATTTTCAAAGACAGTAAGTATTTGTTGTGGTCTTTCTGGCTATGTCTTAACTGTCTTTCCTACTTCTGTCTGTGTCTTTCTCTCAGTGTCTCCTTTCTGAGTAGTTTCCCGTATGTCTATTTAATGATAATATATTCTATCACCAGGATGCTTGTAATGCAAACCAAAAAACCAAACCCTCTGCTGAAGAGTTGATTCTGACTTATAGTGATCCCGTAGAGCACAGTAGAATTGCCTCACAGGGTTTCCAAGGAGCACCGGAATCACCAGGGCTCATACTTGTGGCCCAACATCCAGTAAAAATAATAGCAACCACCGTGTACTGGTCCTTTACTGTGTGCCCAGTCACGTTCAGGTGACATCTCTAACTCTCAGAACAACCCTAAAGGAAGAGTTTGTTATATTAATTTAAGAGAAGAGGAAACCAAGGCTTAGAGAGGATAAGTGACCCACCCAAGGTCACAGAATATCTAACCCAGGGTTTGTCACATAAGAGGGCCTCAGTAAATGTTTGCTGAATTAGTGTTGAAAGAATTAGACCTCTGATCCAGGTCTAGCTCACTCCAAACCCTGGTCTTTCCACATGCTACACTACGCCTCCCTCAGTGGCCTGCAAAGTCATAAATTAGGTTCGTGAAAGTCAGTGTGTTTCTGAAAGGGCCTAAGCAGAACAGAACATACTCAACACAGGGGAAGATGTCAGCTTATGTGCACAGGCCCCATAGAGATAGGATCTGATTCTGAAGAACAGATCCAGAAATGGTATGGGCTGAGGCTTTGCACTGAAACCCTGCTGTCGCTTTTCAGAAGTTTTTCTGCTTAAGGAACCACAGTGGCAGCCAGCTGGCACTCCAGGCAGCCTCACGTATAGACAGAACTGGCTGAGAAACTGGGGTCCAAGTTTTGAAAGGTGGTTACATTGGTTAAACAGTGTGAGAGCTTTCATCTGTGGATTTGAAAGCATTTTGCAAATCAGTATGGAATTTGATAGAAAGGGTTTGGGGTCTACAAATCAGGTTCCCTAAGTTCTTCCCTGTCCTTGGCTGTGCCATTTTAAACTAAACATTTAACTTTTCTGTGAGGTTTCTTCAAGCTAGAAAAACAGAGAAAAACCTGTTTATTCTGTGCTCACAGATCTCATTTTTCCTGAGAGAAATGGGCCCAGATAAGTTGAGTATCTGTGGAACATCACCCAATAATTTAGTGAGGCAATACAAATTAAAAACAGATTTAAAAACTCCACTGCCTCACCACCCTTCTTAAAGCATTCATCACACACACCCTGGCACCTGTTCTCACAGCATGGTTATATCCTTGCATTGGTTCTTTGACCCACTTAGCATGTCTGTAGCAGAGAACCAGAGCTCTCTGCAACATGGACTTACTGAGCAGTCCAGCTCCGTAGTGACCCTTGAGGGCTGCTTGCTCAGCTCATGTTCCCTGGAAGAGTGGGGCTGCTGGGCCCAAGGAATCTGGCACAGAGCTTAGCGTCTGGACCAGAGATTTTGGTTCTGAAGGCGAGATCTGCTCTTGTGCACGTTTTACAAGTATTTATAGTTTGTAGGTGACTTTGTGTACATGAAGTGACATGCCTAACGTGTGACAGAACATAGCCCAGTGGCCCTTTGGACAGTTTCTTCCCCCACCTCCCCTCCTCTGTCCCCACCCTGAATTTTGGCCACTGTTCCCCAAGCTGCATAATCCTGAAGACGTAACTAATGCCTCTGTGCCTGCATTTCCCCATCTAGAAAATAAGGGTGTTACAATAGGTAGGCCTTTGCCAGGGATTACGATTCTGTGATTCTAAGCCTGATGCCTTCCAGGCTCCGATGAATGAATGCTGGTGGGACCTAGGTGCCATATCCTCTGGATGGAGCACAATTTTCTACTCATGTTAATTTCATACACAGTCCTGACAGTGATCCACCCTTCTAAGTGGTAGTCAGGCCAGTATTCAGTTTGTGGTGAAATTATGCAAAGTTAATATTGTTCACTCATTAATTTGATAAGACAGCAAAAGCAAGGATATTCCAAATGTTAGGGAACTTCAAATGAAAGCTAGTTCTGTTTGCAGAACTCACTGTGTTCAAGGCGGTACTACCTGGGTATGAGCTGTAGTGGGGTCTGCCTGACAAAGCTGCTCTGTGAAGTCTGACTCTCTGTATCGGCCCCCAGTTCCCCTTCCTAGTGGGTCTCAGGGACACCTTCTTGGAGATAGCAAACACTTGCTTTGCACTGACAGTGTACCAGGCAGCCCTGGAAGGCCATAGCCTTTATTGGCTCATTTAATTTCCATAATAACCCTGTGAGCTAAGTCCCACTATTATCCCCACTTTTCAGATAATGACCCTGAAACACAGAAAGGGTTACGTAGCTTGCCCAGCAGAGCAAGGTTGAACCCAGGCAGCAGCTCCTGGTTCCCAGACATTGCTGTCTCTTGACTGGTCCACACAGTATGGCCTGTGTTCCCTCTGGGTGGGAGGGGGCATGCCCTCCTTTGTACTCCCCCAGGCTTTTCTTACACCACTGACCACTCTCTGACTGGTATTACCATAACATGTGGGCATGTGTTTCCCCCTAGTTGATTGTTTTCTTTTTAAAGTGTTATGAAAATATATTTAACAAAACATGCACCAATTCAACAATTTCTACACGTATGATTCAGTGACATAATTACGTTCTTCATGTTGTGCAATTGTCATCATTGTCCTTTTCTGTGAGGGCACATCTTGTCTCCACCACCCACAGGGAACTCCTGGGGCTGAAGTCCTTGGAGCTCCTAGCTCTGGCCCTTTCCAGATCCTCGAAACCCTTCAAGAAGTGTTCAAATGAATGACCCCAACTCCAGACTCTGCATTTCTCATCAAATCACAGGCACTCATCTATTTTGCATGGTTTTGCTCTGTCTCTTTGGCCCCATTACTAGAACCTGTGAGATGTTGACAGGTCATCTTCAGTCCTTACACATGGCCCAGAACTTTGTTGATTCTAGTAAGTGTTTGTTGTGAAGGAAGCCCTGGTGGCATAGTGGTTAAGTAATACAGCTGCTAACTGAACGGTTGGCATTTAAAATCTACCAGGAGCTCCTTGGGAACTTTATAGGACAATTCTACTCTGTACTACAGGGTCACTATGAGCTGGAATTGACTCGATGGCAGTGGCTTTGGTGGCTTTTAAGAAAGCAAGAGGGTACTGGAAAAGAGGCGTGGGGATTCTCGGGGATGACCCTGGTTTTCTCCAGTGCTTTAAAGGTCCGGGTTTTACTTCTCTTGTCTGTGTTTCCAAGCGCATGACAGGCAGAAGACAGGGCTGGGCAGGAACCCTGCCCCATCTGCATGTGCTAGGTGCCCCGTGTAACAACTGCCCTGCCCTCTCGTACCTTCCTTCACTCCTCGAGGCCGTGCTCTCCACAGACCTCACTCTCAGTTTCCTGGATGCTCTCTTGGAGCTCCCAGAGACCTTCTGTTTCTGGCATTCCTCCTCAGGCATACTGCACTGTGAACAAAAAGTTGTGTTTTTGTTGCTCAGAAAATGGTTGCTGGCTCCCCTTTTTGTATAGTGATCTGAGGCATGGAAATGGGATGACACAAGTGTGTGGGGTGAGGGCAAGGGGGTGGGCGTAGGCACCTTGGGAGGGCAGAAGGGAGGAGGGACATCTTAGAAGTCCTCGCTAGAGTCACAGCCAGTTTGAACCAGAAAGACCTGGGAGACCCTGAATTCCTGACTTAACAGAGAGGCTCCTTCTAGCATCTCATGCCGACGACTCTCTGTTAAAGAGGATGAGGCAACTTCTGGTTAAGGCCATTGCTTCTGGTGTTCCCCTCTCTCCAGGTTGCTCCATGTGGGCTAGGAGGTTGGTATGAAAACCACAGATCTTGTCCCTCCCCTGCCTCTTCACCACCTCATGGCTGAGAGAACTGAGGCCTAATAAGAGGAAGAACCCTGGGGGGCACACACCTCCTGTCCTGCCTCTGGTCCACTCTTTCTTCACTACCTTGACCACCTTCAAACTTAGAAAAGGCTTTGTAGTTTTCAGTGAAGTCATTGAAGTGGATGAATATGTTCTCTTAAGGTCTTAGGGGCATTGGTAGAAGGAAATTATTCCCTCAGGAACTCCTAATTCCAGCACCATTTTGCCATTCAGTTAATCACAGGATGGGGCTCTGTTGAACCTTAGGTGGGCCCTCCATCTGTTACAGGCCTTTAACCCTAGTAGACCCCTAGTTTCCATTCACCTGGAGCACTCTTTAAAAACACCAGCCAATAGCTGGACTATACCATAAACTGAAAGGCTTTCTAAACTCAACCCAGTACTTCAAAGGATAGAGTATCAAGGACAGGGGTCTGGGGATCATGTTTTCAGGGGACATCAAGGTCAACTGGCATAGCTAGCCTTTTCCTAGGAGAGTCTTGAGCACCCCTTGTTGGTGAGTGGCTCCTGAGGTCTTAGAAACTAGCAAGCTGCCATCTTGGTCCCAGTCCATCTGGAATAGATGATGAGCAAGACCAACAAAGACACAAGGAAAAAAGAGCCCAAGAGACAGAAGGACTCATGTGAATGGGAAGCTGTTTCAGCAAGGGACAGAAGAACCAGATGGTGCCTGGCCACCACCAAAGATAGTCATGATGGGGGACACAACAGAGAGTCCCTGAGGCAACAGAAGAAGAAGAGACGTGCAGTTCAGGAACTCTACTGAAAGACCAGAATTGAGGGTCTGACAGCCTAGAGGGTCCCCTGGGAACAGAGCCCCTAGACCTGCTGCTGGCCCTGACCAGAAACCAGTACTGAGGTCCACTCTTCAGGCAAGAATGGATGGACTCAGGGACACAGTGTGACCATATGGTGTGTGTACTTTATGGTTTTACACATGTATAGGAAACTGTCCTGCTTTGTTTTTAGATGGGAGAGAAGAGAGTGGAGAGCAGGTAACAGGTGCTTGTTAAGAGGATACTAGAAGTATAGAGTGAAAAGGAGGAATATGCTGTCACTGGGTGAGGAGAGCAGATGGAACTGCAGATAGGCGGGCATGCAAAATGGATCTAGACTGTATACTTTTCACTTAGTCACAGTAAACAGATAGATGAACAAACGAATGAATAAAAAAACCAAAAATTAGCCAGTTACCTCCCAAAGTGGCCAAAGCAAAATGGGATAGCTCTGACAAGTCTAGTGTTATCTTTAAGGGTCCCTGGGTGGCATGGATGGTAGGTAGTTGGAACCTCCTACCCAGAGGCATGACTGGAAAAAACCATCAGCTGCAGTAAAGATTCAGCTAGAGAAACTTGGTGGAGCAGGTCCGCTCTGTAACACCTGTGATGGCCGTGAGTCAGGACTGACGGCACTGGGTTTTGTAGCTGTGTTTTGTGTGTGGTCTTTAGCTAATGGTCCAACAGTGACCACATTGTCCAGGCCTGACAATCGTTTGACAAACCGCTGAATTGACAAACACGAACGTATTAACTACACAAAATTTATGAAACCAGGGCTAGAAAATCCAGAATGTCTGAATGTTCGATGAGGAGATGACAGTGTATCAGTCAGTCACCCATTGCTCGGTCCTACTCTGAAGGCCATTAGCTCCTCAGAGAGGGTGCTGGCTCCGCCCCGCCGAGGCTGCTGTGGGCGGTTCAGAGAGTCACGATGACGATGGTAACGACTGCGGCGTGGGCTGGCACCATGCTAGTCCTTTCACGGATAGGGACTTGCGTGGGGAAGTCAAGGAGACAATAGGCACAGCACTTGGCAGTGGCTGGTGCTCAATGAAGTGCTGATACCTGAGTTCTTTTCCCTTCTTCTCCACCCCACTCCCTGTTTTTGCTGAGGCTTTTGTTTGTTTTTTGCCTTCTGAAATGGTCTCAGCCAAGAAATCAGGGGATGGCTAAGACTATACCAATTGCGACTTGGTTCTTGGTCTCTGGAATATGTTCTGAGGAGCCAGAAGTCATCAGAGTCAAGAAAGGTTAGTCAAGAGTTTTGAACTGTTTCCCCAGAGGTGGCTTTTATTGCCCTCCCAGGGAGCCGTCTACGCATCTTCAACAGAGATAGCAGGACTTGTCCCTCACAGAAACCATAACTTGGGTTCACCTGAGGGCACTAGTAAACTACTTCTCTCTCTGCCAGAGAAAGCCCTAATTTATAGCACTTGCCAATTTCCATGGTGTAAATACTCTCACTCTGGCTGAAATGGCTTAACAACAGACTAGCAAAATTTATGAACGTTACCAATCACCCTTGCAAACTGGCATCGGTCATCTTCAGTCTGCTACTATCTAGAGGACTGCTCCTCGGTCATCCATGACGAGCAGCCCTCCTGGTTAAGAGGTGACCGTTCACCAAGTTCTTTCCTATTTGCTCTGGATCCAAACCAGTTTGCAGTGTGGCAGAAGTAAAACATGATTCAGACCCCAGGAGGGTTGCCAGTTGTTGCAAATGATAAAGACAAAGAAGCCCAAGTTACATATGAATTTTAAATAAACAAGAACTGTTGTGTAGATACAACTGCATCTCCAATACTGGTTAAACCCCAAAATCAAAGCCACTGCTGGTTAGTCGGTTCTGACTCGTAGAGACCTTGGAGATCAGAGTGGAACTGCCCCATAGAGTTTCCAAGGAGTTCCTGGCAGATCTGAACTGTCTACTTTTTAGTTAGCAAATGTAGCACTTAACCAGTAGCCCACCAGGGTTTCCAAGTATTGATTGGGATGTGATTGTACTAAAATAGTTATCTGTTGTTCATCTAAAATCCAAGTTAAACTCAGATTCTTGCATTTTACCTGCCAGTCCTTTCTTCCCAGACATGTGTGGGTGCCCAGGAAATTCATGTGGACTGATGAGAGGGTGGCCGTGGACTGAGAATTAGAGATATGTGTCCAGATCATCAGCTGTTTAAACTAGATAAGTAGTGGTGGCACTTGCTATGTCTGCTTTCTCTAGAGTTGGAGACTCTGGAAGCTAAAAGGTACCCAAGGCATTAGTCCAGCATTTTTGTTTTGTAAACAGGAAGACTGAGGCCTGGCGAAGTGACTTGCTCAAGTTCCTTCAGCGAAGTAGTAGCACTGAGACTGGCATTCCAAATTCATAACCCAGTGGAGTTTGTTCTTTTTTCTTCTTTGATCCTATCCAGTCCCGTTTGAGAGTTAGCTTGGTTTTGTGGTTAGGAGTAGCCTCTGTAGCCAGGTGACCTCAGTTCAAACTCTGACTCTGCCATTTTCTAGTTCTTTGATGCTGGGCCTAATCTTTTCATCTTTAAGAATGAAGAGGAAACAAACTCATACTCTATGTCAAGAGCTCAGAACAGTACCTGGCACATCATTTGAGCATTCAGTAAATCTATACTTGCTGTGCCTCTGGAAAAATCTCTTCCTTGTTTTCCCATTGGCCTCTGAATCTGCACTTGTGTGCCAGAAGTTTTCTGAACCCTTGTCTTGGGGTGCTCCAGAGTCGGTCGGCCCCAGTCTCCCTGTCAGTGAGATCCCCACTGGTCATCAGTGGCCATCACCAATTAAAATGCAGGAGGCAGCTTTAATCAAGCTCGACACAGAAGAACCTGTTAATGATACTTTGGACACTGCTCCTTTTATTTAACTGTCATCGCACTGCCATGGTCGGACTGGAAATTTCTCAGAGGCGGTACTAATAGTGTCTTAAGCTTTCGGTCTGTCCTCAGGAAGGCAGTAGGGATGGTGGAGAGAGGATGAGCCTGAGTGGCGAGCGTCTGAGACAGTAAGCTCTGGAGTCAGACAGCCTGGGTTTAAATCTGGGCATCACCACGTACTGCTGTGGACCCATATCTCTGAGCTTCACTTGTCTTAAACCAAAAAGCACCCAAATTCACTATTGTTGAGTCGATTCCAACTCGTAGAAACTCTGTAGGGCACAGGAGAACTACTCCACAGTTTCCAAGGAGCATCTGGTGGATTTGAACTGCCGACCTTTTGGTTAGCAGTCGTAGCACTCAACCACTACACCACCAGGGTTTCCTCACTGTCCTTCAGGTGGACCTAATAACAGTCCCAGTGCAAAAGGCCTGTGTGAGGAATAAAGGCGATGGCACATACCACGTGCTTGGCGCTGCCACTGTCTGACAATGAGACTTGGGAAAATTCATCTTCATTTGCCTCACCATCTCGATCTATAATATGGGTACAGTAATCCCTCCTTCAGGAGTAGAGGTAGGTTTAAATGAGAACCTTTGAAAAGCTTCCAGGAAACTCCCGAGACAGTGAAGCATCCTCATCATTTCATGTCACTTGCTGATCAACTTCTGTCAATATTTACTTCCCCTTGGTAACTGGCATGGGAAATGAGATGAAATCCTGATTAACCACGGCAGCAGAAACGAGCTTAGAATTTACGCTTCTGCTTTTTCCACTCTAGCAGTCCTGCACCTTTCAGCACTTGAGCCCCATGAATCTGCCTCTTTTTGGTCTGTGAGTTAGAAATGGCCTTGTTTGGGGTGAAGGTTGTTTTTGTTTCATTTTGCTTTATAAACAGAAACACTCCCTTGATCTCTCTTCTGAAAGGCTGAGGAGGAAGCTGAGTCAGGTGGGGTGTGGTTGATGTGAAATCAGTCACACCGCCCTGACCATGAGTTTGGTTTGCCTAATCAGTACACTTTGACTTATGTATCACCCACATTTGTGATCCCATTTTATGTACCTTTCTGTAACGGCATGAAAAACAACAGCCTACTGTGGAATGCAGTACTGCATAGTGTGAAGAACACGGGCTTCAGCGGTCTCAGACCTGGGTTCGAATTCCAGGCCAGCCCTTGGTAACTGAGAGCATGCTTGGGGCAAGTCAGGAAGTGGTGGAGCCAGGTGGACGTGCGTGAAGTGGAGAGGGTGCCCATCCCCTAGGATTACAGGGAGGCTTAGTGGGGATGAATGGAAAGCTGGTAGAAAAAACACAGTGGAATTGAATGCATCCCAGTGATGCCACATTCTTTTCCTTTTCAGGATGACATCCCAGGTCCTGGCTTCTACAATGTCGTTCACCAGTCTCTAGTGTCCAGCAGTGTCTCACTGTCTAAGAAAGGAACATCCACTTTTCCTTCTATGGTGAGGACCCCATCTCTTGCGGCAGGGTGCTAACTGGTCAGTAATTGTCTTTCTTCACTGAGTAATCGCCCAGTGGCCATCTGGTCCTTTCTCTCCAAAGGCCTGCAGTTATAATCAGGAGAGTACCCCCCTCCTCAAATTTCCAACAGGTAAATTGGAACCTGTGTCTTTAGGTAATTTTTTCTCACCACCGCATATTGCCAGAGTGGGAAAGGAGGGCAGAAGAATGTGTAGAACTTGATCATGCAAAACTAAGTTTTTCATCACGGAGTGGGCTAAGCAAATGTCTTAGGAAATGAGTGCTACTGTTACACATCTCGCCCTAATAGGGTTCTTACACTGGTTAACCTATCCTGGTTATTCAAATTATTGAGAGATAATAGAACTGCCAGTTAAGTTCTTGAATGCATCCTAGAAAAAGTGCTACATACCTCATTGCTGAGCTTTGCTATGGTCACCTTCAAAGTACTCTCCTTGGCAAACTATGCACCCATGCCAGTGTCTAGTCCACCCTTCAATGCAATTTGGGAACTTTTTCTGGAATGGCCATCAGAGCTGTCATCATATTTACCCTTGATGTCCTGAATGTCGTCAAAATGTCTTCCTTTCAATATTTCCTTTACCTGATGGAATCAAACCAGATGCCCATCAACAGATGAATGGATAAACAAAAAACTGGTGATTTTAGAAAACGTAACATGGTTTCAACTGGAAGAGATCATGCTGAGTAACATCAGTGTCAAAAGGAAAATATTGTATGGGACCCCTATCATAAGGACTTAAAAATAAAATTATCTGCAGAAGAAAATAATTGTTGACTACAAGGGTGGATGGGGGGATGAGGGTTTATCACAGATGAGATAGTTGATGTTAGAAATTTTATTCTTTTACTATAATTAATAAATAATAAAAAATCGAATTAAAAAATTCCTTTATCTTTGGGTAAAGAGGAAAGTCATTGGGGCCAGATCAGGTGAGTAGAGAGTGTGTTCTGACACAGTTATTTGTTTACTGGCTAAAAACTCCCTCATAGACAACTGTATAATTAAGTTTGAGAACTTGTGACCATACTATTGTGCAAGACGGGCATTCCAGAAAGAGTTCCAAAAGTGCTTTGAAGGATGGCCTAGGTGCTGGCATCAGTGCGTAGCTTCCCAAGGGGAATACTTCAAAGGTGACCATAGTGATGATATTCAGCAGTGAGGTAAATAACACTCAATACAATTATGTTCGTGGACTTAATTGTCAGACCTCACATGACTGGATCAAAAGAAAGGCAGGGCTGCTGAAAATTGGTGATTTCCTCCTTTATTCCTGTTCTTTGCATGATGACTGAAGAAGAAACCATGGCTGTTGAGAGGATTCTAACTCATAGTCAGGGTACAGCTGCCCCGTAGAGTTTCCCAGGAGCACCTGGCAGATTTGAACTGCCGACCTTTTGGTTAGCAGACATAGCATTTAACCATTACACAACCAGGATTTCCATTTGCTGAGCCCTCTGACAATAAAGCGACCATTGGAAATATTGGTGACAGTGACCAGACTCCAGGCAAGGATATCATCTATGTGAATAATTCTAAATCAGCAAGGAAAAGAGATACAGCGAAGGAAAGCACCCAACTAGGTAAAGGTCACTGTGACTGAAAAGTAAAAACCAAAACATAAGCTTTACTGTTCCTTTAAAAGTTGTGGTGATCTCTTACGAAGATTTATTATGATACCTGACATTGGAATTGATTCTCTTTAAAAAAAAAAAAACACTACACAAAGGGGCCATTTAAGACATGCTGAATGCAGCCACTTCTTGCTGGAATTTGAGTCTGGCAGAGCTGAATACACAAGGAACAAACCAACCCTGGAGTTAACTCCCCGTCTCCAGAGAAGTTGAGATTGCACATGCCCACAAATTCGCAAAACAACCTCACCTCTGCCTATTTTTCTGCCCCAAGCACTGTTAGTAAAGAGAATCAAAAGCTATTGGCAAAAGTGCCGTCTCACCACATCTGACTCAGCTGTGGAGTCTCGGTGTGACCTCAAGCACGTCACCCTTCTGTGGCCTAGTTGCCTCATAAAACGTGGAGACTCCCTGGAGGCACTGGGCGAATTAACGTTGCAATGGGTGAAATACTCTTTGAAACTGCAAAGCATTATGTGCATGCTAAATATTATGATTGTTACCACCTGAGTCACATCTAATCCTTCCTGCAACACCTAGGTTTTTTCTCCGAGAACTTCTTTGCCAAATACTGGCACTGCCCATTGCTGCTTGATGCCAAAGAAGAGGCTGAATCATAGCACACGATCAACTCATGACTAAACTTTATGTATGGTCACTTTCCAAATGCCCTTCTCTAGGACAGGACGGGTCATCTGGAAGAGAAGCACCCCAAGGAAAGACCTGAATGTTACAGAATCTAATCAGGCCATCCAGGTCTTCAAACATTCAGACCACAGAGAAAGTGGACACTGAGTCCTTCAGGCTTCCTCTTTTCCTCCGTTTATTAACAGGGGAATCTATATTTACATTTCTTTTTACAGGGACACTTAGGTTCCTGTGTCCGTGAGCCAGGGCCAGAAGTGGTGGACAGAAATCCATTGGGAGATCCCCACATCTGACCCAGCTCCTTTCTGAAGTGGATGTGAGTTCCCTGTCTTCTGTCCTCTTTCAGTGACTTTCACGGTTAGCACCTCCCGCACTTTAGGAGCCATGCCTGAGGGAGTCAACAGTAGCCCTTGTCGGAAGGCTGGGGACCTGGGCCTGACTGACACTGCCAGCACCAGGAGGAGTGTGACTGTGGGCGCGGCGGCTCGCAGACCTCTGTGGGTCTGTGTCAGACACTTCCTGATGATTGCCAGGAACAACTACACCCAACCTTTTTAGCATGTGTCATCATCTCTCTAAGTCCAAATGATTTCAAGAGTTTCATTAATCTCTTCCAAATGTTTGCTCCAAAATTATTCACAAGGACTGACTAGGAGTAGGGAGGAGACTTTGATGGACTTTATATATTTGGATGGTGACAGAATTGGCTCTAGAACAGTTAGTATGTGCAGGAGACAGTTCCTTTCTGCCACTGTATGGTCAGGTGGGAGACCATGGGCTTGGCCACTAAAAGAAAGCCAAGGGGGCCAGACGGAAGAGGCATCAGAGACAAATGTTACTTTATCTGTACTCTGACAAGAATTCTATTGGGATTACAATGCTTCATGAAACTTTGGGATGTTTCTAGAACAACACTGCCAACAATCTGGCATCGGAGGCCACAAATAATCTATGATCTAATAAGTTTAGAAAAGGCTGGTCTAACAAAATTGAACAGGCTTCTTTATTGGAGAACTTAATTTAATATGTCACTGTATTTTATGCATCTTCAAAATGAGAATATGACATGAAGGCTCCCCAAGTTTATTTGACCCTGGGGCTCTGTCTTTGCTGCTGCTGCCACCCCTACAACCATAGCCCATGGTAGAACAAGTGTGCCAAGGAACACACTTTGGGAAACAGTGCTTTAGAAAAACATGTTTGTCCACTCTACTGCATGACTCAGGGTAGACATGCAATGGACAACTCTGCCAAGGAAGGTTTGATCGTGCCGTGTTTGTTCTATGGAAGTTAAAAGGAAAAGAGCATAGGTGTGGCCTATGCTGGTTGGCAAATGAGATACAGGGTAGTGGTTCCGATTGAACTAAACCCTCATTTATCATGGCTCATCTTGTAAATGAAAACATGTGCTGCTGTTACTAGAGGGCCGTGTCTCTCCACTCATTCCTTCTCAGAATGGGGTACCTGATACCCTCATTTCATACAACGGAGGCAGACTACCTGGGTTAGAATTTTGGCTCCACTGCTCAATGAGCTGAGGACAGTTAGTTTCCTCATCTGTAGAGTGGGATCATAATAATATCCGAGTTGTCATAAAGTTGAGAAAAACATCTGGTTGACTATTGGCCAAGATGCAGAATCAGAGGCTGGGGTGACCTGACTCTTGGGAACATGAGTGATTCCTTACAATTAAAAACAGGCAGAGGTGGGGCTCAAACCCAGATTAGACTCTAAACTGAAACTTAAGAGCACTGCCGTACCACTGGTAGCCTGTAAAGCACATGCTGAGAACCATTGCTATTAAGTGCAGAGAGAAGCTGGGGGGGCCTCTGGGCCTTGCAAGAAGAGGAAACTCAGGGCAACATTCTCAAGCTTTTGACCATAAAATAATGGGATTTTTTTTTTTTTAAATCCGAATCTAATATTTGCCATACTATCCCAGGGTAAAGTGATGTTATCACCTAGTTTCTATAGCTTTTGTTCCATTTCATTTGGCAAACATTAATTCTGTTTATTTTTTAACTGAAAGTAGTTTATCATGGCTTCCTGGAAGGAGCGGGATTGGTTCTGTTAAACAGCAAAAATATTCTAGAGTTTTATGAAAACAGAAAATTAGGTGGGAGGTAGGAGGCACGGGTGGGCAGCCCACCCATGGACCCTTGTGCCGTTAAGATGCTTGAAGCAAGCTGGCTGTCTAGGGTGTCCAGGTCGTTTAACCTTAGAAACAAGATGCGAGGCTTTACTCAAAGGAAAACACAGGCTGGGAGAAAAACATCTGCAGCTTCCTATCATGTAATTTACCAAACAGCTGGTGAGTCAGGTGTACGTGGCCTGGAAGAGGGTAGGGTAGAAAAGCATTTACGACAAAAATATTTTTGCAAGTCCCAAACATAAAATGAAAAATTTGAGTGAGTTTACAGAAGTTAGAGCAGGTCTGAACTTAGATTTTCCAAGGGCAAATTCTCTAAATCCAAAGTCTGTTTATTAGTGTTACTTGCTAGAAATTCACATTTTATGGAGTGTTTTTAGACCTGATGCTGAGCACCATCTTTCTGACATCTGTGTTTCAGAGCCACGTGATTATATGACAATACTGATTCCTTTATCTTTCTACTCACAGCGTGGCCGATGGGACAGCATCACTCCTAGATGTCCTGCAGCAAATGCATACTCTATCCCATCATATATTCATTCAAAGAAAGACTTCAGTAATTCCTGTTCCAGCATGTTCCAGTTGCCGAGCTTTGCCAAAGTTCTCAAATCTGAAACTCCTGCACCAAACCATTACAATGTAAGAATGTTACATGTGCTCATTAAATGTATGTTGAAGCACTAGTGTACTAAGAAAAGAGAAAGGAAGGAGAGGGCTGGGAAATAACATTTGAATGCACCAGTTAGCATTTGTTGACTACCTAGTGGGTGCATGAGGCTGTGTAAAACTCTTAGAGGGAGTCTGCAGACCCCAGGGAGAAGTATGGGAACATGAAGGCCACTGTGGAGTACTGGGAAGACCACTGACCTGAGAAATATTTCTCCTAATCACTCTGTCATGTAACCTTTCTAGGACACAGTTTTCTCATCTGTAATAAGGGTATATTACTATCTGCAGACACCATTCACTTACTTTTCAGGTTCTTATGGAGAAAATAAACTTCATCTTTGCCTGTCAGAAAATTGTTGGCGGGCGGTTAGAATACATACAAGCGTTAAAAAAACTCACTGCTGTTGAGTCAATTCTGACTCACAGTGACCCTATAGACAGAGTAGAACCACCCTATAGTTTGCAAGGAGTGCCTGGTGGATTTGAACTGCAGACCTTTTGGTTAGCAGATGTAGCACTTAACCAGTAGGCCACCAGGGTTTCCATATTAATAGTAGTAGTATGCTGCCAATTAACAATTCCTTTGTTTTCACTGAGGCACAATTAATGGTTAAGAGATGGGTTCAGGGAGGTTAGGTTCAAATCTTCATGTTTTCTGTGTGGCCTTGGGTAAATCCCTTAACCTTTTCAGGACTCAGTTTATTGATCTGTAAAATGGTGTTACACATCTACCTCATAGTGTTAAGGTAAATATTAAATGAGATCATCTAGGGTGAGTGCTTAGCACAGCTCCTGGCACACAAGAATTGCACAATAAATGAAGATTAGTGGCTGTGTTTGAGCAAGTCATATTACCTCTAATTTTTCAAAATTGTATTTAGATGAAAGTTTACAGAACAAATTAGCTTCTCATTACAGAGTACACATATTGTTTTGTGATACTGGTTACCAACCCTCTGACATAACAACACTCTCCCCATCCCCATCTTGGGTTTCCTATTACCAGCTTTCCTGTCCCTTCCTGCCTTCTTGTCTTTGCACCTGGGCTGGTGTGTGCTTTGGTCTTATTTTGTTATGGGTCTGTCTACTCTTTGGCTGAAGGGTAAATCTGAGGAGTGACATCACTACTGGGCTAAAAGAGTGTCCAGGGACCATACTGTTTCTCTGACAGACCAGTAAATATGGTCTTTGTGTATGCATGTGAGTTAGAATTTTGTTTTGTATATTTTTTTTATAGATCTGTCCAGGAGCCTCTGTTGTGATCCCAGCCCAAATAATCAGCAGTGGTAGCTGGGCGCCATCTAGTTGTGCTGGATTCAGTCTGGTGAAGGCTCTGGTAGCTGTGGTCCGTCAGTCCTTTGGACTAGTCTTGCCTTAGTGTCTTTGGTTTTCTTCCTTCTCCCTTACTCCAAACGGGGCACCACCAGTGGAGTCTTTGGTGGCTGCTGACTACTTTTTAAGACCTCAGACATGACTCACTAAAGTAGAATGTAGAACATTTTCTTAATAAACTGTGCCATGCCAGTCAAGCTCGATGTTTCCCGAGACCATGGTCCACACAGCCCTCAGCCCAGTTCAGTCCCTGAGGGAGTTTGGATGTGTCTCTGGAGCTTCTGTGACCTTGCCTTGGACAAGTTCTGCCGGCTTCCCCAGTATTGTATACTGTCTTACCTTTATGTCTTATCTATTGTCTCTTTGATGTTTTTCCATCGCCACCTCTCCCCTCCCTTATAACTATCAAAGATAGATTTTTGTGTGTGTAAACAGTTTCATGAGTTTTTACAGTAATAGTCTCATATGACATTTGCCCTTTTGCAATTGACTTACTTCACTCAGGGTGATGCTCTCCAGATTTGTCCACATGGTGGGACTATTCACAGATTCCTTATTCTTTGCTGTTGCCTAATTCTACATTGCATGTATGTACCACAGTTCATCTGTCCACTCGTCTGCTGATGGGCATCTTGGTGGTTTCCATCTTTGGAACAATGTGAACCGTGCTGCAGTGGACGTGGGCGTGTGTACGTCTATTCACGTGACTGTTCTTTCTTTACGGTATATTCCTGGGAGTAGAATTACTGGATTATATGGTATTGCTATTTCTAAATTTCCAAGGAAACAGTGTATTGTTTTTGAAAGTGGTACCATTTTGCATTCCCACCACCAGTGCACAGGAGTCCCAGTCTCCCACAGCCTCTCCAGCATTTGTTATTTTCTGTTTTTTCAGTTCATGTCAGTAATGCCAGCATAAGTCATGTTACCTATTGAGCCTTAATTGTAAAATAGAATTAATAATTCTTGCCCTGTAGGGTCATTATGAGAAATAAATGAGATAATGAATATGAAAGCATAATGAATATTGAAATGCATAAGATGTGAATTGTATATAAAGTATTAATACTATTGTGTTATATTTCTGCATATTTGGGTCTTAGAATATTTCACTTTAAATTGCCTTTTTAAAATAATATCTAGAAATAATATTTATTTTTATGACCATAAAGATTCTGCCCACTTCTTTGATTAATTCAATCAGGTATGCAAGCAATATTCATGCCTGTTCAGCTGGCACTGTCCGTACACGTAACTGAAAATGTCCTAATAGTCACAACTAAAAAGGAAGAAGGACTAGGTGAAGTTAATTTTAGCAATATATGTTTTTAACCCAATATATCAAAAATATTATCGTTTCCCCTTCCAGTCGATATAAAGGCTATTCATTTGATATTTTTTACATTCTTAATACTAAGTCTTCAAGCTCCAGTGTGTGTTTTACACCCGCAGTGCATTTTAATTTGGACCAGCCAGTGCTCAACAGCCTCATGTGGTGCTATTACAGCAGCATAGCTCTGGGTAGCCTGTCCCCGGAGTAAGCACAAGCCTGAGAATAATAATGATGATGAGTTGATAAAGGACTTTTGGGAAGTGTGCTGGTCTAAGAGTTACTTATTCATCATCTTATGCAATACTTGCATATGATGCAATGGATTATCTTATTCCCAGTTACGGAAGAGGAAGCTAAGGCTCAGAGAGGGGAAGAGACTTGGTCAGAGTCACCCAGCTTGAAGGCCCCATTGGCACAGGTGCCATCAATGAGCACATGTAGATGGCTGAGGCAGAAAGCTGGGCAGTGTTGAAAGTCACCGTATTCCAACTCTTCATGAGATCAGTGGCTACTCTGTGCCAGGTGGGTGACACAGCTGTGTTCTTCTGAGTGTAGATTGCAGTGGAGAACTCAGATAAGAACCTGTAAACGGACAAACAAAATAATTACAAACTGTGATCAGCTGTGAGGGAGACAAACCAAAGCTTAAGAGAGCAGGAGTATTACAGTACCACTTCCTCTAGACTGGGTGGTCAGAGAAAACTCTGAGGTTGAGACTCAAGGACTGAAGCTACCAGAGTTGGCACACAGCAGGAATAGCATGTGCAAGGGTCCTGAGACAGCAAAGCCTGTGGGGAATTCCAAGAAGGTGAAATGGTTACAGTCATGTGAACTAGAGAGAGAGGATAAGAGGTGACGCTGGGCCAGTAGGCAGGGGGCAACTTATGCATAGCCCTAACAGCCTGGGAGGAGCCCTAGTGGCACAGTGGTTAGAAGCTTGTCCACTAACCAAAAGGTCAGCAGTGCAAATCCACTGGCTGCTAGTCAGAAACCCTAAGGGGCAATTCTACCCTACCTATAGGGTCACTATGAGTCAGAATCAACTTGACAGAAATAGATTTGTTTTTTTTGATTGAAGACCTGGGAGAGAGTTTGAATTTTGTCCACTGTACTGAAACCCTGGTAGCATCGCGGATTAAGTGCTGCATCTGCTAACCAAAAGATCAGCAATTCAAATCCGCCAGGCCCTCCTTGGAAACTCTATGGGTCAGGTCTATTCTGACCTCTAGGGTCGCTATGAGTCGGACCTGGCTCGACGGCAGTGGGTTTGGTTTTGGTTTTTACTAAGAAGCCCTGGAAGTGGGGTGGGAGGTGTGGAGTGTTGTGATGTGATGTACTTTCTCAAAGCTCCCCCTAGCTGTTGTGTGGAGAACGGACTGCAGTGGGGTTCCACTGTTACTGTTGCATGTGTCTGCCTCCCCAGCCCCACTCCATGCCCCGGCACCGAGCTTCGTCTCTCCGTTGCCCAGCATGCATCATTGATAGGCAGCAGGCATGCAGTAAATGTTTATGGAATCAAAGGCATTATTCCCTAGAGGTAGAGGGTCGTTAATCTAGTGATGACTGTTACCCGAATGAGAACTCTCCCAATAGATCATTTAGCAGTGCATGCTTTCTACTCATTATTGTTTTAATGTGACTCTAGAAAGATTACCTGCTCATCATAAAATATTAAAACTTGCTAGATGTGTGCATTCAAAAGTGGAAGTCCTTCACAATGCTGTTCCCCAAAGCAAAGCACTGTCAAAAACCAGAGGCCATTTCTCCCCTAGCCTCTCCTTCCCTCCAGCATCAGGATTATGCTCTACATGGTACGTGTGTGTTGTCCACTTATCTGTGTCTTGGATTTCCTCCCATGGCACTATAATAAACCCACTTCATTTTTTTCTTTTTTTAAACCATCAGTAGAGCGGAGTATTTTCCCAGTCTAGTAAGAAAAGTCTTGCAGTGACACACAGTCAGTGTGTACAAAAGTGTACCCCCATCAGGGGCTTTTCTGTCTGGGCAAGGAAGAAAGCTGAAGGACTGTTTTGTCTACAGGGAGCTTTTTTTCAAATCAGGAGAACAATGGTTGGATCAACCGGTGAGCAGTAGAAATGGGATAATCCTGTTAGCCACACCGTGCACTGAGGTCTGCCGGGCCTTTCTTTCCCTTGGCTTGCTATGATCCCCCACTTTTCAATCCGAATCCTTCCCCTTGCTACCATGTTATTATCTCCTCCCGGCAGCCTGGCTCCTCTCCTTGTGTCCAGTAATTAGCCTGCCCCTCTGATCTTTCTATTTGGCCTCTCTGCATGCAGTCTCACCATCAGGACCATGGGAAAAGCTAAATTCCTCTGCCTTTGTAAACACAAAATCAAAATAGCATCTGCGTTTCTTAAGAAACTTTTTTTTTTTGGCAAAGGAGTATCACAGAAAATCAAACCACCCTGACCCCAGCAAATAATTGTACTCATTCAGTAAATATTCCCAGCAGTTGCTGGTACAGTTTTTATTACATCTTTTATCTACTGAATACAGGGGAAATACCTGCCAGCTGGCATCTAAAATATTTATGATTCATGTGTAATGTAAGAATGATCTCAACATTCTTACTTTTGCCAATATATTTAGATTTCTGAACTCACCAGGCATTTTCAAATGTGTGTTGCGTGGATTTGCCAAAATTCTTTATTTCTGGTCAGTCCGGAAAAGTCGAGACAGGGAGGAGTGTTGATGATAATCTTAAATTAAACAGTTCTCTTGTGTGCCCCATAGCCTGCGTCTGTAGACGGACTGTTTGAACAGGGACCAGGGGAGAGGGAGGTAGGAATAAGTGTCCTGAAAAGAATAATTACCGCTGTTGTTGTTAGTTGCCATCAAGCTGATTCCAACTCTTGGTGACCCCATGTGTACAGAGTAGACCTGCTCCACCGGGCCTGCTTTCTGAGGCACCTTGGGCACGTTCAAACCGTCAACCTTTTGGCTAATAGTTAAGCGCAAACCAGTTGCTCCACTCAGGGTAGCCCTGAAAAGAGTAATCCCAAACCAAAACCAAACCCACTGCCGTTGAGTTGGGTCTGACTCATAGCAACCCTAGAGGTCAGAATAGAGCTGCCCCGTAGAGTTTCCAAGGAGTGCCAGGTGAATTTGAACTGCCAACCTTTTGGTTAGCAGATGTTGTACTTAACCCACCGCACCACTGGGTTTCCGAAAGAATAATAAGAACAGAAAAGAACAATAAAAATAATTTGCATGTGTAGTGTTACACATTGTCTAACACACTTCGCTATTGATTATTTCTGTTGACTCTCCCCAACCCCCAACAACTCTCAGCAGTAAGGAAAGATTGTCTGCTTTGTTTACTCTAGAGAAAACTCAAGTTCAGAGAGGTTAAACAATGTGTGCAGGGTCACACAGCCTGTGTGTGTCAGAAGCAAGCCTAGAACTGGGTCTGTCAGGCTGTCTCTTCTGCTTCACTTCTCTCCCACTGTACCACCATGGCTAAGAGATATTTTCTGGCTGTTACAAACTCTCACAAACTATTACAAACTCCTAGACCATTTGAGCTGGGGTGATGATGAAGGCACAGGCTGTGGGACCTTTTCAGCTCATGTGAGTTCATTTTTTGAGGACAGGTTAAAATTTGTGGGGTTTTTTTTGTTTTGTTTTTTTACCCCCTAAATTTGCTACTTGTCAAGGAATGATGGCAAAGACAAAGAAAAGAAACACACTGACCACACGGTGGATATTTTCTCCCTCAGGCCTCCATCGCTTACTGCAAGGAGAAAAACAATGTCTGTGCCCGAGCTGGATTTATGTCAAAAACAAAAAGAGGAATTTTCACGATTACTGAAACAGGACCTGCTCCAGGTAAGCAGCTGTCTCCACCTGCCTTTGACCTAAGAGTTCACCCACCAGTTTGGTCAGTGGAGCACCCATTCCTTCACAAAGAGTCTCTTTGGAAGGAGCTAGGCTTTTGAGGAGCAGGGGGTGGAAGCAGATATTGAACAAAAGGGGAGCAGAGTGAGGATAAAACTAGCTTTCCCATTTCAGGGCAGGGAGCCAGCAGGGCTTTGGAAGTAGTCTCCCCAAGAAGTCTTGCTGGCCTTTTCTTTCCTGACTGGGCACGCCTGCTCTGGACAGCCAGGTCGGACCGTGGCTTCTCACCTCAGAGGTGTGCAAACTCATGGGCTCCAGATGCTATCACAGAAGGTGGAAAGGAAGAGAAGGCTGGGGAGACGACAGTCTGTCCAGATGGTGTGAGACTCAGCGGCAGTGGTCCTTTCCTCCTACACCTGGAGGTGGCTTCCTCATCTAGTCATAGGACAGTGGTAATAGCTACATTTACTGAGCTAGGATTTTCCTTACAATCCTCACATGTCAGTCCTCACAGGCTCAGACTCCTAACCTGCTATTCAGATGAGGAAACTGAGGCTCAAAGAGTTGAAATGACTTGTTCAGCATCTCACAGCTGGCAAACAGCAGGCCTAAGCCCTGGTGAGTCTGGCTGAAGAGTATGTTTTCTGCCATCATTCCGCCGGGCCTGTGAAGCCTCCAGGTCTCAGGAGCATGCAGAAGGTTGCCTGTAAGCATTAGTCCCCAGTGGCCTGGACAAAGGTGCTGCTTTCAGCCTTCTGACTGACCCCTGCCAGCCTGAGTGAAATGTTTCTGGAGAGGTCTGGTTCCGCAGCAGACTACAGTTCAGAGGCACACATTTAACAAAAAGCACTTCCAGCTCAGGGTGATCCTACATGTGGCGTGCAGAGGAGAACTGCACTCCATGCGGTTTTTAAAGCTCTGACCATTTGAGTTCAAGCTACCGACCTTCTGGTTAGTAGTCAAGTGCTTAACCGTTTGCACCACCCAGGGGCTCCCTCTTTTGTGTACAACGGAACAAAATAATGCCCAGCCCTGCACCATCCTCACAGTCCTTGTTATGTCTGAGCCCCCTGTTGTAGCCACTAGGTCAGGCCATCTCATTGACAGTCTGCTGCTTTTTTCCTGACCCTCTGCTTTACCAAGCAAAATGCCCTTCTCCAGGAACCAGTCCCTTCTGATAACACATCCAAAGTATGTGAGACTGTCTTGCCATTCTCGTTTCTGAGAACATTCTGTCTGTACTTCTTTCAGCACAGATGTTGTTCATTCTTCTGGCAGTTCATGGTATGTGCAATATTCTTCACTAACACCACAATTCAAAGGCATTAATTCTTCATTCTTCTTCATTCATTGTCCAACTTTTGCATGCATATGAAACAACTGAAAACACCATGGCTTGGGTGAGGTGCACGTTAGTCCCAAAGGTGACATCTTTGCTTTTTAACACTTTAAAGAGGTCCTTTGCAGCCTACTTGCCCAATGCAGTGCAGTCATTTGACTTCTTGACTGCTGCTTCCATGGGTGTTGATTATGGAACTAAGTAAAATGAAATCCTTGACAACGTCAATCTTTTCTCCATTTATCGTGATGTTGCTTATTGGTCCAGTTGTGAAATTTTTTGTTTTCTTTACGTACAAGGTCGGCAGTTCAAATCCACCAGCTCCTTGAATACTCTGGGGGTCAGTTCTACCCTGGCCCCTAGGGTCGCCATGAGTTGGATCCGACTCGACGGCACTCGGCTTGGCTTTTATGTTCAGGTGTAATTCATACTGAAGGCTGTGGTCTTTGATCTTCATTGGTAGATATTTCAAGTTCTCTTCTCTTTCAGGAAGCAAGTTTGTGTTACCTTCATAACACAGGTTGTTAATGCATTCTCCTCCAATCCTGATGCCTGTTCTTTCAGTACTGCAGCTTCTCAGACTATTTGCCCAGCACACTGATTGAATAGGTACAGTGAAAGAGTACAACCCTGATGCACACTTCTCCTGACTTTAAACCATTCAGTGTCCCCTTGTTCTGTTTGAATGACTGCCTCTTGATTTATGTACTGGTTTCTCAAGAGCACAATTAAGTGTTCTGGAGTTCCCATTCTCTGTAATGTTGCCCGCAATTTGCTATGATCCACATGGTTGAATGCCTTTGTATAGTCAATAAAACACACATAAACATCTTTCTGGTATTTTCTGCTTTCAGCCAAGATCCATTTGACATCAACAATGATATCCTTGGTTCCACATTCTCTTCTTAATCCAGCCTGAATTTCTGGATTAATTAATGTATTGATGGGAAACTAATTCCATCAGTATATTACTGCAGTCACTTTTGAATGATCTTTGGTGAAATTTGGAAACCCTGGTGGTGTAGTGCTTACGTCTACAGTTGCTGACCAGAAGGTTGGCAGTTCAAATCTTCTAGGTACTCCTTGGAAACTCTATGGGGCAATTCTAGTCTGTCTATAGGGTCACTGAGTTACAATCAATGCAGCAACAGTGAGGTTTTTGGTTTGGTTTAGATAAATGTCTTCTTTATGGAAGGAACATATATATATGTATATATGAAAAGACAATATGAGAGATACACACTAACATGTTAACATGCTATCTTGCTTTGAAGGCTGCATTGAAGGAACATATATATATGTATATATGAAAAGACAATATGAGAGATACACACTAACATGTTAACATGCTATCTTGCTTTGAAGGCTGCATTGAAGGAACATATATATATGTATATATGAAAAGACAATATGAGAGATACACACTAACATGTTAACATGCTATCTTGCTTTGAAGGCTGCATTGAAGGAACATATATATATGTATATATGAAAAGACAATATGAGAGATACACACTAACATGTTAACATGCTATCTTGCTTTGAAGGCTGCATTTATCATAATTTATTAGAAATCGGTTTTCCAAAGATCTAGAACATGTATTACTTTTGTATAATGGAAAAAGTCAATTTATTTTTTTAAAGTTAAAACAATATTCGAATGATAAAACTTATAAAATATTGAAAAGTAGATCAAGGGGAAAAAAAAGTCATTCACAGTTCCACAACGCAGAGAGAACCCATGTTAAGGTTTTGGTGTATCTGCTCTTTCCTGAGTGGAGTCGGACTAGACTGCACAGAGCTGAGCTTACAGTGCGGATGCCATCTTCAACCTGCGTCTTTAAGTGACAGTACAACAGAGACATTTCTCCAAGTTCTAATAACCGTTTTTGCAGGGAAAATGAAGAAAGGGTGCTTTGGCTAGGTGATTAGAATTGTGCTTGTCACATCTAAACTTCAGAAAATTCAACTCTCAAAGGTGTAAAAGAAGTTTTGCTTGGAATTGCAGGTAGAAGGGACGTGTTGTTGTTGTTAGAGCCCGTCCAGTTGGTTCCGACTCACAGCGACTCTATGAACAATGGAATGAAACACTGCCCAGTCTTGAGCCATGTCCACAGTTGTTTTTATGCTTAAGCCCATTGTTGTGGCCACTGTGTCCATCCATCTCATCAAGGGTCTTCTTCTTTTTCGCTGACCTTCCACTCTACCAAGCATGATGTCCTTCTCCAGGGACTGATCTTTCCTGACAATATGTCCAAAGTATGTAAGATGCAGCCATGACATCTTTGCTCCTAAGAAGCACTCTGGTTGTACTTCTTCCAGAAGAGATGTGTTTGTTCTTTTGGCAGTCCATGGTACATTCAGCATTCTTCTCCAACAAGGTGAGACATAAGCGCTATGTTATCCTACGCAAAGAATGGAAGGGATTGGCCAAGGGTCAAAGGGGCAGATTCCCCTGATTCGGGCCACCAGGCAGCTCTTAGGAAAATGGGGGGAGGGCCTCTGTAGAGCACTAGGATTCCCACCTAGTGGACCAGGAATCCAGCTATAGGCCCCAGGACCAGTCACTTGTTTTCTGTGCAACACTTTTCTCTGTAAAATGGGGATAAGTCACAATAACAGCTTATACTTTCTGAGTGCCAGGTGATGCTCCATAGGATTTTGAGAGCGTATAATGAGATAATGAAAGTAAAGCTCCTAGCACACAGTAGGCTTCACAGACACTAGGCCACACCTCTCCCCTCCTGCTCTGTGTTTAAAGGGGACCAGGGGCTCCTGGGAGAGAGTGGGCATGTGTGCCAGTTCACTGGCAGGGAATCTGGCTAAACTCAGGGCTTCAGTCTTTGTCTCCTGTATGAACAAATGAGGTGGGGTTCTGCCCTGTGGATGATGCGAGGCAGCGGGGTTGAGCCTCCTAATTAAGGCCAGTTTTGTTATTCAGCTTCAGATTGATCTTCTTAGCTTTAATCTGGGTTTGCTGAAATTTAACAAGCAATGTAATTTAATCCACACCCCATCCAAGAGGAAATTGTTAGAGCAAACCTTCCTGTTCCTCTCATCTCTGCTCAGAGGGTCACAGCTCCTGTGCAGGTTGGGGGAGGAGTTTTCAGGACCCTGTTGGGAAAGTCTAATACAACCAGTGGATCTAAACTCTTAGAATGACACTGTGGCTGAAACTCAATCTCAAGCTCAAGCATAACAATGATTGTGAGGATGGCGCAGAACTGGGCAGTGTTTCCTTCTGAGTCAGAAGCAGCTTGAAGGCACCTAACAACAACAAAGAAGATATTACAGACATTATTATAAAGAAAATACAGTGCCACTGAGTCAGTTCCAACTCATAGCAACCCTATAGGACAGACTAAAACTGCCCCATAGGATTTCCAAGGAGCAGCTGGTGGATTCAAACTGCTGACATTTGGGTTAACAGCTGAGCCCTCAACCACTGCATCCCTCTGGGCTCTGGAGTTCTGCTGGAAATGCTTTTAATTGGCCATTTGCTTTTATAAATTTACATATATGCTAGGGACATCTTTTCATGTTATTAAAAGTCCTATTAGAACATAGTTAAATTTTTTTGTTTGTTTGACTTTAGATGAAGGTTAATACAACAAACTAGTTTCTCATTAAACAGTTAGTACACATATTGTTTTATGACATTGGTTAACAATCCCATGACATGTTGGCACTCTCCCTTCTCTACCTGGGGTTTTTTATGACCAGCTTTCCTGTTCCTTCCTGCCTTCTAGTCCTTGTTCTTGGGCTGGCATGCTCCTTTAGTCTCATTCTGTTTGATGGGCCTGTCCAGTGTTTGGCTGAAGGGTGAATCTCAGGAGTGACTTCATTACTGAGCTAAAAGGGTGTCCAGGGGCTATACTCTCAATGTTTCTCCAGCGTCTGTCAGGCCAGGAAGCCTGGTCTTTCTTTCTGAATTAGAATTTTTCCCTATAATTTTCTCCAGCTCCATCTGGAACCCTCTGTTGTTACCATAGACCAGTCAGTGGTGGTAGCTGGGCACTATCTAGTCATACTGGACTCAGTGTGATGCAGGCCATGGCAGATGTGGTCCATTAGTCCTTTGGACTAATCTTTCCCTTTTATCTTTAGTCTTCTTCAGTCTCCCTTTCTGCCAAAGGGTGACACCAGTAGAGTGTTCTAGATGGCCGTTCACAGGCTTGTAAGACCCCAGATGCTACTCACCAAGGTAGAATATAAAATATTTTCCTTAAAAACCAGCTGAGCTAGATGTAGGATGTAATTTTTAATGGATCTATAGTATTCAATAGTATGTCAAGACCAAAAGCTATTCATAAACAAGTGCCCACTTGTTGAAAATTTGTTGTTTTAAATTTATTACTATTATAAACAGTGGCAGTGAACATCCTTGTACCTAACAACTTGTGGAGAGTCAAGATTAGTTTGTTATACAAACTGGTTACACTGAAATTGCTAAGTCAAGAGGTATGTAAAATATTTAAGTTTTTTGATATTTGGGACCCAAACTGCCCTTCAGTCTGGTAATAATTTACCTTCCTGTGTGGATAACAGGTCTGTTTCCCTCACCTTCACCATCACTGCACATTGGCATTTAAAGAAGATATTTGCTAACATGTACTATGTGTTTGGTTTTGATATTTTGTGATGAAAAAATAAATGTTATTTAAAACCATCAAAATCAACTTCACCATGTTAAGAAAATCTGATTTTTAACACCCACCTTAACTACCACCACCTTAATCTAACAGTTTCCATTTCTTTGGGCTCCCACCATCTCTTTCTCCAAGGGCACCCATATGTCATTGTAATGTGTGTGGAATTTTATGTCTTATTTTACTTTTTTCACTTACCTTTATTAAAAAGAATTTTCCTATGCCTTTATGATCTTTGTCTTGTTGGGAGTGACATACCATGAGACTGGGCTGTATTTCCCATACCTCTGGCCTGGTTCTTGGACACTTAGGCTCTTACACTGTGTTATCAGAAGCCCTGGTGGCACAGTGGTTAGATACTCAGCTGCTAACCAAAAGGTTACTTGGTTCGAACTCAGGCAGCTGCCCTGTGGGGGAGAAACGCTGGAGACCTACTCCCTTGAGGAATACAGCCTAGAAAACCCTATGGGACAGTTCTGCCCTGTCACAAGGGCTTGTATGAATTGAAAGCCAACTAATAACACCTAGTAACAGCACTATGCTTTGATACTGTTGTAGCTATTGCTTTATGTACATCTTTGTGCTTAGAACTGTTCTGTTCTGCATAATTGATTTCTGAGTAGTAGGAAGCCTGGTCAAAGTGCTGAGACATCTTAGTGACTTTTGCTTAGTACTGCCGATTTGCACTCCCAAACCCCTGTACCCATTTACAAGGCTCCCACGATTTATGGGTAAGGCTGCTTCCTCTTCACCCCAGCACAAACCATTCTCTTCTTCCTTGACATTTTATGCACAAATTAATTTTATTTCATCATACTTTCTAGAGACAATCATTCTGTCACGCTTTCTAGAGACAAAGCCTTGTGGCATGGTGGGAAAAACATGGGCGTCGGGGATAGGCAGTCTATCTCCATGTAGCAAGTGTTCAATAAATATTTGATTGTTCACTAAATATACGTTGATTGTACAATATTTATTGAACAACTACTTTATGCTAAGAACTTGAAATCATAAACACTCGTCATACTAACTCTGTTATTGTAAGAGTTAATGTCCTCATTTTATAGAGGAGAATGCTGAGCTTCAGGTGAGGCTGACAGTTGCCTGAGTCCGTGGTGAGCTGGGTGTCCTTTGGCACATTATCTCTGAGTCTGAGTCACCTAGTGTGCAGACTGGAGGCACCAGCACTGTGTGCTTAAATAAGCTGGTAAGTGAGGACATGGCACGTGTTCTCCAAACAGCATTGTTTTTAGTTCATTCAAGTGGCCCTTCCATTTGATCGTCTTGGAGTGATGCTGCCCTGTGGTTGTTAAGTACACTCTTAGGTATAAGGTATTCCTTTTATTTATTTGAGAAGAGTTTCTTTTCTCTTCTAAAATTTCTCTGTGCTTTAGGTCATTATCATGTCAATGAATCCCTTGTGAAGCAGTCGCCAAAGATACTAATGTCTTCTTTTAAATCAAAAACTGGCCGTGGATTAAAACTGATGTCAACAGGCCCAGGACCTGGTTCTTACAACCCTAATGACCGTGTCAAAGTTCCCAAGAAGACCGTTATTCCGTGAGTATTGTTCATGTGGATTTCTTCCCAAAGGTGGTGCTGAGGAAGGGCCCCAACACGAGCGGAAAAGGAAGAGGTGGCGCAGCTTGGCAGGCATGGTGTCAGGCCACCCCTTCCAGGGCCCTTGTGGATACACAGTCAACACGTGCTCAAGAAATATTGACTGAATGCAGGTATTTATTGAGCAACCATGATGTGCCAGAAACTTGGAATCTTCTTTGATTATCACAACAACACCATTGTAAAGATTATTATTCTCTCTTTATAAAAGAGGACTCTGGGCTTCAGTGAGACTGACACTTAAGTTCACAAGAGATAACTTGAGTTGCCACTGGGAATCAGGCTCAGGACTCTCTAGATCTTTCTATATTCCCATGATACTGTGCTGTCCTAGTGCTGAAATTATTCTATTTTTATAACATAAAATTAACACAGGGGTGGCAGGACATACAGAAATAGTGAAGCTTTCATAACTTTTGTACTGACACAGGTTAAAAACCCAGATTTTGGAGTTGGTCAAACTTGCTGGATTTGAACTGTTGCTCTTCTGCTTTCATGCTGTGTAACCTTGGTCAGAATACTAACCTCTCAGCCTCTACACCTTCGTCTGTGTTTTTTTTAAACACATTGCCACAGAGTCAATGCTGACTTGTAGAGACCCTATTGGACAGAGTAGAACTGCCCCGTAGTTTCCAAGGAGCACCTGGTGAATTTAAACCATTCACCTCTTGGTTAGCAGCTGTAGACTTACTCACTAAGCCACCAGGGTTTCCATCATCTGTGTAGTGGTGCCAATTCGTGCCTCATAGAGTTGCTTTTGGGATTAAAAATATATGTCTGGCATGTAGTGCATGCGAATGGTAACTTGATATTAGCACAAATTGAAAACATGGAAAGAGGGATTTGTGTTACCATTGCACATTTAATGTTACTTCCACCTGAGAGGTTCAAAACTCACTGTGCTTGTTTATTTTGGTTAAATAATGGTTAAGAAGGACACCTCCTAGAACTTCTAGAATTAACTGAGGTTAAGGTCAGCCTAAATTTAGAGACTGTCTCAAGAATTGATCTGGTAGACTGAACATTAAGAACCAAAGACCAGACAAGTCATGGAATGGCATCAGGGGCATGAGACATGAAGGAAACAAAAGGTCATTAAACAGGTAAGAAAGAAAAGGCCAAAATGGATGTCAGAAGGGACTCTGAAACTTGCTCTTGAATGTAGGGTAGCTAAAATGAATGGAAGAAATGATGAAGCAAAGAACCGAATGGAAGATTCTAAAGAGTAGTTCAAGAAGACAAAGTATTATAATGAAATGCACAGCACAGAAGTAAGAAAATGAAAAGGGAAGAACATGCTCTGCAAGTCTCAAGCCGAGGGAACTGAAGTTGTAATAGTGAAGAATTCTAAGGACAAAGTGAAAACCCTGTGGTGTAGTGGTTAAGTGCAATGGCTGCTAACCAAAAGGTTGACAGTTTGAAATCTACCAGGTGCTCCTGGAAACTCTGTGGGGCAGTTCTGCACTGTCCTATGGGGCCACTATGCATTGAAATGGACTTCACAACAACATTTATTTGTTTCTAAATGGGCAAAATATTAAATGATGCAGGAAGCATCAGGAAAGAAAAAAAAGGAAGGAAGGAATACACAGTCAGTGTACCAAAAAGAACTGGCTAATATTCATCCATCTCAGGATCTCAGAAGGTAGCACATGATCAAGAAGCAGTGATACTGAAGTGAAAATTCTAAGCTGCACCGAAGGAATTGGCATAAAACAAGGCTTAAGGAATTGATGGAATACCCATTACATTCTTCCAACAAATGGATGCAATGCTGAAAGTGCTCACGTCATCTATGCTGAGAAATTTTTTTTTACATTTTATTTTTTATTTTTATTTATTCATTTATTTTATTTAATATGACTGAGTGAAAATGTACATTCCCGTATAAATTTACATGCCCACATCTATGCAGCTTCCACTGCTCTCCCTGCCCGGCGACAGCACACTCTTCCTCTCTGCTCCATACATGTCTCATCCTCCCAACAGTCTCCTTTCCCCTCCTCTCCACCCACTCTCCTTCCTCCAGCCACAGGTCAGCAGGCTGATATCTTATAAATGCATAGAACCATAAAGTGCATCCAGTATATGGTCACTCTGCTTTGCCAAGTGCAATCCATTTGTGTCCGAAGAGTGGACCTTCGTTATGATTTATGGGTAAGGGCAGCATCAGGGCCAGGGGTCATACTCCCAGGGGAACCCCGAAACCACTGGACCATCAATTGGGGTCTTTTAGTGGAGATCTCAGGATGCACCCCTTTTTATTCTTGTGTTGCCAGTGAGACTGAACTTTAGTGAGCTCCATCACGGCTGTCACTGGTGGTGGCCGGGCACCATCCGGTTCTTCCAGTCCCAAGTTGATGTAGGCATCCGCTCACATGAGTATCTCTGTATTCTGGGTTGTCTTTACCCATGTCATTTTGGTCCTCAGTGAGCATCCGTCCCTGCTGAGTTGGGACCATTTGCTGTGCCCTCGGACGTATGCTGAGAAATTTGGAAAATAGCTACCTGGCAAACTGACTGAAAGAGACCCATATTTATGCCCATTCCAAAGAAAGGTGATCCAACAGAATGCAGAAATTATCAAACAGTATCATTAACATCACATACATGTAAACTAAAAAAAAAGAATCTTTTTTATTGTCATTAAGTGAAAAGTTTACAATCCAAGTCAGTTTTCCATATAAAACCCCAAGTACTCACCTCTCAGTAACTCGATCTGCTCTCCTCACCCTGGCAGCATACTCTTCTTTTTTACTCTTATAGCATCCACTCAGCCAACGCTTGTCCCCTCCTCTCCACCCTCTCCTCTCATCTCTAAAAAGAAACCAGTAGGACAGCCTCATATACATGCCAAGCCAGCCAAGTGCTGTCAAGTCAGATTAAACCATAAAGTACGCACACCACATGCATCACTCTGTGTCCCCAAGTCCATACCATTCTTTGTCTAAAGTGTTGGCTTCAGTATTGATTTCATCTCTGGGCTAGCAGTAAGTCTAGGGGCCATGTTCTCCGGGCACCCTCCAGGTTGTTGGACCATCAAGTCTGGTTAATATCACTTATAAGTAAAATTTTGCTAAAGATAATTCAAAAACCGTCACAGCAATACATCAACAGAGAAATGCCAGAAATTCAAGCCAGATTTGGAAGAGGACATGGAACCAGGGACATCATTGCTGATGTCAGGTGAATCTTGGCTGAAAGCAGAGAGTGCCAGAAAGATGTTTACGTGTGTTTTATTGAGTATGCAAAGGCATTCAACTCTGTGGATCTTAACAAATTATGAATAACATTAAGAAGAATGGAAATTCCAGAACACTTAATTACACTCGTGAGAAACCTGTACATAGACCAAGAGGCATATGCTGAAACAGAAAATGAGATACTACATGGTTCAAAATTAGGAAAGGTGTGCACCAGAGTTATATCCTTTCGTGGTGTTTATTCAATCTGTATGATGAGCAAATCTGAGGTGCTGGATTATATGAAGAAGAACATGCCCTCAAGATTGAAGAAAGACTCGCTGACAACCTGTGATACGCAGATGACACAACCTTGTTTGCTGAAAGTAGAGAGGGCTTGAAGCACTCAACATAAAGAAAACAGAAATTCTCACAACTGGACTAATACACATTGTGATAAAAGGAGAAAACATTGATGTTATCAAGGGTTTCATTTTCCTTAGATCCATAGTCAGTTCCTTAGGAAGCAGTAAGCAAGAAATCAATGATATATTGCAGAGCCAAGCCAAGTGCCGTCGAGTTGGATCCGACTCATAAGACATGTTAAAGTGTCAAAAAGCAAAAATACCACTTTAAGGACTACGATGCACCCGACCCAAACCATAGTATTTTCAGTCACCTCTTATGCATGTAAAAGCTGGACAGTGAATAAGGAAGAACAAAGAAGAATTGATGCCTTTGAATTATGGTGTTGGTGAAGGACATTGGATAGACCATGGACTGTCAGGAGAATCTGTACTGGAAGAAGTACAGACAACATGCTCCTTAGGAAGGGGGTGGTGAGACTTGATCTCACGTATTTGGGGCATGTTACCAGGAGAGACCAGTCCCTGTGGAAGGACATTGTATTTTGTGGAGAGTCAGTGAAAGAGAAGAAGACCCTCAATGGGATGGATGGGCTCAACCATAGCAATGATTATGAGGCTGGTGCAGTACTAGGCAGTGTTTTGTTCTATTGTACATAGAGTTGCTATGAGCTGGAACCAACTAGATAGAACCTAACAATAACAAGGTTAGCCCTGTCTCCCCCTGAGCCCCCATTCCTGTGTAGTCCTCTCCAGGCAGTGCTGGTTGTTGGGAGGGCCATCTAGTGTGCTGGGATTGAACAGATGGACACCTGGGCACCTCCAGAGACCTTAGCCAAGTTGGGCCATGACCACGATGTGAGACTGGTGGCATTGGGTACAATCTGCCCACCAGCACAGGGGAAGGATATGGGAATTAAGGAAGTCATGAGTCTACCATATCAAACTTAGGGTCTATAGAAGAGGTTCAGAAACAAGACAGAGACCATTAGGTAAGTACTGTCTGCCCTTTGGTTCTTGGGTTCAGCAGATTGACCCTTCACAGGTTTAAGGGTTAGGGACTAGGGCAAGAGAGTCACCAGGAACAGGAGCTCTCTAGACATCAGGGCTAGGAGGGGTCTTACAAGGGAGTCTGTAAGGATTAAGAAAGTACTTGAAAATAGTTATTACTATTATTATTAGAGCTATTATTACTCAGAGTTGAGCCTGAGTCTGGAAGCTGCTTTGAGGAAAATGTTAAAATAGAACAGGAAAGGAGAACCCTCAGTTTTTAACTGCTTTTCATGGAGAAGCGTCATTTGGCTTTGGCCAAGTTTGGACAAGCGGTTTGAAATGGTCCTCATTTTATGGTATTTGCATCTGTCAGTCACTGGGCTCTATAGGTTTCTGGTTTTGTGCTGGAGGCGGTTGGGGCTGCTCAAGGGAACAGAACACTGCATCTCCAACCAGTTACTCACCTGAGCACAACCCCAGAGCGAGGCCACGAGGGCTTGGTGTTGAGGAGCCACATGCATTCCCCACGGGCATTCTTTCCAGTTGGGGGCAGTACAGTGGTGCTGAACGTCTAGGGCTGCCTGGGGCTCATTGGTGTAAGGCTTTGTGAATGGAGGACCCCCGGCTAATAAGTCTGGGGAGCACTGCGTACTAACCCTCTGCCCCGAGAATGTTACAGTGCATACAAGCTTATTAAAGGCTCTGAGAAAGTCTGCAGTACAGAAACGTGTTAAATTCAATACCTCCAGACTTGAGTTCACCTTGGTGAGTAGGTGGAGCCCAGGTTCCACGGCCAGACTTGTACGTTTTCTGTGGTTTGGGGTTGCTCTTAGTATCTCTCTGAGCCTTTGTTTCTCCAGGTGCAAAAAGAGGGGCCTTTCCGTTCCTGAAACTCCATGAACCCCAATTTGCCAGCCCTGTCACTCAGTGGAGCAAACAGAAGTCAGTGAACATGGAGCCAGCCTAGACCCTCAGAGGAGGTCCATAATATATATATATGTATATATATATATATTTGATTTAACATGGAAAAGAGGAATCTGAGAAATCCATAATTTTATTTAAAAAGCAAGATAAAAACTGAAGGGTGCTTTGGGCTATTCTAAAAAGCACCCGTTAGTTTATGCTGAATGATGAGGAAGCTGATATAATATAAAGGAAAACAAAATACAGCTGAATATTGGTGTCTCGAGAGAGCCTGCAAACTCAGCCCGTCACATTTGAGTGTTTCCTCTCTTTAGTGTCTGGAGGCTCAAGGGGAACCGAAATGGCCAGAGGGCCGCGGGCTGGATTGTCAGGCCCCTGAGTGTCTGTGTTGTTTCCTCTTCATCTACGTGCAACTTCCACTGGAACTATGTCCCCATCAAGGCCAACTTGACTGTATTTATAACTCCACGGTGGCATGGGACAGGGGTGAGATAATCCAACAGCCGTCCTTGTTACTTCTCTTTCTGAAGCCTATGCAGGCTAGGCAGCCTGGCTTCACCTGCATGTCGCATGCCATGAGGCCTGCCTTCGTTGTCCTTGACTAGAATTGCTTGGCTTCCATTGGGGGGTAGGTTTTAGAGCTTGAAAATAATATTCTGGCTCTGCTTCCTTCAGAAGCCAGGAGGAAACAGGAAGTGTTCAATCTCCCTAGAGTTGTTTTTTTCATATTACTGACCCCAAAATTCAATGTACAGGGAGGTAAGATGTTGAATGATATGACAGAGGTTCTCAGGAGGCCAGTGGCAGAGCCTAGGATGGGCTGGTCTTGTCACTTGGGGAGGCCATGGATGCAGGGTTACCTGGCAGGCTTAGTGCTGGCTAGTCAGACTGCCAGCCAAGCTTCCCACCTGGCAAGGAGTTCACCTAACCCCTGAGAATTCAAAGTCATTCTCCTAATATGGTCCGTAAGGCTAAAGTAAGGCTATCTGTGTAACTCACCAGGTCTGGCATGTGGTGAGCTTTCAGCAAATGATGGGAGTCCCCCCGTTGCTCCAATGGTTTGCACATCTACTGAAGATTGGATGGAGGTTTAAAGCACACCCACCAGCACCCTGGGAGAAAGGCCTGGTAATCTGCTTCCATAAAGATGATAGCCAGGAACGCTGTGGGGCAGTTTTCCTCTGACACATGAGGTCACCATCAGTAGGAATCAGCGCAATAGCAAGGGGCTTGGTTTTGATAAATAGTATTTTGTATTTTTCATCAAAGTGTGTGAGTACTACACTGCCCTCGTCTGATGTTTCCTGAGCGGCCCTTGTGGGACAGATGCTGGCTAAGGGCTAAGATGTGTTTGTGCAGGCCCGTCGGGGCTTTCAGCTGAAGAACATGTCATGGGCCACTTGGCTGATGCAACAGCTAAAGGATTTATCAGCTTCCAGGACATCTTTGGAAACGAAGTGAAGTGTCAGCCACGGTTTCACTTCTTGAGGCCTTCAGTATCTGTCATAGCTGTGACTCAGTGGATCTGGGTGAGTCAAGAGGAGGGTTTTTAGAGATCAAAATAGTTCCTCCTGCAGACTGCCTCCCAGCTCACGCTTGCCAGCAAGGAGGTGACCCACCCAGCGACACCTCTCTAACCCTGGGTCTACTTCCGGGAGCTATTAAGCCATTGGTTTTGTACAGACAGGCCACCTGTCAGAGGCAGAGTCCAAGAATCCACCCCATTGGCCCTGCTCCAATTTGGGTAATTACACTGGACCCACCGAAGGTTCCCCTGGGATTTTCAGTTAGATGTGGGATGCTTCTTCCTGTGTGCCTGTAATCTGTCACCCACTACCCTGTTTAACAGATACTGCATTCCACCCCAGAGGCAATTGGCTGCCCTTTAATGACGAGAAAAAAAATTGCTCCTTTCTCCTTTGTGACCCTGGGAATCCCAGAGGCAGAGTTGATCTGTGCCTGGGAGTGTCCCGAGGGTCCCAGATGCCTTCCCCAGGTGACCTGCTGAGTCCTCTGAGACCTTCATTATTCTCTGGTGACTGGTGAACAGCTCACACTGGAGGCTGCAAACACACTTAATCCTGCTGTGGCCCAGCTCAGAGCCTTTGATAAATGTGTTCTTTCCACGGGTCAGGACCAGGTGGCTCTTATAAATGAGCAGTGAGGGCTCATACAAGCCTGGTTACAAGGTACTGCGGGCCGCCCTGGGCTTGATCTGTTCTGACCTCTATGATTTGCCCAGCTCCACCTGACTTGGTGACACAGCCCTGGATAACGACAAACCGTCAAGTGGGGGTTAGGATATTGGGGCTCACTCTCCCGCCTGTCATTAACCTGCTGCTTTTGTCTGTACTCCTTATGTTCCCAGAACAGAACTGGAGCACTCAGAGATGGGTAAAGTCTCTCTGGAAGAGCTAGGCAGGCACGCAGTGTGGAAAATCTAAGTGTTAAACACAAAGAAACGAAGAGTAGCAATCCTAGCCGGAAAGTCTCAAAGGCCCGGATGCTAAGAGCCTCCACGGAGATCACCTAGGGTCATGCTTCCAGTGCTCCTGCTGGCCAGTCTTACTTTCGGTTTATGGATGAAATGGTGACTGGCCATGTGCTGGGGTTTGAACTCAGGTCTGCTGAACTCCAAAACCTATATTCTTCCATAGAGCCACCGAGAGGAACAACTAACTCTGTCAGGCAGATGGGAAGTAGGGGTGGCCAGAGAAGTTTCTCTGAAGGAGATGAAGAATGAGTAAGAGTTGGCAGGGTCAGTAGGTATTCTTGGCAACAGGAACAGCATGGCAAAGACGTGGAGTTTCTGAGCAGTGTTGTTTAGTTGGTTCTGGAAAGCGAAATGGGTTCAAGAGGTCTTGGTAGATGAGGCTGTTGCCCTTTGCTATTCTCCTTGCTGACAATGCCCTTCTCTACTTTTTCTTCTTGAAGAATTCCAGTTCATCTCTCAGCACAAATGTTACCTCTTTTGGGATGGATTTCTGGATTCGCCTGTTGGATTTAGTCTTTTTGGAGGGTGGAGGGTAGCTGTACCTTCAGTTCAGCACTGTCATGTTCTAACATATCGTGTCTTATAAACCCCTGCAGTGGCACAGTGGTTAAGTGCTACATCTGCTAACAGGTCAGCAGTCCTTGGAAACTCTATGGAGCAGCTCTGTGCTGTCCTATAGGGTCACTGAGTCAGAATCAACTTCACAGCAGTGGGTAAAAAGTAATGCTGGTGCTTTACATTTAATCTTCATAACAACCCCAGTGGCAGTATTATTAGCCACGCTGTTACAGATGAAGAACTGAGGCTTAGGTAGGTTAAGAGACTTTTCTAAGGACACAGCTGTTGAGCAGCAGGGATCCAAAACCAAGTGTGGCTGCAGAGCCTGTGGCTTTGTCCACTCCAGTAACTGCCTTAGGTTGTCTCTTGTTGTGGACTTGTCCTCTCCTTGCAGTAGGTTACCAAGTCCTCAGGGGCACTCAGTACAGAACAGGCTGGACTTCCCAGTGTGCTTCACACATTGTTGGTGTTCACTGAAAATCCGTGGAGCCGGGCTGCATGTGCCAAGCCTTCCTGGCTTGTTGACTGGGGGAAGGAATGGTGGTTTAAACCATTCTCACCAGCAACACTGGCAAGCTGCTGACTCCTCCTGCTCCAGCCTCCTGCAAACTGTCCCTGCTTTGGGGGAGCCACCTCATGGTCTTCTCAAAGAACAGAGTGGGAGTCTTGAGCTTGAAGGTGACCCAGACTGACAGGGCTGAACGACATGATGTCATCCAGTGGTTGGCTCATCCAGCTCTAGTTTCCAGAAATCAAACTTGTCATGATGATGCCAGTCATACACTCAGCAGATTTCTGGGGGTGTTTTAAAGGGGGAGCCACAAGCCAGAACAAGAAGACATCGGCTTTTATTTAGAAGGTGGAGAGGCTGTGGGTTGCACGCTGTAACTACACACAGATGAGAAGGGAAGAAAGGGGGTGACTTGTTTTCCCTTTTCCTGTGGATGTCTTCCTTCTAAATGCATCCAAGGTTGAGGAGAGTGCTGACGTGTCATGGGGAGACAACCAATGTCACAAAACAATGTGTGTTTTAAGTGTTTAATGAAAAACTAATTTTCTCTGTAAACCTCCATCTAAAGCACAATTAAGGAAAAGAAGAGAGAGACAGCTGACAAAACTTAATACACGCTTCCATGCCTGTTCCTTCCATCCTAAGACTTGAGCCTCAAGGACCATGACTTCTGGTGGCTTCTTCAGGGCAACTCTGGTGTGAGTGGCCCCCAGAATTTGCATTCCTGAGGCTTGGTTGTTCCCTGTGACGAAAGCCACAGGTGGTAGTGCTGCAAGGAGGATGATACTGACAGCGCTTATTGAGTACCTACTATGTGCTGCCACTATACTCAGTGCTTTATACATTTCTTTATTTATCTTAACTCCCTTATGAAGAGTGGGTGATATTTCTCCTTGCCACAGATGCTGATACTGAGGTACAGACAAATCAGGGGATTTGTCTGAGGTCTTACAGCCAGTAAGTCCCAGGTTTACATGACTTTAAAACTCACTGTCCTCTGCTATGATGCTGTCCCCAAATGGCTAGCACCAAGAGACTTCTAGAAAAGTCATTATCACTAATTTACTATGTGACTTTCAGTGAATTACTTTCTATCTTTGGGCGCCAACTTTGGCAAAATAAGGAGGTTGGATGAGGCAACTCTGGGTATTGTTTAGTTCTCTGAATTTAAGAATGCTTATGTCTTGGGAGGTGATGGCCAAAGGGCAGCAGACAATCCCAGTGACCAGGACTCTTCTGCTTGGATGGTCTACTTCTAGGTGATGTGAGGCTCCCTTAGCCATTCAGTGCTGTAGGACCTTCCCTTCCCTTCCCTTTCAGTGAGAAACCTCAGTGAGAAGATCTAGGCCCAAGGCAAAAGCAGGCAGCCCTTCTATCGCACAGTCCGGAGAGGAGCATGACCCCTGCGGCGGTCCTAGAATTCCCCAGGCCAGTGCAGTGGAACCTGGGACGCAAGATCTGTCCAAAGGTCACAGCTCAAAGGGATCTCAGGTCATCTGGTCCAATCCCTTCATTTCACAGATGGGGATAGTGACACCCAGCATGAGTTGGTGACAGACCTAGAGCTTCAGTACAGGTTCTATTTCTTCATTCTTTCATTTAGTCTCTCAGTGCCGGAGATATTATATAGACTCCTTATCCTGAAGGAAGGGGAGACTGACCTGAAAACAGACAATTACAAGTGATAAGTGTTATGCTCTTGATTTCCAACCCAATGTGTTTCCACTCCAGCATCCTGCCTTGCCAGGAAGATTTTGAGTAGGATTCCAGAACTTCAAAGCTGGAATGGCCTCTAGCAATCTGCTAGTCTTAAAATGCCAAGTCCCTGGAATCTGGGCTGCCTCCTCTCCTTTTCTGACCCATGGCAAACATCACGAATGGATCACCATGCCCCTTCCCACTGAGCCTGTATGAGGCCTCAGAGTTCTTGACACAGAACTCCAGTTAGGCACCACCAATCAATCAAAGCTGGAAAATGAGATGACTGCTGTCTGCTATTTCTGATAACTCAACAGCAACATCTGTGATGACAGATGTGCACCCCCTCACTATGTCAGGCTGGGTCCTGAATACTATGGTTTTGGTGTATCATCTCATTCAAACTTATAACAAGCCTGTGAGGTAGGTCCTTTTATGACCACCATTGTACAGACAAGGAAACTGAGCAGGAAATCCAAAGGTCCCCAGCTCATTAGTAAGGGAGTCAGGACCCTGCCTGAGGTCCCCTGGTACCATGTCCAGACTAGACTTGGTACTCTCCACATCCAGGCTGTGTTCTAAAAGCTGCCACTTCCTGATAGACTGCTTTAGTGACCTCTTCACGTCATCTTTTCTCAAGGAGAAACCCTATCCTGAACTTCTCCGCGCAGCCTTTGCCTCTCCCGCCTGAGCCACCCTTTCCAGGCCCTGGTCAGTATGATATTGTGGACTACACGGGGCCCCCCAAGCATTTCATCTCGAGTGCGTCATTCGTGTCCAACACCAACCGATGGTCTATGGATCCGTCCCAGCCAGGATTACCCGGTCCAGGTCAGGTGATTGTTTTAAATGATTGTAAAAACCAAATATTCTAGAATTGTTTGTCATTCCTGAGCCATCAAATGCCACTGATTTATAGGCTGTTTGCCAAATAGGTTACAAGGGTTAGAAGAGATTGAGAAAAGTTATCAGCTTACATTCTCAGAATATACTTTGTTTTTTAAGTTGAAAGGGCTTTTCTAGATGACCGAAATCAGATTCATAGCTGATGGCTGTGAACCTCCAGGAGGCTCAAAGACGAGCTCCAGGCGTCTGGACTTGAAGCTGCCTGCAGATTTGAAACATGCATGTGTCTTCTGGGAAGGAAAGGGCCACAGCTTTTTCAAATCTTCAAAAAGTTTCTTTCTTTCTTTTTTTTAAATTGTTGTAAAGTCTATATAACAGAACCTCAGCCAAGTCAGCATTTTTCAGGCTCATAGTTTACAGATCTGTGTTCTTAATGTTTATATTGCTGGCCTTGTCTGGCCAGACCATTCACGGATGGGTGGACTTGGGGAGCAAGTCCCCTAAAGACCTGCAGGGAGTTAGAGGCAGGGCAGGGAGGCAAGCATGTCTCCCTTCTCGGCCATGTTTGTTATGAAATAAACCAGAGAAAAGTGAATGCCTGGCTGGAACATGTCTTTTAAGCCATCTGATTCAACTCCTTTCCAAGATGAGCTTACGCAAAGATACCGTGTCCCGTTTGGAATCTAGCCAAGCCAAGTGCCATCGAGTTGGATCCGACTCATGGTGACAATAGGGACCAGGGTAGAACTGACCCCCAGAGTATTCAAGGAGAATCACTTGAGGCTAATATCACAAGGAGTTAACTCACCCTGATGGGTGCTCTCCGTACTTATCTACCTATCCATCGCTGTCTAGAGAGTCCCTTAGCTATTTACCACTCCCCTACAGTGTCCAGAGCTGGTGGCATTGGGAACTGACTGCTGTGCAGGTAACATGGGAGGAGGAAGAGCTGCGATGGCTGCTGCTGTGTCCCCTAAATTCAGCAGTTCTCTGTGCATGGAGGATGCTCCCACCCCGAGGAGACAAAGCTGAGTTAGACCTGGCCTTTGCCTCCCAAGGCTAAGCCTGATGGGGAGACATACTCCCCTGACACACACAAAAGTAAAGTGGATAGGGAGAACATCACTCATAGCTTTGGCCTTGGCAATATAGTGATAATCAAACCAACAAGTTGACAGAGGCTTGACCTTGGATCTGGTCAGTCCATAGATAACTCTGTTTGGGTCAGCCAGTGCACGGATGCTCCACAGAGGTGGTGAGCCGCAGGAGGCACCCTTACTTGACCTGTTTGTCAGTATACTAGGGCTTTGGGGGAGTGCCTTCTCCATGCCATGCCTGGTGCCAGGATCCCAGCCAACAGGTACAGGACAGTTCCTGCTACTCTGCCCACCTAGGCCCAAGTGGGCTTCCCTGATGGACCTCCTGGGCGTACTCACATGCAGGCATCTGTCCTCTAAGGTGCCCAGTGGGCACAGATGTATCTGGACTCCCAGGTGCTCCCATCAGCAGTGTCCCAGGTAGAGCAGTAGAGAAGCCGTCACAGGACTCTTGTTAACCAGATCAGTGTCAACACAGGAGAGTCCTGTATCCCTAAAGGTGGGTTCCAAGCCCAGCTTGGTTGTGGCTGCTCACTGCTTAGAGAACATTCTTCAATCGTCATTGCTTCCACTTTTCCGGAAATTTCTATAATAACAAAGTCCCACCAGTCTAATAATGCCTTGCTTTTTAAGACTATTGCTTTCCTCAGTATTTTTGCAATTTTCTGCTGTGGATTAAAAGAAGGCAAAAGTAGAGTTCAAGTCCTGCCTCAGCCAATCAAGAGCCTTGGGGCCTTGTCTGCCCGAATGTAAGACATGGGGGCTGGAACAGGGGCCCTGCTGACCTTTCCAGTTCTAACGTAGAATATCAGAGAGTCTAGTCACTCCAGCAATTGCCCTTGCTCTCACAATGCTGTCTCTCTTTCCTTGCAGCCACATACAAGCCAGAATTCCCAAGAAAGCAGTCCTTCCTCTACAATGAAGACAACAAATGGATCCCGGTGTTATAGTGATGTCACGCAAACTGAGAGAGAACCCAGCTTCCAGCCTACGCTACCCAGCTTCCCCATGGCACTCATAAAGAGAATGTGCATTTCATGTGTGACATCTGATGACCTGGGGACAGGTGTCCCGTCCCACGCTGATATTATAGCTGGGACTACTCCACTGACTGTAGTAGTTTCCCAATTAGACAGAGCCTCCTTTGGTTACTTCATATACTGGTCTGGCTTCAGGTGCACCCCCCACTCCCCCGTCCCCAGACTCCAGAGAAGGCTCAAGAGAACCAATCCACTACAAAGCCAGCCATGGCTGATTCCCAGCTGGGAAGGCCGGAGGCTGAGCCAGGGCCCTGGGGCTTACCATTTACCCACAAAGTGGGCAGCAGAGCGCTGGGGCCCGGCATTACGCTACTCTTCTGGCCTTAGCTTCTGGACTCTTTCTCAAGTGCTAGGAGCAGGAAAGGCCCAGAGGCAGCTGTGACTGAAGTACGAAGTGCTGTCCAGGCTCCTTCCCTCAGTTAAACAGTCATGTTTCACCTTCAGAAGAACATGGTCACCATAGAAACTAGTCACTGTGGTCACTTATACTCACGGCCTATCTTCTGCAGAGGCTCATGGGCTCTGCCTTGAACAGCAGACAGGGGCAGGGCCCTGATGGAGCCAGAGCCCTGGAGACAGTGATCCTGAGGCACAGGGAGGCCGTGCTCCATGCAGGCCGGCAGGTTCTTCCTTGCCCCTGACCTTTCCCCTTCCCCGGCCTGGGGCTCTGACCCCTGCCCAGCTTGCTGCTCCAATGTCATGGCAGGGAAACTCTTGTTGACCAAGTTTGACTTAATCTTTACAGGATCTCTTCTGGCCTGTGGCACTGTTTCTTCTTCAGTAAGGGGAGGAGAGGCCTAAAGAACCAGGACATAGAAGTAACCACTGTCCCTCTTTTCCAAATACTGGGGTTATTTTTCACACTAGCGAATGAGTCTATTGCACAGTCTCGCCTCCCCTGCCTGTCCCCCATCCTGATCCCTCCCTCACTACACATACACCCGAGGCCTCAGTCTTCCCCTTGACTCTTTTCTCTTACTTTTCACTGTGACATTAGAGCTGTACATCCAGGGCCTTCAGATCAGACTGGCTCCTGATGGGCTCCCTTTTTAGGGAGGGGTGGCTGTGGAAGAGGAAGGGGAAAGCATAGAGTAACATATCCCATTAAACTGAATTCTTTTCATAAAAGCAAGCCTTTTTGTCACCTTCAAATTTCCAGAAGGGCCCTGTTGGTCTGGGGTGAAATGAGAGGTGGGCTAGAGCAGCGGATCAGACCTCAGAGCTCCCTGCAGCCGGACACCTGGTTAGCCCACTGTGTTGGCCTTGGATGTAAACCAGAAACACTTGTGTTTCTACCTCCTTAGAACCTTAGCTTCTCTGTGAAGATGTGGGTTAGAATCCAGGGGCTCCGAGGTCAAATAGTTCAGGGGCTAGGTGGGAGTACATGCAGCAACCAAGCCAGGTAGGGAGGGACGTTCCCAGAAGCTGGGGCTGCTGCCATCTCCAGAGCCCTTCCAGCACTGCTCCAACTAATTGTTGCCAGATCCGCAAGTTTTTGCAAGAACCCACTGTCACTGAGTCGATTTTAACTCAAAGCAACCCTATGGGATGGAGTAGAACTGCTCCATAGAGTTTCCAAGGAGCTTGTGGTAGATTTGAACTGCCAACCTTTTGGTTAGCAGACATTGCATCTACCCGCTATACCACTAGAGTTTCCATTTTCGCAGTAGGGTCTGGAAACAAATTTTTTAAATGTGAAATCTCTTGTTTTAAAATATTGACAACTATATTTCAATTAATTTTTTTTTTTTTTTTAGTTCCAACCAACTGAGGCTCCCCTACAGGCCATTAGTTGGCCACCTTGGTGCTGAAAGTTGAAACTGTCCCTTTCTTTGACCCCAGACTTGATCCCAATGTGACCAGATCCCAAGGCCATGGTTTTTAGGTTCTTCCAACCCTAGGGGGTCTTAGCAGTCTACCAGCTTGGGGGCAGCCATACTGGGAGCCACTGCAGGCAGGGGCTGGTGATCAGGAGACAGACAGGTGTCTTCTCATCCCTCAACAGCCAGACAAGCACCACTAGGTAAGGCACTCTTGGCCATGCACATGTGGACCCAAATCAGAATCCAGGTCTGCAAAAGACTTGGCAGGAGCTGAGATCTTAAGCTCAGACAGTCTGTCCTGATTGTTTCTGGTCTCGTGGCTTCATCCAGATTCCTCTTAGTTCTAACTATACCCAGCCCAGAGACTCCCAACTTAGGATGCACATTAGGCCACCTCAGGAGCTGTGCCCAGATAGCCTGCCCAGGCTCCAGCCCTCAGAATTTCTGTTTAATTGCTCAGAGATATTACCCGGACATGGGCGTCTTGTTTGAAAGTTCTCAGTGTGATGCTAATACATATCTAGCTAGGGTTAGAATAACCTGATAGTTTAATAAAGTCATTCTCCACTTTTAATGTGCATGAAATCACTTGGAGATCTTACAGTGCAGATTCTAGAGTGAGACACGAGATTCTGTATTTTTAACAAAGTCTCAGGTAAAGCTTCTAGTGCATGAACCATGCAAGGATCTGACACACTTAGCTATTCAACTCTTCGTCTGTAGGTTCACATACGAGGTCTGATAATTAAGTCTGTGAACTTGATTGTTCTGAGTGTCACATACATTGCTGAGTATCACTACGGTCATCTTCGAAGTACTCCCCTTGGGAAGCTATGCACTGATGCCAGCACCTAGGCCACCTTTCAAAGCAATTTTGGAACGCTTTCTGGAATGTCTACTGCACGTGGTGGCAAGGTATCAAGTTCATAGACTTAAGTGTATAATAGTCTGAGGCAGTTTTTAGCCAGTAAACAAATAACTGTATTGGAGCACCATCCCTACTCACCTGACCTGGCCTCCAGTGCCTTTTTTCTTTACCCAAAGATAAAGGAAGTATTGAAAGGAAGACATTTTGATGACTTTTCAGGACCTTAAGGATAATATGATAACAGCTCTGATGGCTGTTCCAGAAAAAGAGTTCCAAAATTGTTTGGAAGGGTAGACCAAGTGGTGGCATCAGTGCCCAGCTTCCCAAGGGCAGTACTTCATAAGTGACCACAGTGATATCCAGCAGTGAGGTCTGTAGCACTTTTTCTAGGATGAGTTTGTGAACTTAATTGGCAGTCCTTGTATTTATCCTCTTTCCTTCCCTCCTTCCGTTCTTCCCCTCACTCCCTTATTCATCCCTTCCCTCACTCCTGCTTTCCTCATTCCTCCTTCCTTTTCTCCTTTCACTCACTAGCTCTAGGTTTACTGGTGATAAAAAATTCAAGATGACAAAGAGAGGCTCCGTATTCCTGGTGTTCCCTGTACCCTCAGCCTGCAGTACGGAGCACACCTACAGTCAGGGGACGTTTTCACAGAGCCACAGAGCTGGGTTTCTGCAGTGACCACCGGTTGGGGAAAGGCTTCACTTACCTGTGTCCTTGCCGTCCTCTGATCTCCTTCAGAGTGGGAGACAATATCTGGGAACAGCTGCGGGCCGCTCAGGGTGGCCACTTTCTCCTTAACTTTCTTTGAGGGCAGGATCTGAGTTTCCTCCAGGTTTGTGGGACTTTCCAGGTTTGGGGTCCAAGTGGCCTCTCTGGGGATTGGCAGTCCTCTTTCTTTATATGAAGGGGAAAGAGATGTGTGCCCTGGGAGCCTTGCAGGAGCTGCCAAAGCGTGTGTGTGTGTGTTGGTCCTCTCTCGTGTGTGTGCACACGTGCGTTGCAGGGGACTGGAGGAGCTGCCGTGTTAATCCTTTGGGGTGGCGGCGGCGGGGACTAGAGGAGTTGCCACGTTGGTCCTGAGCTCTTGCACAGCATTTGCACTGACGCTGACAATTTCTCACGTGGGTTAACCCAGCCGGCACCGAGAGAGCCCAAAGCTCTCAAGGGTTGGATGGTGATTATGATCTCTTGAGAACCCTGGTTCTCAGCCTTGATCGTACATTGTAATCACCTGGGAGATTTAAAAAGTACTGTTGCCTCGGCCCCACCTCCAGAAATTCAGATTTAACTGCTACAGGGTAGAATCTGAGGGACTGAGATGTGGATAAGGGGGAAAGGTAGGTAAGAGCTGCCTGGTGACAACAACCGGTAATCAGAGTTGAACTGCTTTACCTTTCCTTTGCAACAGGCTGTGGGAGGGGACCTGGGCTGGAGGCTCAGGAAGAAGGAAGTTAACACTTTCTGTATAGCACCTACTGTATACCTGTGCTGTCACTTAAGTCTCCTGTGCTTCATTGTAAACACCTTTACTAAACACTCTACTCATGGACCAGCTGGATAGAATACACAGGAATCAAACAGACTACACCTGTAGAAAGAGACAATGGAGAAGCTCAATATCAGCAGTCAGAACAAGCCCAGGGGCCACCCATGGAATAGACCATCAATTGCTCATGTGCAAGTTCAAGATGAAGCTGGAGAAAATTAGAGCAAGTCCACTAGAGCCAAAGTACAACCTTGAGTATATCCCACCAGAGTGTAGAAACATTGCAAGAATAAATTTAATCCATTGAACGCTAATGACCAGATGAGTTGTGGAATTATACAAGAAGACAGCACGAGGTTATTAAAAAGAAAGAAAGAAAAGACCAAAATGTATGTCAGAAGAGATTCTGAAACTTGCTCTTGAATGCCAGGTAGCTAAAAGGCAGAAATGATGAGATAAAGAGCTGAACAGAAGATTTCAAAGGGCAGCTCAAGAAGACAAAGTATTAAAATGAAATGTACAAAGACCTGGAGAAAGGAAACCAAAAGGGCAGAACACACATGTCTAAAACCGAAAGAACCTAAGAAAAAGTCAAGCCTCAAGTTGCAGTATTGAGGGCTTCCATGGAGAAAATATTAAATAATGCAGGAGGCGTGGAAAGACGATGGAAGGAACACACAGAAACACTGTACTGAGAAGAACTGGTTGACACTCAACCATTTCAGGAGGTAGCATATAGTCAAGAACCACTGGTACTGAAGGAAGAAGTACAAGCTGCACGTAAGCATTGGTGAAAACCCTACAGGAACTGACAGAATACCAACGGAGATGTTTCACAACAACAGATGCAGTGCTGAAGGTGTTCACTTATCTATGCCCCCAAATTTGGAAGACAGCTGCCTGGCTAGCCAACTGGAATAGTTTCGTATTTACACCTGAAGAAAGGTGATCCAATTAAATGTAAAAATCATCGAACAATATCACTGATGTCACATGCAAGTAAAGTTTTGCTGACAGTCATTCAAAAGCAACTGTAGTGGTAAGTACATCAACAAGGAACTACCAGAAATTCAAGTCGAATTCAGAAGAGGACATGGAAAGAGGGATAGCGTTGCTGATGTCAGCAATCCAGTGCTGATCCTGGCTGAAAGATGTTTATCTGTGTTTTATTGGCTCTGCAAAGGTATTTGCCTTTGTGGGTCATAACAAATTATAGAAAACATTGCCAAGAATGGCAATTCCGAGATACTTAATCATACTCATGAGGAACCTATACATAGATCAAGAGCAGTCATCAAAACAGAACAAGGGGATACTGTGGTTTACAGTTAGGAAAGGTGTGCATCAGGTTGGCATCCTTTCACCCTACTTTGTATGCTGAACAAACAAACCAAGAGATCAGACCATATGAAGAAGAATGGGACATCAGGATTGGTGGAAGGCTCATTAACAACCTTGGTTATGCAGATGACACAATTTTACTTGCTGAAAGTGGACTTGAAGCCCTTACTGAAGAAGGTCAAAGAGCAGAGCCTTCAGTATGGATTACACCTCAACACAAAGAAAACAAAAATCCTCACAACTGGACCAATAAGATATATGATAAACGGAGAAAAGATTGAACTTATCAAGGATTGCATTTCACTTGGGTCCACAATCAACACTGCTGGAAGCAGCAGTCAGGAAATCCAACTACGCATCACTGTGGGCAAATCTGCTGGAAAAGACCTCCTTAAAATGTTGGAAAGCAAAGATGTCACTTCAAGAACTAAGGTGTGCCCAGTCCAAGCCATGGTGCTTTGAGTTGCCTTGTAGCCATGCTAAAGCTGAACAATGAATAAGACCAAACAAGAATTGATGCTGCTGAATTAGGGTGTTGGCAAAGAATGTTGAACATACCATGGACTGCGCGTGTGGCTGGCCAGAAGAATCAACAGATCTGTCTTGGAAGAAGCACAGCCAGAAGGCTCCTTAGAAGTGAGGATGGCCAAATTTTGTCTCAAGCACTTTGAACATGTTGTCAGGAGGGATCAGTCCCTGGAGAATGCCATCGTATTTGGTAAAATAGAGGGTCAGCACAAAAGAGGAAGACCTTCAATGGGATGGACTGACACAGGAGCTGCAACGGCGGGCCCAAGCACAGCCATGATCACGAGGGTGGCGCGGGGATGTGTAGTGTTTTTGTCCTGTTGCCCATAGCATCACTGTGAGGTGGAACTGACTGGACAGCACCTAACAGCAACATGAGCTGGCCTGGCGTCTTGGGTGATGTCCCTGTAGCAGTGATGTGTTGAGTGGGCAGGGTCCCTCCAGGCCACGCTGGGAAAGTCGGGCTGGAGGCTGAGGGCAGGGGAAAGACTAGTAATGCTGATCTTGTCTTTAAAATGTTGACACCTTTTGCTCGCCATGAATGTTTTGAAGTGTTTGTTTCGGTTGTTTAAATCTTGTATTGAATTAATTTTGTCTTGATCCTTGAGCTCTTTGGCACCCTGTTCAGTTCTGGGCTTGGGATGAGTGCCTCACTTGCCAGACCCTGGTCCCAGCCCTGACCCCAGGCGTGGGCTTGGTAATTAGGACCAGAGGGGCTGTGAGAGCCAGGAGGCTGATAGAGATAGCCATAGTTTTCAACTTTTTATTGTTTAACTTTTGTTCAGACAAGAAACTAATATATACCCAGAGAAAGAGCCAGTATGACTAAAGTTGGGAAGGATATTCAAGGGCCTGCCTGCTGCCCCCTCCCCTGCTTCTCCCCATTAAGGTGGCCTCTGAGACCCTCTACTGATCCCCGAGGATCTAAAGATGACAGTTGCAAAAAACTGATATGGACCATCTCCCTCCCCCCACTTACATACAGCCCAGCAAACTGAGGCCTAGAAGTTGTAGAATGCTGGTAAGCTAGCTCTCCAAAAAAAAAAATCCTGATTTATGATTTGTTCTCTAGAGGAAATCAACCCTGATTTGAAATATTTGCTGATTCTTGTGGTGTGGACATTCCCACCATGGCCCGTTTCAATCTACCAAGTAATATCAGGGATCTCACTGTTGGAAAGAGATGCACATGTCACTTCTTTGTGTTAACTGGAGCCAACTCTGGCTAAAGTGACTTGGCCCAAGGTTGGGGCAGAGCCAGCACAAGAACTCTGGTCACATGGCCCCCAGTTCTGGGCTCTCTCTGCTGCCTTCCACTGCCAGGTGCTCAGCAAGGTCACCTGGACCTTTCCCAAAATGCCTTTATCTTTTTTCAGTCGATGATCCTAAGGTCCTAACATTTGGTGTTGCGGGACTGTGAGATCTGGCCATGGAGATTCTGCTGTCCTCTAGGGTGGGATGCCTCTGCCTTGCCAATGCCCAGCAACTACAACCATCCTGTATGTCCAGAACAAACTACTCCCAGGACAGAGCCAGGAAAAAGGAGAGAGACCTCATGGAAAAGATTGAGAAGAAGCTTTGTCTGTCTTAGCCCTCTGTCACAGATTGAATTGTGTTCCCCCAAAAATGTGTGTAGCAGTTTGACTGGGCCAAGATTCCCAGTATTGTCTGATGTTTCCTTATGCTGTTAACAGCTGCCTCTACAATGCTAGTGAGGGTGGGTGGGTGGCAGTTGTGTTGCTGGGGCAGGACTCAAGTATAAGACTGTATTGTGCCTTGAGGCAGTCTCTGGAGATACAAAAAGAGAAGAGCTAGCCTAGAAATGTGCGGACCTCACACAACCAAGAAAGCACTTTGGGGAGCTAAGTGTGTCCTCTGGGAAGGACTGGGGTTCCTGTGCATCAGAGGCTTCCAGTCTAGCAGAAGACTGACAAGGACCTTCCTCCAGGGCCAGCAGAGGAAGCCCTCCCCTGGAGCTGACATGTTGGATTTGGACTTCCAGCCTACTGGACTGTGACAAAATAAAAATTTCTCTTTCTAAAACCATCCACTTGAATTTCCGTTAAAGCAGCACTACGTAACTGAGACACTCTCTCTTAAGATTTTCACAAAAGGAACAAGTATACCATTTGAAGTAATACATAGTTGTAATTTTATTACTAAATACCATAGTAGTATATAAAATGCAGTTGTATAACAGCTAAAAAAACATAATCCAAGAAATGTGAAAAACACATTTTTTGAAATGATAAAAATGTATCCATGAAAAATATAAAATGTTGCATATATACACAATATATTTATATATATATATAAGTGAAAATTGTAAATAAGAAATGTATACAACAGTGAGTGGGTGCAGGGAGCTTTACACAACGGTCACTTTCTTCCAGTTGATTAACTTTAGTATTTACATCTCGCACTGAGGAAGTCCATGAGACAGAATGTTTACATCATAGTGTCTTTAAAAGTTATTTGCACTGCAAAACAAGAGATTTCAAGTTAACTGGCCAAAAGGTGAGAAATCCTTGGTCTGAGGTTGATGGAAGAAGTGAGTAGTAGGTGGTGGTGCTCTGCTGGAGAGAGGTTCTCAAGTTCTCACCTCCTACACAGGCGGCCTGTAGGGGATCTGCTGCAGGAGACAGTCTTTGGGGAGGAAGCAGTCTCTCGGAGTCTGTTAACCTCGATGGCAGATTCCATGGTGAGCAGGCACTGGCAGGAAGTTCAGGAAGTGAATTCAAGCATGAGATGGGAGTTCGATCTGGAGACCGCCAAGGTCTGACATCCATGGGGTCGTGACTAGAGGGTCTCTTCCCTGAGGGAAGGCATTCAAGTAACAGCGCTGAGGCATGTGGAGAGGTTGTGTGTGGTGTTCCAGCTGGCTCCACGGCTGCAGCCCACACCGCAGGTCCACGGGCTCGGGAGCCTGGCCTTACAGCTCCTTCAGGATGATCTGAATCTTGCCATCCAGCTCACCCATGTCCAGCAGGAAGGCGACGTGGTTGCTGTAATGCTGAATGATGTTGTTGTCCATGTTGACCAGGATTCTGGAAGACAGGGGGACACATGGTTGGAATATGGTGGTCCCCCACTCAGCCACCTTGTTTTCAGATCCTCTGAGTGACAGGGATGATGGGAATGGCTATTATCTGTTGGGTGCTCCCAGTCTTTCAAGTACTTCTCAGACTCCTCTCTGGTCCTCATAACAACCCTGCCAGATGGGTATTAACAGCCCCTCATCACAGAGAGTACTGTGCCTAAGTGGGCAAAGCACAGCACAAACCCAGGCCCTTAGTCACCATGCCCAGAGCTGCTTGCAGACTGGCTCTCTCCTAATGCACCCAAGTCTGGGCATTTCTGAGCAAGAATATGTTGACCTGGGGGAGACACATAGCTCCTTGTCAACAGACCAAACAGAAGAGTGCTTACACAGAGTGTAAGTTTGAGTCCAGGGGGTGTGGGAGATGAAAGAGTATCATGCACATGTGCCAGCCTGAGCCAGAGGCAGGTGCCCCACAAGCCCCCTCTCAGTTCCATTCCATGAAGCCAAAACCTCAAGGGGATGGTACAACACACTGGAGGGGCTTGTCCCTGCCTCTCTCCATTCTTTTCAGCCTAGGATCTGGGGCCAACCTGAAATAGACGGGGCCTCCAGAGCTGTGGCTCTCTGCAGATGGCCAAAACCATGGTTTATCCAGAGGGCACACCTTTAGGTGCTACCCAACCTGATCATATCGGTTTTGCCTTTGTCTCTTCCCTGCTAAGTCAGCTGGGCACATAGTGTGATGGGTATCACCATCCACACAACCATCATCCATCCATCTACCTGTGCTTCTTACACTCACCCCACTGGCATCTGCTAAGGCCTTTCCATGTGCAGGCCCTGTTCCAGAAACAAGGGCCGCTTGCAGAGAGAGACACTAGACCTAGACTGCTTGGAATCTAATAGGAATGGAAGGATAAACTTTTATAACCACATTATCCTGGTTCATAGATTGGAAAGTTGAGGTTCAAAGAGGCTAGGTCACTTGCCCAAGATCGCCAGTTAAAGGATGGCAGAACCAGGATTTGAAAGGAACAAAAGAAACCCATAAATACAAGCTAAGAAGTGGCATGTACAAGGCAGGCAGGCTGGGAGAGTTCAGCTGAAGGGGATATGATTTTCAGCAGGGCAGAAAGGGGATGAGAATCCCAACAACTGCCTCCTAGCAGGAAGATGGCTACTTTCACGAGGGCTCCACTATGGGGTGGAAGCGAGGGAAGAGGAGGAGCTGTGGCCTCAGACCCCCAACTTCCATCTCCCAGATGGGTCAGAGGGAGGTGCTGGGACCCCAAGACCAGAGCCTCCATTGTCATCTCCGCCAGCATCGGCCAGGCAATGCCTCTTTCGGGAAGAAGGTCTGAGCACAGAGGCCCTGGAGGTCTGTGTGCTACCTGCCGGTGTTTATGACAGGATCCCTGTTCCTCCGGTCAGTGTGGAGTTCCTTCACATTACAGAGGGATCTTTGGGGTGTGCAGGCAGGGTGCAGACCAGAGGAGATCAGGGCTGGGGCTGAGGAGTGGGCTCTTGTGTCAACACCAGGTTTTGTTTTTCTTTGGCCTATTTCAGATAGTGACATTTATTGATGCTTCAGGGTGCGAGGCACTGTGGGGAAGACTGACTCCTTGGCCTCCTGCAGCAGGCCTCTGCAGGCCAGCGCTCATAGCTATGCAGAAGGGTTTCCAGACAGGCCCCCAGACCCACTCCTGGTCAGAGGTCAATGCCAACTGAGCCCTGGGGGCCAGGGTTTGTCAGGAACCCCTGTCACAGAGCACGGGCCACTTGTCACTTTCCAGCTCCTCTAGTCTCTGTCCTGGTTTGTGTTAAACCCTTGGCCAGCTGCCAGCAAAAACAATGTATTTGTTAATCTTTCAAGCACTCAGTGGTGCTTGTAAAGCTGATTGTATCTAACGTTGTCCAGAGATTCTTGCAAGGGTTTTATGAAAATAAACTAGGCCACTGATCAGCATTTCCTGTTCTTCAGACGAGGAGACTAACTCCCAGAGAGGCCTCTCCTCCCCCAGTACGGTTTTTGGGGACCATTCTCGCATTTAGACTTCCAAACAATTCTAGTGCTGAGGTTCTCCTGGCTGGGGGAGGGCAGGGTCATCCACACAGCGGCTGAGTGACGCTAGCTTTGCCCCAGGCTGTGCACCAGGCAAACAAAGCTGACTAGCCTTCACTTGCTGACAGCCTTCATCTGCACCTTGCTTAGTGGTTAGAGGAACAAGCTGGAGGTCTGATACAATAATGGGTGTCTGCACAGGCTTCAGACAAGCTTGGGTTCTTTCTGCTGGTGACTCACTCTGTGACCCTGTAACAACTCAGAACCTCAGTTTCTTCATCTGTGAAAACAGAGTCATACCAAGTTAAAGGGTCAATGAGATGACACCTGGGAGTCCCTGAGCCCACTGCCTGGCATGTAGGAAGCACTCCGGGAGTGGAAGCTGGGGCTTCAGGGATAGACTTGCAAATCAGCCTGTGGGGCTGGAGGGACATCCTTCCAGGTACCCTTCCCACTCCCTCCAGCCCCACACCAGGCAGTTCCCGGCCCTTCAGCCCGGCCTGTGGTAGGACCTACAGGGAAGGCCTGGCGGAGGTGGGGCAGGGCCAGGGTGCGTGGGCGCTGGCCCTGAAGGGGAAGTGGGGCTGGGCTTGTCCGGGCAGAGCCTGCCCTCAGCCGCAAGGTGGGTTCAGCTTCAGAGATCGTGCAAGTTTCAGTCTGAAACCAAAACTGGGGGAAAATGACCTAGACACGCACGTGACCAAAACCGAAGAGGAGCCCTTCCCAGGGCCTACAGGGATGGACACCACCCCACTAACCAGTAGGAAGCGTGGTGGAGACCAAGGAGGTAGGTCGGAGGGAGAGAAAGAGAAGGGAAACAGGAGGCAGAGAAGTAGGACCTGGCCTGTAGGAAGGGGGCCTGGACCTGGTCTTGCCTAAGTGGGTACTCTGGTGAGCACAGAACCCGTCCACTCAGCAAAGGAAAAAACCACAGACAAGAGCCACAGGACCAGCTGCTGGCTGCCCTCCTGGGCGTAGCAAGTATAGCTGGAGGTAGACCATCCAAAGCAGGGCCAGTTGGCAGGGAGCTCAGATCCGAGCTGTAGGCCTTGGGGCCAAGAGTATTTCCTAGGCCCTGGGACTGGGAATGGCAGTGACAACTCCTCAGTGCCTGGGACTCCATGCCCCGTGGTGGAGTGACCCAGACAGGCTGGGCCTTAGGACCTAACTCAGTGGCTGACAGAGGGGCTGAAGCCTAGAAAAGTCACTGTGGAGCCTTCCCTTCCCGATGGATCTGCTGGGCAGACAGCAGAGTACTACAGCTCTCAGCACTAATCTCCAAGAGGGGAAACCAGGGCCCCTGGCAGCGTCCCGGCACTGCCCAGTGCCTGGAGGCTGGAGCTTGCCTCCCTCCTGCCTAGTATAGACGTGAAGGTGGAGCAGGCTGTGGAACACCCCTAATGGCCTCCCAGAGGGCAGATGCCAGTACAAAGCCCCAGCTCAGTGCCCCAGTGAGTAGTGTGAGCTTCCTGGACCCCCGAATTCAGCCCGTGGCAGGACTGCTGAGCCCTCCTGCCACTGTGCCTTTGCTCTGATGACTCTGCCTCTTGAACATCACTTACTGCTTCTGAACCTTCGTTTCCCTATCTGTAGATTGTGGCTAGAGTTATCTGCTTCACAGCGTGGGGAGAGTTAAATGAGATGTGCTTAGTACAATATCTGGCACATAGTAGGTCTCTAGTGAATGGTACCCACCCACTGCTGTCGAGTCGATTCTGACTCATAGCAACCCTATAGGACAGAGGAGAACTGACCCATAGCGTTTCCAGGGAGCACCTGGCATATTCAAATCACCAAAGTTTTTGTTAGTAGATACAGTACCTAACCATTACACCACCAGGGTTTCCAGTGACTAGTAGTCACCATAACTATTATCATTATAATCAAATGACTTCGCCAAGGTTATGCAGTAACCTTAGCACTTGACGCTGGGTCTTCTGATATTGGCCTTGCGTATGCCCCATCCACCCCAGGAGTTTGTGTGTAAAGGCCCTTCCACCTGTCTTCCACACCCACCCTACCGAGAGTGATCCCTATCAGGTATCTGTAGGTGGAAGGGTGACCAATGGCTTTTGCCTGATTAGGGGTTGCTGACTCCAAGTCCTCATGCCCTGAGCCTCTCCACCAAGGCCAAGCACAAACACTGGCCAGCACTGAGCACCAGGCCTCAGCTGGGCAGAAAGAACCTGCTGGGAACTCCCTGAGCCGTCACTGCGGAGATGTAGGCAGGAGAGCTGGGCTGGGCTGGCACTCACCCTCGCTTGCATTTCTTGTAGACTTTGTAAATGTTCTCTTCAGGGAAGCCGTACTTCTCAGAAATCTGGAAGATACCGGGAGAGGATTCACTGCCTGCAGCTAAAACTTTTTTTCCCCAAATGTGTATTTTTTTTATACCACAAATTTTTACTTCCAAGTTTTAAAAGTAATACATATCCACACTGTGGAAAAAAACACAGAAAAAAGAAAATGACAATCTATAATCCTGTTTCTCAGAGATAAACACTAATAACATCTGTAAGTCTTCCTTACCATCTTCGGGCCATGTGTAAAGATATTTTTATAATCCAGATCTCTTTTACATAACTTTCCGTACTTGACGTTGTATCATAAGGTGTTCTATATCACAACAAACTCTGGCCAAACAGCATTTTTCGTGGCTGTCAAATACCCTCACGAGCATCTAACGCACTCCCCTTAGCCCGCTCCCACTGTCAGACATGCGGACTATTTCAGGGCCCAGGGCCTCACTGTCCTCCAGCTGGGCAGCCTTGGCCAGCTACTTACAGAGACAGTAAGTATCCAACTCATAGGTTATCGGAAGAAACAAATGGATTGATCCACACGAAACAGGACAGTTCCTGGCATGTACTAAGACCTCGACAAGTGGCCATGGTTATTATTTTAGAAGTAGAACAATGGAGATGTTCCTTGCCCTGTGACCCAAATGCTACTGTCCTCATCGGATAGGCAAGAAGGCGAAGCTCAAAGAGGAGAAGCCACATGCTCAAGGTCCAGCCTAGAACCCAAGTTCCTGACTTAATTACACCCTCAAACGTTCCAAGTTTAGTCTACAAGTGAGGAAGCAGTGGTTCACAGGGTTGCTGGGTGACCTGCCTGAGCTCACGCAGCCACAACCAGCCCAGTTCTCTCAGAGCTCCCCAAGCCTGTGCTGGGGCAGAGGGGTCTGTCCAGTCCCAGCTCTGTCATCTGAAGCTGAGGAACCCCGAGCAAGACCGTTGGCTTCTCTGAGCTTCAGTTTCCTCATTTGTAAACTGGATGAAGTAACAGGGTGTATATACAGGTTCATCCCGCACATAAATTGGGACAACTATGTGAAGTGCTCAGTGCTCAGCCCGGTGTCCGTCCCGCAGTCTGAGCCCAGTAAAGCGCCGACAGCTAGCGTTGCTGGACGCCTTGCAGGCGCAGCCAACATCAAGCCAAGGATTCCAGGTTAAGGTAGCTCTTTGGGGGCAATGCAGGGAAAGAGGCAGGCCCAGCTGCGTTACCCCTTCTGCTTTGACAGAGAGAGACCCCTTCCAGGCATGACAAGTCCCTAGACTTTATTTTAATGGTCCCATGAAGGAGATTTCAGCTCATTCTGAGGAAGAATTTAGGAACTTTCTAACTGGTTGTAAAAAGATAGTATAGGTTTGTGATGGGGCTCATAATGTTGAGTCCCAGGGGCAACATGAGAAAAAAAAGGGGTGCACCCTAAGAACTCCACTAAATGACCACAGTTGATGGTCCAAAGGCCTCGGGGTTCCCCTGGGAGCATGGCCCCTAGATCTGATGCTGCTCCTGGTCATGAATCATTACTGAGGTCAACTCTTCAGACAGGAATGGATTGGACTTGGGGACACAGAGTGATCATATTATGTGAGCACTTTACGGTCCATGCATCTATAGAATATCATCCTACTGGCCTCTTACTAGAGGGGAGTGGAGAGGGTGGAGAGGAAGGACAGGAGATTGTTAAGAGGGTATGACATGTATAGAGCAGAAAGGAGGAGTGTGCTGTCACCAGGCAAGGAGAGCAGAAAGAGCCACAGATAGGTGGGCATGCAAATTTAAAGTGGATTGTATACTTTCACTCAATCACAATTAAAAAAAAGAGTATAGGCTACTCCAGGAGGTAGTGAGCTCTCTATTCTGGAGTCATGCAAGTCAAAGGTAGGTACTCACTTGGAAGAGCTGCTGAGAAAAGAGCTCAGGTACCAGATGGGGAGCTGACCCTTTAAGGTATTATCCAACCTAAAGATTCTGAGTCTATACTTAAGTGACATTAATGGCCTTTTGGGATCCCAGCTTCCTGGGGCCGGTGTCAGCGGGGCTGATGGTATGTAAGGAGAACAGGATAACACAGTGGAGTAGAAAGGGCACTGGCTGGAATCCCAGCTCTGTCACTTCTAGTCCAGTAACTTTGGCAAGTCACCTGACCACGTGGAGGCCCAGTTTCCTTGTGGGAAATGTGGCAACAGTAACAGTACCCACTTCTCAGAGTTCAGAGAACAGGAGGAGTCAGCAGATACAACATCCCCAAGAAAATGCCTGGCACACAGTGGGTCTTCAGTAAAGGATAGCTAAGGTTATTTGATGTGTTTTCCTCTTCCCCAGCCTGAGTGAGATCTCGCAACCTTCTGGCTCGCCTGAGTGGTAGACCTGTAAGCGCAGCTGGCCCTGGTGGAGGCTGTGTCTGCTCAGTTTATAGCTGAGCCACCAAGCTGGCTGTGGGTTTTGTTCAGGGCTGGGCTGTTTTATCTGCTCTCTGGTGGTTTGGAGGGCTGGGGAAGGCCTCCTTGGGCCTCACTGCCCAGACACCACCTTCAACCATCCCTGTCCGTGTCCTAGCCAATCACAAGCAGGGAGGAATGAGGCCCCCTGGAAAGAAAAAAACAGTACATCTGGGCCTGGCATTTTGGGGTTTCATTCCCATTAAAAAAGAAACAGGTTTGCAAAGCCAACAAAAAGCCCTGGCCTGTCAGACGGCAGCCATCAGATTAAGTAGATTTATGGTGTGTGTGAATCCTCGAGCTGGGAGATAACATCACAGAGGCGCACCCCCACCAGTCAGCTCCCCACATCCCCCCAAAATGGGGTGGGACAAATCAACCATCAGAAAGCCAAGATTCCAGAAAATTCCTTCCCAAACCTGCCTATGGGAAATCAGAGCTATGTAGCGAGAGTGGGGGAGGGGTTCCCAGAAGGGTCTGGCCAGGGCAGTGCAGGGATCCAGAAAGCCTCTTACCGCATTCCTCAGCCCCTTCAGGTCTGGTGTCTTCAACATGAGGGCATCAAATACCTCCTCAGTCTCCCTCCGCACATACAGCAGAACTGAGGAGCAAATGGGCAGCTTTTAGTGGGGCTAGGAGAATAAATGTGCATGGGGCTATCTCAGGGAAGCTGGAAACTTAATATTATTTAAACAGAAGATTATTTTCTGCAAAGAGGGCAAATTCATGCTGAGGGTCTGTACCCAGCTGAGAAACACACCACTTGCAGGTCCCTATGTGCCTTCTTAGACTCTGTGTTAAATTTGGTGAGTTTGAATCTCTACCATCTATGTGACCTTGAAGAAGTTCTTTTAACATCATGAGCTTCAGTTTACTTACCTGTAAAATGGGGGCTCTGCCCACACACTCAGAATTGTTGTGAGAATTAACGACATGATATTTGGAAAGCACCAGAGGTGGAAAAAAACAAAAAACATTGCCATCGAGCCAATTCTATTTCATGGGACAGAGTAGATCTGCCCCGTAGTTTCCAAGGAGCACCTAGATTTGAACTGCTGACCTGTTGTTTAGCAGCCATAGCACTTAACCACTATGCCACCAGGATTTCCAAGCACAGAAAAACCAAAAACCAAACCCGTTACTATTGAGTCGAATCCGACTCATAGTGACCCTATAGGACAGGGGAGAACTGCCCTGTAGAGTTTCCAAGGGGCACCTGGTGGATCTGAACTGCTAACCTTTTGTTTAGCAGCCATAGCACTTAACCACTATAACACTAGGGTTTTCAAGTACAGATCAATGCTCAACTCCTGGCTGCTGTAAGCTTTTCATCTTAGCTGCTGGCATGGTTTTGTACCAATGGACAGCTGCAGACCCTGGGGGTCTGACCCAGGAGGTCAGCTAAAGCCACAGATCGGAGTGTCACAGGTAAAAAGTCAGACATCTATCCACTCCCACCCCCATTAGGGAAAAGCATGGGGGACCTGCCAACATCAGGAGGCTGCTACCCTTGCCTGCTGTCCCCAGTACACCCTGTCCAAATGATGTCCAAGAAGCCAGAGCCCTCCAGTTCTGAGTCACCTCTCCAAGTGCTCAGGTGCTGTCCTTACTCCCACTGCCAACACCTGGCCCTCACCCAGCACCAGAAGGGGAAGCAGCCTCCCAGCCTGGTCTGCCTGGCCAGGTGTGGGGAACAGCCTCGTGGGGTGGCAGGAGCTGCATGGGCTTAGGGAACAGATGGGAGGAGGTAGTTACCTCTCTGAAGATCATCTTCCTTGGCCTGCTTGGAAGGCAGAGGCTCAAAGTCCTCTGCAAATGGGGAACAGGCACGCTTCAGGGGCAGCCTGTTGGAAGGGAGAGAAAGGCTTGTGGGGAACCCAAGGAGGTCCCGAGTCCAGAGGACCCTCTTGGGCCTCCAGGGGCCCAAAGGGAAAAGAGATCATGAGGGTACGGGGCTCCACAACAGTGGTTACGGTAACAGGTTCTGGGTTCAAATCCCAGTCCTCCACTTACTAGCCGTGTGGCCTGGGGTGAGTTTCTTAGCTGCTCAGTATCCCTATCCATAAAATGCAGCTGAGGATTGTGTGATAGTGGCAACACTTCATGAAGCCATTGGGAAACTCAAGGAAATAACTGCACACTGCTCTGAGAACACAGTAGGGCCTCAAGAAATGTAAACTACTGCTATCACCATCACTGTTATTCTGTTTTGGAAGAATGGTGCTGAAGGAGGTAGTGGGAGAAGGGAAAACAAGGGGTTTTGGAGTAAGACTTAGGTTCCTTTGTTAGTTAATAGCTGTGCTGCCTTGGGCAAGTCATTTCACTTCTCCAGGCCTCAGCTTCTACATCCATAAAATGAAAAAGTAACCCCTGCTTGCCTAACTTCCTGGGGGCTGTTACGAGAAGATAGGTGGCATAATTTAGTGGGAAAGCACCTTAAAGAAGTAGTTTGTTTATAGGGAAGAAACTGATAATAGCAACAAATGTTCTTCCTAAAGCACTTTCCCATTACAAAGATTCCACACACACAGCCAGCCTCTCATCTCCCACACCCTCCTTTTCCTGAGCTGATTTTTTTTTATTTGACATGTGTAGGCTGAGGCTCAGCAAAGTGAAAGGGACACCTATGGGCCCAAAGGCTGTGGGTGACCGAAGGAAAGAGATGGAAGTGCTACCTGGGCCAAAAGGCCCAGGGTCAGCAGTCCTTCCTACGGTCTCCTGGTCTGGTAGATGTGTATCGAGGGGCAGGGGACTTTGATTCTCCCTAAGTCCTCCAGCACAGCCTCCCCTCTTCACCCTGTGAATCTGCACCACCATCTCAGAGGCTTTTCCTTCCCCTTTTTACAAGCAAGTGTCTCGCCAGAGATTCGCCAGCTTTCCCCATAAAACAAACCCATAAAAACCCAGGCAGTTTCACTAGAAAGGGGCACGGGCCTAGCTTGGGGGCTGGAGGCAGAGTCTTGGCTTCTTCCCTGGCTCCAGTCACGGGCTTGGAGGGTGGGGGCTGTAGCAGGAGGGATCAGCAGGCTAGGCCAGCAACAAAGGAGGGACATGCAGGGAGGTGAACTTTGGCTGCTGTTCTCCGTACCTGCTGGAGCTGCTGGGCCCTGCCGAGGGGACGGCCTGCAAAGGAAATGAAAGACATTTTCAGTCATATCCAGGATGACGAGAAGAGCTGCTGAAAGGCTCCTACAGCGGGGCATTATCTGCGGAGGGGTGTGGGGTGTTGAATATGTGTTTTCAATGCGTTTCAAGCTCATTCTTTTCAGACAAGTCCCTTCAAGTGAGTTGAGATCTTGAGTCTAAAGGGGAGATGATGGTGGACACAGGAAGTGTTTCACTCCTTGGAAAGTCTATGGGGCAGCTCTACTCTGTCCATAGCATTGCTGTGAGTCGGGATCAACTCAGTGGCAGTGGGTCTTATCCCTGTGCCAAGGGGTACATGAGAACTGGCTGCTCTTTCTAGAAAAGCATAGAAAATCTAGGCAAAAAAACTTTTTCTAGTGTTTGCTCCATATTATTATTATGATTCCGAGTCAACAAACTACTCATACCTTGTACACAGGGACTACTTCTGCAAATATTCCCACCTACATGGTGGCAAGTTGTAATCTCAAAGGGAAAGAAAAGGCCAAATTGTTCGACATGGAAACAAACTGGCAGACAGTTCTGGCATCTTGGTCACTGACTTGTATGACCTTGTCTGGAAAATGGGAATAATGCCAGTCTGTATTTCAACGGGTGACATGAGGGGCAGATGAGATAAGGCAGCGAAGGGCTTGGCCCAGTGCACTGCTGACAAGATGAAGGTGTTCTCTAACCATCTTCCAGGTTGAGAGGTGGGTGGCTAGCAGAAGAGAGCAAGGTTTCTGAAGCCAGGCTGCCTGGATCTAAGTTCTGGCTAACCTTTCTGTGCCTCAGTTTCCACCCCTCTAAGCCAAAGAGAAGGGCTTTGGTAGGACAGCGGTTCAGCATTAAGATGTTAACTGCAAGGTTAATGGTTCAAAGCCACCAGCCACTCCACAGGAGACAGAGTTGGTGGCTGCTTCTGTCAAGATCACAGCCTCAGAAACCCCCTGGGGCAGTTCTAATCTGTCCTACAGTGCTGCCGTGAGTCAGAATTGACTTGATGGCAACAGATTAATCCAAGGAGAATAGCATTATCTACTTCATGGGATTGTAAACCAGTTGCCATCAAGTTGATTCTAACCTATAGCAATCCCAAGTGTGTCAGAGTAAAAATGTGCTCCATAAGGTTTCCAGCAGTTGATTTTTTCTGAAGTTGATCACCAGGTCTTTCTTCCAAGGCACTTCTGGGTGGACTTGGCCTCCAACATTTAGGTTAGCAACAGAGCCAGTTGACCCTATGTGGGGCCCAGGGACACCTATCAGGTCATAGTGAGGCTTCATGCATGGGAAGCACTAGAACAATGCCTGGCAGGCAGCGAGCTCAAATAATCATAACAGCATTAGCTGTTGCAGTTATTATCCATTTAGCTTTGAGGAACCATGTCTAATTTGGGGTGGAAACCTCAAGAACCTCCTCTCTGTGTGCTCCATGTATGAATATTTCAATAGTTATAAAGTCCATTTTTTTCATTTTCCTCCCTTCAATAGAATAGGTCACTAAAGTTACATGATCATGTATACAGGATTCAGTAAAGACATGTCACAGCCCTCACCCCTCCTGGGCGTTGCAGGCTGGAGAAGTGTACATTGGGGATGAACAGAACCGGCGGTGTCTCCAGGTCTGTCTCAGGCTGCAGGTAGGTGGTCTCGTTGCCCCGGAAGCCAGACAGCAGGCAGCCTTTGATGGTTACTGGAAAGAGGAAGCCACTGTGCCCAAAGTCCTTCCATTCATGCCCCCAGACCCGCTGGTACCCCCTCCAGTTTCCCTCCACCTGGCCCAGCTCTTCTACTGACCACTGCTGCTGGAGTCGGGGCACTTGGCCTTCCTCCGGAACTGCTTCCGCTCATCATCCCGCATTTTCCTCTCGGCTCCCTGCCAAAGGGCACAGGGTTACTGAGGCCAGGGCCAGGGGGATGCTTTGCATCTTAAGTGTAAGCCAGGCTCCTGGGGATACTTTCTTTCCAGAGCAAGACTGGCAATTAAGAAGGTACCAGTGCTTGGCTAGGCCATCACAGAGACAGAAAGACAGAGACAAAGAGACACCTGTGGAATGAGACAGACAAGAGAGACAGAAGCAGTAAGAGTCAGAGTGAGAGACAACAAGAAAAAGAGAGACAGAAGAACAGGAATGGTCCAGTGAAAAAGAGAGAGAGATGCACAGACAGACTTAGAGAGATCCGGAAAGAGACAGAGACAAGGAGAGAGAAATGCAGAGATACAGAGAAAGACAGACAAACGTCAACTCTGTGGAGAGAGTCAGAGAGACATTCCGAGAGTGAAAGATGAACAGAATGAGAGCAGCTAGGAGGACGCCGGGACCCAGCTGCCTTCCTGTCCACCTGCCATCCTGCTGGCTACACAGCTACCTTGTCACAGAAGATCTTGATCTGGCAGACGGCACGGTGTACCAGGCGCTCAGTGCCCGAGCCACAGTCATAGGTGTCAATTTGCAGGTTCAAGGGGACACCCTTCACCCCCTTCTGTGAGGAGAAGTCTGTGCTCAAGCAGTTAACGCCAATGAATACCTGGGGACAGAGGGGAAGTGGGTAAGAAACTTGCCCAGGTCACCAGCCCTGCTGTCATACAACTCTGACCCAATATCCCAGCCCCACCTGAGCACCTGTTTATTGAGCCTACTGTGCACCCAGTTTGTACCCTTCCTCCTCACAAGGCCGCTGGAAGGCCAGCCACCTCTCCTCTTTCACAGATGGGCAAACTAGTGCTCAGAGAAGTGGGGCAACTTTCCCAAGGCAGTACAGGGTGCATGTAGTGGAGCTGGAGTTTGAGCCCAGATCAAGAGCCCAGATCAGTTGTCAAGGGCTTGGAAGGGACAGTAAGAGACTCTTAATAAATAAATAAATAAACAATTGTTGAGTAAATTCTAACTCATAGTGACCCTATAGGGCAGGATAGAATACCCTTTGGAGTTTCTAGGAAGTGCCTGGGGGTTTCAACTGCCCATCTTTTGGTTAACAGCCGAGCTCTTAACCATTGAAGGGACCCTTAGGAACTTAAAATCCAGAGGCTCATTTTGTTGTGACTCAAAATGGGTAGACAGAGAAGGGCTAGCTAGATCTCCCATCTCACAGCTTACAACTAAGACCATGTTCCTGCCTGCCAAGGACAGATGACACAAGCCACTCTCTACTTGTAGCCACCAGCTCCAGTCACTGCTAGACCCTTCAGCAAGAGGGTTGACTTCTGTCAGTCTTTGGTTCCACCCAGCACAATAAGGGAGCCATTTTGGTCACTCCCATTTTACAGATGAGGAGATAGAGACTCTGAGCAGTGAGGTGACTTGCTGACATTTCACATGGACTCTGGGAGGGTTGTATAGTAGATGGCCCCCTGGCTATGGGGCCACCTAGACATGGGGTGGAAAGCTGGGCTGTGCCACTAAAGCCATGTGGCTTTAGACATATCCTTTGACTTTGCTGAGCCTCAGTTTCCTCATCTGCACAATAGGGATAATTAAAACCTCCTAGTAACACTAGTGGGCTATGAGGCATATGCCAAGCACTTAATGTCCGTGTCATGTACTGACTGCTCCATGTGCAGTGACAGTTGTAATGAGTAGGACAGCTGGAAGTGTCAATCCAAAGCTTAAGCTGAATGATGGTAGCCTGAGGTCAGTCTCAGAAAAGGTCTGAGGTCTCAGTCTGGCAAGGTTACCTGGCGACTGTTGCTCTGCTAACCCCCTCCATGTGGCTCCAGGGCCACAGCACTCCTCCCCACTTCCCACCCACCCCGGCCCCTGTAGGCTGAGCTCTGTTGTTTGGGAGATATCCCTTGGGACACTTCCCTTGAAAATGACCTTTTGGGAAGAGCTGCGGTAGGACTGCAGTGCCTGAGTAGACCCTCTTTCCTTGCCCTGCTGGGGGGCCAGTACCTGCAGACACATGCCAGACATACCTCCCCCTCAGCCAGCTCAGCCCCGGCGCAGCCCCCAGCTGAGAAAGGCCCAAGCCTGGGGGCTTAAGAGGCTGTGAGAAAATCCCAAACCGAAACCCACCGCTCCCTTCCCACGAAACTCTCCCCCTGCTCCCCTAAACTGGAGGCCCCAGTCCCTCCCCCAGCCCCTGGCATTTGTTTGAATAATAATAATCCCTCTCCTTGGTGCCTCCCTTTGTGTTTTCAGAGCTCCTTTACCTCCATCTTCTCCCGGCAGCCTGGACCGCCCTGTGAGATGGGCAGGGAGGCAGGGCTTAGCCCCCAGCCTGTCCAGGCAGCACTGCGCTGGAGATGAGCTGGATCCCACCTCATCTGATGAGGTGAGCTTGGCCAGACAGGGGAAGGGACAGGCCCACAGTCACCCAGCACCTAAGTCCCAGAGGAATGTTCTTTGCACGGTGCCTAAGAGAAACATCTCTGTCTGGGCAAAGCAAAAACTAAGACACAGAGACGTCCATAAACCAGCTCACGGCAAGTTCATGGCTGGGCTCACGCAGTAAGGCTGGGAAGAGTTTTAATCATTTAATCACTGCTGTGAAAAAATCATTAGAGGCTCCCGTTTCTCAGGCCTTTCTGGTGCGCCTGGCACTGTGCTGGCCTCAGCAGTCAGGATCACGCGGAACCTTCACTACAGCTGTAGGAGGCAGATGATTTATTTCCATCACATGGGCTCAAGGTTTTGAGCCTGCATATAACAGACTCTAAAGTCTTACTTCAGCAACACTCTGCCCTGAACTGCAGGTAGGAAGCCTGGACGCCATCCGCAGCCTGGCCTCTAATTTGCCATGTGATCTTGCACAAGGCTCAGTTTTCCCATCTGCTAAATGGGAAGATGGGACTCATAACAACTGCCACCCCTTATGTACCAGGCCTGTTGTCTACCTTTCACCACTTTTCCTTGATCCTCAACTACAACCCATCCACGGGTTCTATGATTAAATTCCTGTCTTACAGCTGAGAAAACAGGCTCAGAGGGTCTAAGTCACTGGCCCAAAGTTCACACAGCTGGTAAATGGAAGCTTTGGGATGTGGGTCCAGCCTGTCTGAGTCCAGAGCTTGAGCTTCTCTGTCACTCTGTGTCTTACCTCCCCCACCGGCCCCCTGATTGCAGCAGCTAACTGCTAGGGTCTTAAGTCCAGGGGAATGACTCCACAAGGATGGGGCCTTCCTAGAGGCCCAGCTGCCTCCTAGTACACCCCTCTGACACTGACCTTGGCCTCCTCATTGATGTTCCACTGGAAGGACAGTGCATTATAGGCCACCTCCTCAATGTGCTGCACAGTGTTGAAGTTTTCTTTGCAGTCAGCTGAAATCACAGGAGACCAGAAGGACAGTCAGGAAGGAAAGACTTTGGGGAGGAAATGCACTTAAGAGCTGGGCCTCACTCCTGGAAGGGGCATGCCTCTTCTCCCCAAGAGCCACACTGCAATCCTAAGGAGCAAGTTGGATTATTGCGTGTTGGGTTGCCCACTGTCACTGAATCCATTCCAACTCACAGGGACCCTGCAGGTCAGAGTAGAACTGCCTTATAGAGTCTCCAAAGAGCACCTGGCAGACCCGAATTGCAGACCTTTTGGTTAGCAGGCCTAGCACTTAATCACTACGTCACCAGGGTTTCTGTGTGTTAGGTTACAGCTGGGAAAACCGAAGCCCAGCCGGGGAAGCAGATTTGCCTAAAGGCCTAGAAGTAATCTCTGGCTTGGCTGACGAGGCCAGAGCTCTCCTCAGTTTTGAGCTGGAGTTATACTTTTCACTGGGATTGTAAATTAGAAGATCTACTAGATACAAAGCAGCATTAGTAATAACATCAGTAATAGTAGTAGTAATAGTGGTAGTAATGGCAATAGTAAAAACTGTAGTACCAGTGATAGTAATAGAATTTAGGGGACACCTACAAATGAGCAAGACCAGTTAATCCTCACAACTAGGTTATGAATATTTAGTTTACACATGAAGAAATGAGGCCTGAGGTCATGCAACTACTAAGAATCAAGGCAAGGACTGGAGCCCAGATCTGTCTGGCCCCTAAGTCCATGCCCTAGTCACTCTTTTATCAGGCTTTCCATATAACTCATTCACTAGTCCCCTGTTTGTGTCTTGTTCCATAGTGCACATGGCCCTCAGGCAGAAATCACCAGGTAAGGCAGTCAGGCAGCTGGCCTCTATATGACAGTTAAACTAAGGAGGGGAGGTGACACAGTCCACACAGCCAGGAAAAGAGTGACAGAGCCAGGAGACAGACACCCAAGGGGGGGGGGCTGTGCTCTTATCCCTTGTGGGAGGCCAAAACAGGAACAGAGGGATGCACCCTCTGTCTACTGCCTGTTGACAGATGCTGAGGGTCCTGGCTCCCAAAGCAGGACTGCCTTGCACTGAGCTTGAAGCCCTTGAAATTACCCCCTGCCTGCACTGTATCTTACACATTTGTGTCTCAGTTGGCAACCCCCCTAACAGGGACAAGCAGGTCAGTATCCCAGGGGCTTATTTATCTATACTGGTGGGGTCCCCAGGGCTCTGTTTATCCCAAAGCAACAAAGAAAAGAAGACTGCTTCCAGTCAACAGATGCAAATCCCTGCAAAGAGCCACAGTGTTTGACCTGGAGACCAGGGCCAGGCAGGAGGTCAGGGAGGTCAGAGGGGGCTGGAGAAGCAAAGGGGGCACAGCGAGGAGATATGCCTGTGGTTTTATCCTTGTTGTTGCTGGCTGCTGTTAGCTGATTCTGACTCGTGGCAACCCCATGTGATGCAGAGTAGAACTGCTGCGGAGGGTTTTCAAGGCTGTGAACTTTCAGAAGCAGATTACCAGGCCTTTCTTCTGAAGTGCCTCTAGATAGGTTGGAACCACCAATTGCTGGCTAACTGTCCACAGCTTAGCTGTCTGTGACACCCAGGGAATCACAGGTTTCCTACTAATGCCCCCTTAACATGAGTGAGGGATCCTCCACTCCTGCAGAGTCGCTAGCAGCACACAACCCCATCCTGGCTTTGAATTCTGTGTTAGCACTAGCCATGTGATTATGGAGAAGTTATCATATCTCTGTGGCTTCAGTTCCTTATCTGAAAGGTCAGAAGGATCACAATGCCTTCCCTACTGGGTTGCTCTGAGGATAGATGAACACAGCACCTGGCATAAGACTAGTCCTCAAAATATGCAAAAATAAAATAAAATAAAAACTGCTGCTGTCAAGTTGATTCCGACTCTTAGCAACAACAATAACAAAAATAAAACAAACCTAGTGCTGTCGAGTTAATTCGCACTCCTAGCAACCCTATAGGGCAGAGTAGTACCTGGAAGATCTGGACTTCCATCCTCTCGGTTAACAGCTGTAGCACTTAACCACTACGCCACCAGGGTTTCCATTAACCCCATAAGAGAAGTAAAACTGGCCCCACAGAGTTTCCAAGGAGCAGCTGGTGGATTTGAACTGCCGACCTCTTTTGGGCAGCAGCCAAGCTCTTAACCACAGTGCCACCAGGGTTCTGCCAATAAATGCAACTGCTCTAATAAGAAAAATAATTCACAAACACATGAATTATTAAGTAATTATTACTATTATTTCAACTTGTTCCACAGTGAACTTAATTTTAATAAACTGCTCAAAATCACATAGCTAAAAACTGGCAAAGTCAAGATTAGAATCTGATTGCAGAGCCCATGCAGGTTTTAACCAGCATGCTTTGCTATGAGAGCAGAAGGAGAGGAAGGCCTGCAGTGAGTCAAAAAGGGCCCGTGGGAAATCATTTCATCCACGTGCTTCCTGTTACTGGGAAAACCAAGGCTCAGAGAGAGGAAGTGCTGCGCTCAGGGTCCCCCATGATGGCAGGGCTGGGGCTACTGCCCAGTTCTCATCTCCCCCGCCTCCTCCCCGACAGTCGTGTGGGCTGAGCTAGGGCCCAGCAGGCTCTCACCTACATCGATGACCCGCTGCTTGGCGGTGGGCTGCCGGGAATGCCAGTGCTTCCAGAAGCGCAGCTGCTCCACCGGGACCTTCTCGTTGTCAAATACAACCATCACCACGCTCTGCAAGGACAGCACAAGGACAGCTGACCCAGAGATCCTGCGTCAGTAGCTCTGCTCTTTGCCTCAGTTTTCCCCACCCTGTGGCAATGGGCAATTATCCAACATCAGCCACTCCTTGGGGTCCCTGGCTGGCCCTACTGACACCTGTGTCTTGGTCCATTTCACTGCCATCCCCAGCTGCTCCAGGGGCAACACACCTTCACTTTGTTGGAGGACAAGGCAAGGCCTTTGCCACCTGCTGGGGTCCGAAGGGTGACAGGGTAGAACTGGCCCTTGTTGAGGTAAGCCATGGGTGACTCTCCTGACTTGATGTGGATGGCCTTGGGCGATCCTAGGGTATATTCGAAGTCACTGCAGAGAAGAGGGAAACGGCAGTGAGGGAGGGCTCCCAGGCAGGAGTAGCCTGGAGAGTGGGGCAGGAGGTACTGTCATGGCTTTGTCCATGACATTAGCAGATTTGCTTTCCAGGACCTCAGCTGAACATTTTGAGAATTTCCTTTAATGATATTATTGACATGGTCCATTGACAATGGAGGCCCAATGGTGACCAGAGAGAGCTCTGAAGGATGACAAAGCCACAGGGGCGACTAAGGGCAACAGAACCCACCTTCTAATAGGGTGATGAGCACCAAGCATGTATAGATTATGCTCTAGGGACAGTGTGGGGCTCTATCTGCAGCCCCCTGCCCGAGCAGCCAAGGGCTCAGAGGGGCTGAGTTACCTCTTAGGGCTGGGATAGTCCTCTGGACATGGGGGTTCCGGGGATGTTTTCAGGATATCTGGAAAGAGCAGTGTCTGCAGAGAAATACAATTTCAAGAGAATGAACAGACGTGCTCAGGCTGTCAAGACCTCAGGCTAGGGCTGCCACATACACCTAATTGGCTGTCCAGTGTACAACCTGGACAACTGTACATGACAGCCCTGCCTCAATTCCAGGAATATTTCTCCCATATGTTCCAAAGCCCTAACTCCCTCACTATCCTTTCTCCTCTGCACACACGCACACACACACGCACACATCCACGGATGCTACATGGAGCACAGGGTGAGCCCTTACCTCCTGTGGGTCATCTTTGAAGGTGCTGTCTGGCTGCCAGCGCTGTGTAGGCGTTGCCCCATGAATGCTCTCAAACAAGGAGTTGAGGGAGCCATTATCATACACGTCACTGGTGGGCAACAGGTAGCTGTCCACAGGACCAGCTTCCAGCTTGCTAGGGCATGGTGGGAGGGCAGCTACTTTGCCAGGGGCAGGCACAATCCCTTCCAGGCTCATCAGGTTGTTCTTCTTGAGCAGATCCGAGTACTCTGGGGTCCCAGACACGTTCTCAGTCAGGAATTTCATGAGATGTGTGGGGCTTTCAAGAGGTGCGAGGTCCGTCTCATAGTCCATGCTGTGGTAGTACCTGCGGAGGAAGTGGAGGGCTAAGTGAGAAGGTCGCTTCTCTCTGGGACAGAAGGATCCTGCCTGGACTGCAGATTGGCTGGCTGTCACACTAACACTATGCACAGCAATCCCATAGGCCAGAGTGGAACTATTCTGTAGGGTTTCCAAGGAGTGACTCATGGATTCAAACTGCTGATCTTTTGGTTAGCAGCGACAGCTCTTAACCAATGCACCCCCAGGGCTCCACAATGACCTAGGCCACTTTCTTACCGGGATGAGCAGGAGGGTGTCAAAGACGTGACTAGGTGCATGCTCAGGGTTAAGGAAAAGAATATCTGTTTTGCCCATTGCAGTACTTACTAATTCAAATTACCAAACTTGAATTATTTCTCAGAGCAAGTCAAAATGTTCCAGGATGAAGTGAACTCACGGGGATAGAGGGTATGTATCTGAGAGTACAGCCACATGTAGAAGAAAAGTCTGGAAGGATACAACCCCAAACTGGGACGGTGGCAGCGGAGGAAGATTACAGGAAAGGCTCATTTTTTACATCACACATTTCTATAGAGCTGCAATATTTGATGACAAAATTTTTGACAATTTTGAAGGAGGTCCCCAGTTTCAGCAGTGGTGCTGGGCCAGCGGCACTCTCATGCTGTGTACTGTGACCAGCTTGCTGTGTCTCTGCCTAAGCAGTTGGATTTTCCCGCAGGTAGAGAGGAGCCCAGAAGGTTTCCAAGCAGAAGCCCTGTGTGGTCATTTTCAGAGGTCACCTGATTGGCCAGAAAGGGGAAAGAGGGGCAGTGTCCTGCCCGTACCCATCTGGTCATGAGCATGGCCTCCGCTGCTTTCTGCAAGGAAAAGAACATCAGTGCCCTGAGGCACCAGTGCCAGGCAGAGGCCCAGGGAGCCAGGAGAAGGACGGGGACACAAGTGACCCTTGCCCCAGGTGTCCCTCCCCAGTGGAGGCCACAGGAGGAGGGCTTTGGAGCCAGAACAGAAAAGCTGCCTCCAGGGCTTTTCCGCCACTAAGGCTTTGAAGTCTGTTTTCAGTAAACTCAGCCCACAGGGCCTGCAGGCATCTGGGATGTGTGTCTGTGTGTGTGCCTGTGTGCCCCTGCGTGTCTGTGTTCTGAAGCAGCCTCTCAAGACTTTTGTGGGACCTAGGCTCTTTTGTCTTTGTGGCTTCCTTCCTCCATAGAAAAATATTTAAAAATATATTTTACAATTGCGTTGGTATAAAGACAAATATAATCCAGGTTGGGTCATATTTATTTTTCTATTTTCCTTTTGAGTTAAAAAAATAAAAATTAAAATATTTTTGTGGACCCCTAAAAGCATCAAAGGACCCAGGCTCTGGGCCTACTGTGCTAATGGCCCTGTGTTAAAGGGGTTCAAGTTGAAGGTGAGGGAGGGAAAAGGAGCAGAGACAGTGGCATTGGCTAGCCTCACCTCTTTCCCTGGTCATTTCGGCCCCCAGTACTAGAAGACAGTATCCGCTTCTCTTTGGGACCCTGAGAGGAGAGGAAGAAAGGATTAATGCAGGGCTCCTGGCTACAATCTGGATGTTAGGAGCCTAAGTCCCCTCCTGTGGCCTTGGCAGGCCAAGGGAACCTTCTTAGTCACTGGGGGAAAACCCACAAGTCTTTCAAGTTGGAAGAAACTCTAGCCATCACCTAGAGTGAATCTCATGTAAAGGAAAGACCAGAGTGGGAAGAAGTACGCCAAGCTTAACAGCTTACAGCAGGAAATCTGAAGTCAGGAGGACTGTTTTCAGTTCAAGCTTTCTGCTCAAAAATGCTGTGTGACTTTGACTAAATGCTATACCTCTCTGAGCCTGTTTTTTCATATATCAAAGTATGGGATTATAACACCTACTTCAAGGAAGGTGTGAAGGTTTCTCCATTAAAAATACTTGCTGTTTTTAACAGAGAATTTCGTATGTACTAGATGTGTACTATGTGCCTTCCGTGCCAACCTTCACAACTCTGATGTGGGTGGCTACTCACGTCACCCTACTACATGAAGGAGGCTCTGCCATCTTAATGGCTAGGGCATGGACTCTAAATTCAGAGTTCCAGGTTCAGTTCCCAGGTATGCTGCATACTGGCTGTGTGATCCTGGGAAAGACTCTTAACCCCTCTGTACCTCATTGACCTCATCTGTACAAACAGGGATAATAATACACTGATCTCAGGGGTTGTTGTGAGTGCTTAGACCAGTACCTGGCACCTGGGGAACACTATGTAAATGTTACCTTTCATAATTTTAATGATGTTTTTATATCTTAGAACCTGTAAGTCATTTGTCCCTATGGCTAATAAAACCAGAACAAGGACTTCAGTCCAGCCTGGTGACTCTAAAGCCTGGGCCCTTAATCAGACCCTGTGGGAGAAAATGAGGGGTGACACTTGATACAGTGTTCAGCATTCAATAAGGAAGAAGAAAAGACTGCCTTTGGGGCCATATCGTCCTAAGTCACACTGCCAGTTGGTGGCAAACCTAGGTCTCCCTTGCTGCTCTCTCTACACCATCAGACTCTGTCCTGTATTCATAGGGTGACTCTGAATCCAGAGTGCCCCCAGACTGCCAGGGTGGGGAGGAAATGGATGTGTATCTTACCAGGACACTTTACTTTACTAACACCAGTGTCACTTTCAGAGCTGTCCCCACCATTCTGGCCCAAGGAATGACCTCTTGCCCAGGAAAGATGATGTTGGACTTTATTTGGTGGTCCAGCTTCAAACTGTAAATCCCAGGCTGGGGTTTAAACCCAGATCCAGAATTCCAGCTCCTACTTCAGCTCCAAACTTAGGCAGCCAGTTCAAATTCCTCTCCCATCAGCCTGAGCCCAATGCTATCAGGAAGGATAGTCAGCTAGGGAAGAGGTGAAGCAGAGGAACCACACCACTCCAGGCCACAACATTCAAAGCCAGAGAGACACTGCAGGGCCTTCTCTTATCTGGAACCCCCCATGGTTCTCTGCGTTCATGGGAAGGATTTGCCTTCTTCCTTATGACAAGACGGATACCATACATGTTAGAAGTTTAGAGGCTTATTTGCAAGGGACGTTTAAATCTCCCAGTTCAAAGCCAGTTATCTCCACAAGTGGTTATTCTATCTATCTCCCAATCTGGGAATGTCACTTGGAACAATCACCCAGCTCAAAGGTGGCATATCAGTTTGTTCTCTTGTGACAGTTCAGACAGATGGGTAGGGCTGCCTGGAGCCCTGGGTTGAACAAGTTTCTGCAGCCTTGTGTACCTTAGCGGGCATGCAGGCTGTAGCCCATTAGCACTGTCTGGCATGGGTGCTGGAGGTAGGATGGAAGAGATCATGTATATTTTGTATCTGTGACCGCTGACTGCTTTAAGCTTATCAGACATGGGATGACCTAACTCCTGACAGTCTCTCCTGGAGTGGGGCCAAGGCCCCTAGAAAACAGTACAAGGCAGTCTTTACCTTAGAAGGTGTTACCATGGAGACAGTGGTGGCAGGGGTGGAAAGGGCAGTAAGACAGTCAGGAGAAGGAGAGGGAGGTAGCAGGATGGCTTCTGACAGGTAGGAGGCCTTGGAAAGAGGAAAAGGTGTGTTTTAGGTGGTGGGGCTTGAAGGGGAGGTGGGGATGACACGGAAACTGGTACGATCCATGGGATGGGGCAGAAAGATGGAGCACTGGGGGTGTTGCTGTGACGGCGCATGCTCAGTGGTGGGGGGAGGGAGTCACACTTGTATCCACTCAACCAATAAATGCTAAGCCTGTATGGCAGACAGTATGGGGGTGCTGGGGCCTCAGTAACGATCACGATAGCTCCTGTCCTTTAAGAGCTCAGTCTTACGGGAAAAACAGAAAAGTAAGTAGGAAAACGACACATTTCTTTAAGGCTAGAGTCAAGGAAGATGACAGTGGATGGTGAAGAGGCACAGTGGGTGACCCAAGAAAGCCATGCCCCCCTCACTAAATGAATGAGGCAACATTTAGGTTCAGACCCAAAGCTGAAAGGGGGGCTTCGCCAGGGGAATACGGGGAGAGGGGAGGGTGCCAAGCAGAAGGAACAGCATGTGCAAAGGCTCAGAGGTGACAGAGAGTGTGGAAAGGGACTGACGGTGATCACAGTGGGCTGCCGAGTGAGGAGTCTGAAAGAAGACACACATTCAGTCTAAGGGGGCTTGTTCTCAGGTGACAGGTGTACCATGTAGTAATCGTAGAGGAAACTCAGGGCTGCAACACTGTCATCATCCCCATTAACCCTCATCATGGCCTTGGTGGCGGCTGTCAAGGGGTTTTCTAGGTATGTCTTCCAGGCTTCATCCTCATTAGTGTCGGGGAACTTCGGGAAGCTGACTGGGTCACTCTTCAGCAGCCGCACAGACCTGAAACTAAAAACCAAGTAAGCGAGGTCAAACTCAGGCTGTGCCGCACGAGGGCTCAACAATTCAGGTTCATCGGCCTTGCAAACTTGAAATCACATTTGCTGCCACCACGAGGCAGCTTGGGGCAGTGGCATGGACACACACTCAGGAGCTAGGCTGCTGTGGATCAACAACAAATGCTACCCTTTAGAACCTGTAGACTCGAGGCCTCAGTTCCACCATCTATAACCTGGGGACCGTCACCCCTTCCTAGGGAGGCTGCAGAGAGGAGTCAATGACATGTTCCCATAGTAGATGCCTATTCAAGGAAAACTACCGTAGGTTGTTGCTGGGTGCCGTCAAGTCAGCTCCAACTTATAACGACCCTATGAACGAGAGAACAAAACCCTGCCTGGTCTTGCTCCATGCTCACAACTGTTTTTATGCTTAAGTCCACTGTTGCAGCCACTATGTCAGTCCATCTTGTAGAGGGTCTTCCTCTTTCTCGCTGACTCTCCACTCTACAGAGCAAGTCCTTCTCCAGGGATTGATCCCCCATGACACGTCCAAAGTATGTAAGATGCAGCCTCACTATCTTTGCTTCCAAGGAGCACTCTGGTTGTACTTCTTCCAGAACAAATCTGTTTATTCTTTTGTCAGTCTGTAGAACACTCACCATTCTTCTCCAACAATTACTACCAACTCAAGAACTTCAAGATCATGGTAGAATCAGCATCAGTTGATGCTCAGGCAATGCGTACCTTCCCAGAAGAGCTTGAGAAACTCATAGAAGAGGAGAAAGTCTACCTTCTGCAGTGAGTTTTCTAGTCAAGAAGAAAGCAGAACAAGTAGCAGAGAAAACCAGGGCAGGAAAGCCCAAAAACTGCTCTGGGAAAATGGCACTGAAGATCAACATTTATTGTAGAATCAGAAAACTACTGACAAAGTATTTACAATGTATTAGGTATTATAAGTAATCTCACACAGGAGGATGTGCATAGATTAATGCAAATAATCTGAAGATTCTAGTATCCACAGGGGCCTTGGAACCAATCCGCAGCAGATGCCAGGTACCCAGGGATTACTGTGTAGATGAACACCCTGCATTCATTGGCACTACTCCCTTAAAGGGCACTACAAAGTAGGAAGGAATCCCTTGGTAGTGTAAAGTTAACGTGCTTGGCTGCTAACCTACTAACTGAAAGGCTGGAGATTTGAGTTCACCAGAGGTGCCTTGGAAGAAAGAGCTGACAGTTTACTTACCAAAAATCAGCCACTGAAAACCTCACGGAGCACAGTTCCACTCTAACACCCCTGGGGTCACCATGAGCTAGAATCAATTTGATGGCAACTAATCACTGGGTACTAGGTAAGGATCATTTCAGAAAAGACTTAAGGGTCAGAGAGGATAAGAAAATACTCAAGATCACCCAGCTAACGCAGGACACAACCAAGACTTAACCCCAGGGTTGCCATGCATCAAAGCCATGTTTTACTGTAATATAGGAGGGCAATCCTCACCACAGAAGACAAGGTAGAATTTCAGGCACTGTGGCAGACTAGTGTGTGGCCAGAGACCTTTGCAAATCATTCTGTCCATTGAAATCCACGGCCGTCCAGTCATCATGACCCTATAGGACAGAGTGAAACTGCCTCCATAGCGTTTCCAAGGAGCATCTGGTGGATTTGAACCAACAGCCCTTTGGTTAGTAGCCATAGCACTTAACCACCAACCATCAGGGTTTCTACTGGAAGTGTCGCCTTGTTGCTGCCCTGTGACTCATTCCCACATTCTCAGACCCAGAAGGGGCAGCAGCCAGGCCACGCCCAGGTGGGGGTCAGGAGTGGCTGGAGGGGGCAGGAGTTCTCCCAGAGGCTTCATCCAGGCTACAGTGTCTCCCATCCTACTGAGCCTCAACGTACAGGGTGTTGGACTCTGAGAGGGAGGTAGCTGTCACACAGCAAAGAGAAATGACAGAAACCTTTCTGCTGCAAGGGTGCAGATAGGGAGGCACACCTCAAGTTTCTGCTGTTATAAATCAAGGGGCCTCAAGACACAGATGTGAGAAGAGGCCCTTTCTAGCTGCCTCTTGGGCCTGGGGTTAGAGGAAATCACTGAACAAGCCCAGGGAAGCCACCTTCACCTGTGCCCAGCCCTGGCCAAAGGAAATGGCCAAACCAAGGAGGCATGAGGGAAGAAGCAGGGAAAAACTGGACCCCAACACTCAGATCAACTAGAACCCCCAGAGCTTGGCACTGTCCCTTGTTTATCAAATAGGATCCATGTGAGGGTACATGCATCAACACATGAAAAATGCTTAGGACTGTCCCCGGCACACAGTAAGTGCTTACACATGTGAGCTATTGTACTCTGGTGCCCAGCTCGGAGCTAGACACTGAAGGCCTGCAGAGAGGCACACGACATGGTCACACAGCAAGTCAGTGGCAGATCTGGGCCTGGTGAAACAGTTCGCTGATGACATCCATTATCAGTCTTGACGAGCTGTTATCATGCCCTCTTTAAAAATTAGATTTTAGAAGACAAAGATAAAAATTATACCAGAAACAAACGCACAGACAATGTTTGTTGTTCATCTGAGAGTTTTCGGGTCTGCAGGGGTCTCCAGTCCTTCCTGTTGGGATCCCAGAGTCTAAGACCACACATTAAGCTTTCACTACAAGCAGACGCTGAGCCTACTCATGTTCTTGTGCTCTCTTATCTACTCTTCACAACAGCCCTATGAGATAGGAATTAAGATCCACTTTTAAGAAGGGAAAGTTGAGATTCATCCAGGTAATATCACCTGCTCAAGGCCACACAGCTGGTAAATGGGAGGGGCTCACCTTGAACCCATACATGTTGGACTGTAAGACATGCCTGTCCTTTCTAAAGCCTTTCCTCACCTGGAAATTCCCCTCCTCTGGAATATGCTGAACCAACTCTCTGCTGCAGGACAGAAAGGGACTCCCTACCCTCACAGGCAGTGCAGACTAAGTGAGAAAGTGAGAGGAGGACTGAGAGGTCCGGGGAGGAACTGGGGGCCCTACTGTCCTGGTTCCAGTCCCACTTGTGCTACCCATCAATTCTTTGTTCCAAGATTGAGCATTTGGCCTCCAGAAAATCTTGACTACGGACAAAGATGACAGTGACTTATGTGCCAAACTGTGAAACTTAAGATCTTTGGGGTCCCTCTTCCCTTGAAGGTTGGAAACAAGTGCTGAGGACCTGATGGGAGACAGAGTGGAGAGCTGTCCCGGAGCTTAGAAGGGATGAACAAGAAAAGGGGTCCAGGATGGACTGCACCCTATTCAAGGGTTACACAGCCAGACAAAGAGGGAAAATCTGGGGACTCTCATCCTACAAGGTCACCACGAGCTGAAGTAACATTGGGATCACAACCTATGAGTTTGGAGTCTGACAGACCTAGGTAACTGTGTATCCTTGGGTAAGGCATTTAACCTCTCTGAGCCTACTGTCTCATCTGTTAAATGGGTCTATTAGTATCCTCAGTGTGCCAGTCAGGCACTTTTCTCAGCACTGGAGAATCTGCCAGAACAACAACAAGGCACATAAGGCTCTGCTCCCATGCAACGGAGTCTAATTAGGGAAGACAGACCATAAACAAGTTGATAAATGGGTTAATTTAGTTATAAGTGTTATGAGGAAAATTAGAACACAGTAATGTGATGGGAAGTCATCAGGGATGGCTACTTTAGAATGGGGCTAATAATCAGCCCTATCTCATGGATTCTTGTGGGAATTAAGTACATTAGATAAGAAAGGTACTTAGTCCAGACCCTGGAAGAGAATAATCACTCAGTAAATAACAGCCTTCATCACCATCATCATCATTTCAGAGACCCCAGATAGCATTTAGGAAAGTCTCTCCTGAGGTTCTGAAGTAACGTCCTTCCCCAGCCTCCTGTCTGTGAACCAGGTTCTGTGTCAAAACAAAAGAGACACAGGATAATAATCCCTTTCCTTGACTCGCACATTCATTATCTCACGGAGCCTTCCAACATACAGGAGGTGTCAGTATCCCTACTTCACAGACCTGGAAATAGACAAGAGATATTAAGTGACCTGATCCAGAAGCCTGGCCAAGGCCAAGTGAGCCACAAAACTGGGCCTCCTGGGGACTCAGTCACTAGTCATTTTTCCACCAAACTGCTTGTTTCTAAGAAGAAATGCAGAGAGAAATAAAACAATAGACCTGGACGGATGGTATATATCAATCCAACTATCCATCCATCACTTTAACAACTGTCTATCAAATAACTACTATGTGCCAGACCCTGTCCTAGAAGAGTAAGACAACAAAGTCACCCCTGCTATCCCAGAGGCTGCATTTTAGTAGCAGCAACATAGACACGAGCGCATACACAAACAGCCAGCACCACACAGGTGAAGAAAGCCACGGGGAGGGGGAAGCAGGCGGACTTCTGATCGGCCTGAACTCCGGGGTGTGGCTGGATGTGGGCTGAGTAGAGGGGTGGTAGGGAAGAGTGTCAGGGGAGATGGGTGGGGAAAACCATGAACATTCCAGATGAGAGGGAGGTCACAACAAAGGCCTAAGCCTGGAACAATTCCCAGAGCTTGCCTGCCTACTGTGTGCCAGGTGTGAGCAAAGTGCTTTGCATATATCAACTTATTTCAAGGAAGACCAGCCTACTGAGGAGGAAACTCAAGTCCAAGATTTGATAATCGCTGACATTTGCATAGTGTGTTAAATTTTTCAACATGCTTCTCATACACCTGTCATCACCTTCAATTCCACCATGTTCTTGCAGGTATGGAAAGAAGATATGACTCTCTTCAATTGATAGCAAGAAAAACTCAGCTACAGTGAAGGCCACTGGCTTGTCCAAGGCCACTCAGCTAGTACTTCACCGTATCAGGCCTAGAACCAAGGTCTCTGCCTCCCAACATAAACAACCTTCACAAGGCCACCACCCCAGGGCCTCCCTGGGACAGAACTGAATACACAGTCAAGACAGAGGAGCTGAGAGGTCTGCCTGATCAGCTTCACTTGAGGCCTCCCTAGCCTGTGGGGTTTCACAAACTGTGCCTGGGCTCTAGGATAGGTAGGACTCGGAGCACGGGAGGAGTGTGGTACCAGCTGGTCCATGCCCCCTCGGCCTCCTAGGCTCCTGACTGCAGCAGACAGTCCTCTAGGCATCAGGATGGAGGAAACCAAGGGTCAAAGGGGATTTCACCCCAATGAGACCCTTCTGATTCAAAATGTCCACTGCTTTCTAGCTGAGGCACTTAAAATTCCCAATGAAACTAATACTTGCTTAGTGATTAGTTGAAGTCTGTAGACATTGTTTCTCTCTCTTAGAATCCCAGCAACGGAAGGTGCAAAGAGGCCTCAGAAATCCAGCTCCAGAGAGATGTGATTTGCCTAGAAACAGGCAGTACATTTAACAGGATCAGAACTCGGGCCTCCTATCTTCCTATCCAATGCTTAGTTCCATCACTGCCCTGTCTTACAGGCTTCTCAACAATTCAAAGACAGGAAAGGACTTTTACTTCATTTACAGAAGGTAGAAGAAAATTCACCATCAAGGGAGTAGCCTCAACCTTCACCTAGGGAGGTGCCAGCACAGGGTGGATACCAGCAAGCTGGGCCCCACTGCCCTGCAGCCTGAGGAGGAAGAGTTCCAGGGGCCACTTGAGCTGAGTGTTGACACCCAGATACACCCAGCCAGTGGCTTGCCAAACCCTACGGTGAGCCACCCAGCCTCAGCAGCAGTGATCAATCATGCTCGCTAATTACCAACAGGAAGGCCCTGCTCACGGAGGAATCATTTTCCAGTCAGCGCCATACAAGATGTTCCCTGGGCATGACAGGGCCTCTCGAGCCTGAGAGGGGCTCATTTGGTTTTCTGAATCCACAGGTTGTGAAATGCGCCCTGTGGCAGGAGACAAGGATCCCCTGAGGACCTCAAAGGGCAAAGAGTAGAGCCTAGGACATGGCTCTGTAGTGCCTCCAGTTTGAATGAAACAGTATAAACTCATGATTATAGAAGTGAGCCTCATAGCCACACAGACCGGGGTTGCAGTTCCAGCTCTGCCACTTAGTAGCTGTGTGACTTTAAGCAAGTAACTTGACATCTCTGTGCCTCACTTTTCTGACCTGAAAAATAGAAGATGACAGTGCTAACTTCACAGAATTATGATGATAGCTACCATTCACTGAGGACTTACCAAGTGCCATGTGCTGGCTAAACAATTTGTAGTCATGGTCTTACTGTATCTTTACAAAAACTTTGTGAGATATTACTGTTGTAAGGTGGAATGAGATGATGCTGGTGAAGTGATCAGCACGGTACTGACATGTAATAATGTGCTCTATATGTTATTATTATCACTAACTCACTTTGTGGGGTAGCCCCCCGCAAAGCGCATGACGACTCACAGCCTTACTTCCTCTTACTTGTAAAATGGGACACCTATTCCCAGCAGGTAGAGACAGACCTGATGCTCACAGATTCCCAGGTAAGACTGCAAGCCAGGCCAGCACAGCCAACTTCACTGTGGGCAGGGTGAAGGTGGTCAGTCTCCAGCCAACGATTCTAACTGCAGGTAAATTAATTATGTGCCATTTTCTAATTATACCAGAAACTCACTTTCTCTGCTTTGAAAAAACTTTTCCTCTATGGGAATTTTTCTCTCATGCTATATTCTCTTTCTGTTGGTTTCCTGTCTATTTGGGGTCACTCCCTTCTACTGTCCAACTGACAGACCTCTAAACCCAGGGTGCTACATCCCTTTATTCATTCACTCACTGATTCATCCAACAAACCCTCACTGAGACCTACTCTGTGATAGGCCCTGTACTGGGCACTGTGGACACAGAGATGAATACCACACTGTTCCTGCCCTCAAGAAGTTCCCAATTCTTTCTGATCTTCCGCCAGGGTCCAGTGAAATAACACCAATTATGCTGATGGAAAAATTTACCTTTAGGACCTTCAGTAGGTCATTTACTCTGAGCTTTTAAGGAGGCAAAAGGGATATACAGAGAGGGAGGCAGCCAGCCAGGACGACTTGCCCCCTTTTTAACGGGAAGGGTGAATTTCAGGGAGGAGAAGGGAAGGAACAGGAAATAAAGTATCAAATACAGTGAGGCCCTGTGAGGCAGATGATGTTGTTCCTATTATACACACATAGAAACGGAGGCTTAGAAAGGTTAAGGAGTTTATCTAAAAGGCACCCAATCCATATGCAACAAAGTCAGGCTTCAAACACCTGGTGTGACCACAGAACAAACCTCTCAGCTTTCTGACTCTGAAATGACACTACACCTCCAGTCTCCCAACCCCCCTGCACAGTCTTCTAGGCCAGTGGTTTTTAAACTTGAACTATGGTACATTAGAATCACCTGGGGGCCCCCTTCATGCCCACCTTGTGCTGGGCTCCACCCCCTGAGGTGAGGCTGGGAATTTGCATTTCTAATGAGTTCCCAGGTGGTGACGATGAGGATGGTCCAGGACCACACTTAGAGTAGGCTGATCTAAGCAAAGCAACAGACTCTCTCTTAAAAGTAGTGACTACCTCTCCTCTGGCTCTCTTCCACCAGCCTCATCTCAAAACTAACAAAGGCTTGGAAATCACAACAAATACATAAAACATGGAACATACAGAAAAATAAGCACCAGGAACAGGATCCTGCGAACAGTCTACCAGGAAAACCTAGCGGCAAAGTGGTTTACATCTCTGGCTGCTAACTGAAAGCTCCGCAGTTCTAATCTACCAGTGGCTTGTATGGGGCAGTTCTATTCTGTCATATAGTGTCAACGTGAGTCAGAATCAACTTGATGGCAACAGGTTTGGTTTTGGTTTAACATTCTATCACGCAGAGAATCATTTAACAGTGTGGCCCATCACCTTCTGGTCCTTGCTGACAGGGGGCAGGGTGGCATACTAGATAGGGTGCATTTGGTCTTAGACCCTCAGTTAAGAACCCAGGTCTGCTGTAAGACCTCGGGGAAGCCTGAGCCAAGTCTCAGTCCCCTTCTCTGCAAACCTGCCAGAACACTTCCATCCCTCATTGGATTGAAACGAGGGTGCAAGGTGATAGTGTATTTATCCAACATTCGACACAGCATCTGATGTAGAGTTGGCACTCAATAAATGCTTGGCTGTTACTTGAATTTTAACAAAACAGACCGCTTGGAAGAGCTGGTTTGTGGTTGTCCTGCTGTCCTTCCTCCTCCTCTCCCTAACAGCGGGACCGCTGAGGACTAGCCTCCGGCCACACACTGCCGGGGCCGAGCGCCCTCGCGCTGGCGCGGGCAGGCGCCCGCGGAGCGGCAGGAGCCGTGGCACCCGGGTCGCCGCCACCATTAGCGTTGCCTCGCAGCCTCTCCGCGCAGTCCGCCCGTTTTACTGCCAGAGCTTAATGAGGGCTTTTAACTTTTCATTCACCAGCAGCGTAACTCGACTTTTAATAACACACCTCGTGCACAACAAAAATTTGCTCCTGGCAATCATGGTTTCGACCACAAAACCGCAGCGGGGAGGCGTTTCTGGTTAACTCTTTCAGCGCTCCAGGCAGTCTGGAGCCTGGGCTCGGCAGATCAGATAGGCTGCCAGGCGGAGGCTGCCTGCGCGGCTTTCTCGCCCCCTAGTTCCCCGTCCCTCAGTGGCGTCTGTCCAGGGCTTTAGGGAGGGAGCCGATTCCAGACAGCCTGTGGGGACCCAGGCTGCAGAAGGAACAAGGCTGTAGAGGCACCTCCCTAACTTGACTCTCTCACGCCTACGTAGACCTACTGTGTGTCAAATCACTCTCGCTAGGTCCTCCGTTTTCCTCAACTGTAAAAGACTCCTACCTCGCCGGGCTGCTTCATGGGCAGGAGGAGACAGTGCATATGCACCTGACACACAGTAGGATCTCTGGGCACCTTTACGGTTAGATTTCGAAGGGGCTAAGTAACACCGAAGTTCCTGCTCTTGAGAGGCCTCGGTACTCGAGATAAGACAGTCATCCGGGATCCCACCCGGGGTAGTGCGCAGGCGCCAACCAAGATGGCGACGTTCGGCGCCCCTGGCCGCCACCCCGGCATCCCTTGCGGCGGTGGCTCTAGCCCCGGGCCAGTCGAGGGCTGCGGGCTGGAGGCGCCCTGAGCTGCCTGGGGAGGCTTTGGGTTGGCGGCGCTCCCGGGCGCTGGGCCTGACCACATGAAAGGCCCGTGCCCTCGCCACCCGCCGGCACTGAGTTGGTTTCTTACTACAACACCTTGGCCTGCGTGATCCTGAAGATCCAGCCTTCGAAAGTGCCGCCTGCCACCTTAATCCAGGAAATCGGGGCTCTGGTTTCTGGAGCCCCTACTCAGGGCCTAGTGGTTCATGTACAGGAGTGCAGTCTTTCCAATGCCAGGTAGGTGTTTTCAGTTCTCAGTTTACAGGTAAGGAAACTGAGGGTCAGGAGGAGGACAAATTCACCAAGATGCTGCACCTGGACAGTGGCAGTCTTTTTTTTTTCTCACCACACTGAAGACTGCTAAGAATTGGTCACTGTATCAGAGCTCAAATTTTACTTCAGGACCAGTCCTCTTAACGTGGGCGCTTTGGGGAGGAATATGGCAGCAAACACTTGGCCACTGCAGTGGCAGCAGCTCAAGAACTTAACTAGTGAAGTGTTTGATGCCCCTTTCTCAGCAGGGGCAGCTGAGCCCCAGGCACTGAGGTTCTACCTTTGAAATGTCAAATGGTGGCCTCAGCTGCTGCCTACAGTTTACTCAGCAGGGGCAGGCTCGCCTCACTCTACCCTACAGTGAGATTTTTCCTGAAATTGTCTGCTTTTAAGAAAGGATGCACAGAAAAGGCTCAACTGTCAGTGGGTTTGACTTCAAACCCAAGTCATTAAGGAGAAAAGCAGGAAATCTTTCTGTTCAAGTAACCCAGCTTCTGGACACGTATCTCCTGAGGATAATGATTAATAGATTCTCTTTGGAGCTTCTGCAGTTTTAACCAGCAGATCACAAGTGAGATGGAGACACATAATTTTTTTTTTTTTAATTGGAGGCCATGCATTCAAAATATGGAAAAGTAGAAGGCACAGGGTGTGGAAATACTCACTGATTGGTTATTTTTATGTAAAGTAACTGGTGTTAGTGGCTTACTCTTTACCAGACTTTAAACCAAAGCAAAGCTCTTACCTCATTGAATCACCAGCATCTGCATGAGGTGGGTACCGCTGTTGGCCACAGTTTACAGATAGGAAAGCTGAGGTGAAGTGACTTGCCCAGCATCACAAAATTAATGAGCGACAGAGCTGGGACTTGAACCCAAGTGCTCCAGAGCTCTTGTCTTTATTCTGATTGTATGTGTCAACTCAGGAAATTCATTCAAGAAAGATCTGATGCCTGTAAACCTCAGTAGTTATACTGTGTGAAATAGTTGGCCAAATAAGGAGAACCCAAGAGCTAACTTCATAGAATCCTGTCTGCAATCAGGACTCATCAACTGCCCTGCTCTGTACATTTTCAGGTGTTTAAGACATCTCTTGAATAGATGGAGTGTTCAACTCGTGTCCTCTATCTGATCGCCTTTGAGGGTTGCAAGACAAGGAGTCTGTTTTAGAAGGCTAATTTATCCTGCTAGCTACCAGAACCCAGGCTAAAGCAACCCAGAAGCACAGACATGAGCCCACATTCTCTGAGGGCTGGACCCTTAAGCACAGGGTCTGTGGGAAGGTCAACATCAGCCAGTTGAGATTCTAAATCCCAAATGTGGGCAGAAAGGTACCTGTATCCTGCCAGGCAACAGAGGACCTCACTGAAAACCACTTCTCAGCTTCTCCAGCCTTAGAACTGCCTCTAAATAAAACATTTTATTGAATGCATTTTAAGGCCCTGACTCTGAGCTAAGCATTTTACAGCTTCACTTAAAGACTGTCTCAAGAATCCTACAAAGCACTCTTGTACCCATTTTCCAGATGAGGAAAATAAAGCTCAGAAAAGTGGCTTGATTTGTTCAAAACCACATAGCCTGGAATGGCACAGCTGGGATTTAAATGTAGGTCAAGCTGCCTTTGGAGTAGACATTTAACTGCTCTACTGTTGCCTTTCTACTCGGGACCGTTCCAGCCCAGCAAACAAGTTCCTTTAAAGATACCCAGCTCTCTGCCTAAGACCAACTCATAGAACCACCTCAAAGAGGGTCCTCTTGGCAAGATAGAAAAACTTGATCAGATTGGGGTGTCTCATTTCAACAGTCCCTTCAGAGAATCCAGAAGTGGTACTGAAACCTTTACAGTTTCACCCCCATGTTTCTGTCACTGGCTCGAAACTGCTCATCAGAAAGAGAGAGAAACTGTTTTCCCAGGGAAACCCTCAGCTCTAGCCTGAGACAGGGGCCTGCCTCCACACGCCAAGGCGAGATCATCAGCCCATTCATTTACCCTTACAAATTGCTCTGTGAGTTCTGGCGCCGGCCTCCCTGCCCGTCCCCCTCCTGGAAACCCCATCCAGCCTTCATGCTCCGAGAGTGCCAGGCATCCGCTAATGTTTACTCACTCAAGTTCATTCGACATCTTCCTGCTCCCCGGCTCCCAGGCTCCCAGGTCCCGACGACCGGCACCGAGGCTCTGCTGACCGCTCGTCTCTAATTCTTGCCTGACACAGACATTCCCTGCCCAGGGAAGTGTTTGATTTATGTTGAAGTTTGAGTATCGGGATTTTGCTGACAGGTAGGTTCCCGGCAGTGCCAGCGCTGATTGGCTGTGAGGACAGGTGCCAGCGACAGCAGGTATACCTCAACAGGTGCAGCTGTTAACTCTTGGCTTGCCTGGTAGGGGTGGAGCCACTGGCCAGCTGGGTGGAGCTGGCCAATTCCTTTCTTGGTGAGGGGTGGGGGGGTGGAGAAGAGGGCGGAGGGAGGCAGAAAAAAATGTTGGAAAGAAGCACTTGGCAGCTAGAGGAAAAGTACAGGGACAAACAACAGATACGTGGCTTAAAGGAAGTCTTGCTTCCTGTTTCTAGCTAGTATCCTGGACACCTAGGATACTGTCCCCAAATTCTTTCGCTCCCTGCTTCTCTACCCAGCATCAAACATTTCATAGATTTGGGGGAGTCTCAAATGAGGGGGGCACATCTTCCCCAGCTGGGTCTCTGTGTGAGTTCCCTTTTATTTAGGGCTTTCCTCGCAAGACCTTTTCTTCTCAGTAACTTTTTACAGCTATTCAGATGAGGTCTCTTGATTCTCACAGGAACTCAGTATGGTAGATATCCACCACCGCCCCCATGTTCCCTCTACAACACACACATTTTACAGGTAAGGAAAAAAAGAGGTAAAGTGACTTGCCCAAGGGCAAATGAATGTCAGACTCCAAATCGCAATCTTTAGTCATCTCGCTCTAAGTCTGGCCGCCCCTGGAGCTGAAGTCATTGGCCTCACTGAACCCCTCCTGTGTGCCAGGCCCTGCTCTAGGTTCTGGGGAGACAGGCTAAAAATACAGGGTCATTACTCAAAGAGTTTACTATCTAGGGGATGTAGGAGGGGGGCAGCCTTTTATTTGGCATGATACCATCTAAATGGGATGTGGGCAAACCACATACCTCTCTCATCAGCACAGAAGGGATGGGAAAGTTGAAGTTGGCCATCACTGAAGCCTTAGCTAGCTAGTCATGTCACAGACTCTAAGTGCTGTGTTTGGAATGTGCTAGAAATAAGATGTCTGTTAGACTGAGTAACTGGAATCATTGCCATGAGCTATCTTCTGTAAAGGGCAAGGTTGGTAAACCCAGTAGATCCACAAACACAAACAGGAGGGTGGTAGAGCTTTTCTCAGAGCTTCCTCCGGGACTCATTTGAAACTAAATCGAAGTCAAAGATCTTGGTATCATTTTTTAATCTCTGGTCTCGCTTCCCGCCCCCATGCCCTTTCCTTTGAACCAGTTGTCTCTTTATCTTCCTAGGCCTGCCACTTTGGCCCACTCCTTTCTCTCCCTGAGGAAGGCAGAGTTTCAGCAGCATCTACCAATCTAATGGAGGTTTTCTGGGCAAAGCCAGAATCCAAAGGAGCTCTATTAGAGTGGGCTCAGACCAATGCAGAGGACCTACTGAGGACTGTCAGAGGTTGCTTTCTTACAGGAGGCTGTGTTAGGGGAGCCTAGGGATTCCTGACAAATCATAATAATGCTAATAAAGCCACCTCTTTTCAGCAGCCCTCTGCCGTCACCCCTGTTCAAGTAAACCTTCTGTCACTCTGTTTCCAAACCCCCAAACCCACTACTGCACAGCTGAATCTGACTCATAGTGACCCTATAGGGCACAGTAGGACTGCCTTGTAGGGGTTCCAAGGGGCAGCTGGTAGATTCGAACTGCAGACTTTGGGGTTGACAGCCAGTGTGCCATCAGGGCTCCTGTTCTGCATCACAGCATTTTCTCTTTGAAAGCCCTTACGACTTTTTAAAATATATTTTTCCTAATGTTTGTTATTTCTCTCCCTGAAGGTGAACTCCCTAAGAGTGAAGGCTTTGTTTTGTTCAGTACCAAAGCTCCAGTGCCTACTAGGGTATCTGGCAAAGAGTAAGTGCTCAATGTGATAGGTATTAGGCTAAACCTTTACATGCAGTATCTCATTTAATCCTTACAAGAGCCATATGAGATAGTTTTGTTATCCCCATTTTGTAGATGAGGAAACTGAGGAACAAAGTGAATAAATAAACTACTCAAGTTGCCCGGCACGGAAGAGCTAGAGCTCAGATTGAATGAGAGAACACAGCGTAAAAGCCCAATCACTTCACAGAGGTTAGCAACAGGAAGGCCATTTGGTGCCAGCTGTGACTGCAAAGCTTACTGCAGCCCAAAGGATGGCACACTTCTCTGTACCAGTTGGCCTGTCTCTGTGGAGTTTCTGTCAGCTGTGTTGCAACGCACAGGTGAAGGGCTGTGAGGGTGACTCACGCTGGCTGGGCTTAGGGAGCCTGGGATTCCAGGTGGCATGTCTGTGCTCGCTAGGCCTTTTTAAATGGGTCCTCTCCCTCTAGCTCTGGGCCCTGCCTCTTTAATCACCCGCACCCATCTGCAGAGATCATCAGAGACACACATCAGGGGGCAGAGGGTTCCTATGTTTCTACATAGGGCAAGGTCCCAGAAGGCACCCTGGAATGGGATTGATGGCTAGGTGGTCAGGGATTGATGGCTGAGTGGTCAGGGATTGATGGACAGGGATGCCATGAGCCAGTTTGCAAGGTCCTCAGGCCCCAAAGGGAGAAGTTACACCTCCCAGTCGGGAGGCAAGAACTGTAACAGGCCTTCATCAAATGACTCAGTGATGCCAAGGTTTTAGAGAGACACTACCCAAGCTTAGCACCCGCCTCTTCATGCTTTGTGAAGCATAGGCATGGCCCAGAGCTAGACTGGGCTGGCATCTCTTCCCCTTGGATAGGATCACTTCTTGGTTTCTTGGCCAACCAATCACATATGACATAATAGTAATAACAGTAAATAACAATGACTGTAAATTTATTTAATGCTTCTAGGTTGCAAGCACCGTGCTAGGAGATTTCCCTGTTATCCGATAGTATTGTTCTAAGACTGGCAGAGAGCTGGGTTCACATCCCATTGCAACCATTTACTCATTACATATTGGGCAAGAGACTTACAGCTCTTTGAGCTTTGGTTTCTTTACCTTAAAATGAATATAAAAAGAGTATTCCCCTCTTCACAGGGTTACTGTGATGATTACATAACACGTGTAAAGTGCTCTGCACAGTGACTTGCGCACACCTGTTGTCGCTGAGTCAGTTCCAGCTCAGTGACCCTGTATGTGCCTGGTGCATGGCACTGAACACTGCTGGAAAAGTCCTTCTCATTAAATCTTTATTTCTGAGTTAAACCTAAGAAAGAAAATGCTACCTCATTTTGCAAATGAAGAAACCGTTTAAAAAATGATTTGTTGAAAGTCTGACACTCCCCCCCCCCCACAACTAGCTGTGGGACTAATGAGAGAAGTGATTTCCCCCAGAGCCTCAGTCACCTAGAACCAAATAAACCCATTGTCATCGAGTCGATTCCAGTGCACAGTGACCTTACAGGACAGAGTAGAACTGCCTCATAGTGTTTCCAAGGAGCACTTGGTGGATTCAAACTGGTCGTTTTTTGATGAGCAGCCCAGCTGTTACCTACCATGCTGCCAGGGCTGTCCTTCTCTGTAAAACCAGAGTACTGAACCACAGTCATTAGCTGAGTTGCTTCTGACGCATAGCAACCTCATGTAATGGAACAGAACTGCCCCCCCTAGGGTTTTCTAGGCTGTTATCGTTACAGGAACGGATCTCCAGATCTTAATTCTGCAGAATCACTGTGTGAATTTGAATCACCAGCCTTTCAGTTAGTGGCCAAGTGCTTAACTGTTGGGCCACCTGGACTCCTTAGTGAATCACTGTATAGGTGGGATTGCATATGAAAATCACCTGGGTTTTCAAAGGTATGGTTCTTCCTCCAGACGTGCTCTGCGTCCCTCCCTCACCCAGAGAATGGTGCAGACTTTGGTCTGTCTTCGTCTTACTGAGGTCATGGCTGTCCATGAGCCTCTGTTGGAGAAGACAGTGTTTCACTTCCACTTGGGTTGTTGGTGACTAGTCAAGGTTAAGACTAATAGCTAATTAAGCTCTCGGAACCAGGGATACTTTGTATGACTGTGAGGGTTGTATGCTACACAACTACAGCACTATTTACAGTATAAGCCAGCCAGCCAAGTGCCGTTGCATAGGACTTGCATAAGTGGACGTGGTACACAGCCACGTGCCCACAGCCCTTCCTTTTCTAACATGTTAAAGCTTCATGCTTATTCCAAAGTCTCAGTGAAAGTCCACTGACCTTTATATAAATACTGAAAAGAATATAAGCCCATGGTCAGCAGTTGTTCTCTGTAGGTGTTGAAATAATGGAATTTTAATTTTTCTCTGTGAACTTGCACTGCTTTTGTAAGCCAAAGTTCTATACAAGCTCCAGTTTAAGTGTCATTAAACCAAAATAAATACCTGTCAACCTAATGGTCATTGTATCCCCATCCATTCTGGGGCAGAGATAGGGGTAAAGATAGTGATCATTTAAGGTCTCGACTCAGTGCTTCTCTGTGAAGGCTTAGTGTCAGCAGTGGCAGTGACCCAACCTGCAAGCTAAGCAGTGAGTTCAGGGATCAGACCTGATAATTGACTTAATAATTACTGCCATTTATTGAGCACTTATTATACTTGCTTTGAATGCTGTATCTCATTTTTACCTATAAAATGGGGCCATATAACCCACCCCAGATGAATTTAACTCCTGGAATACCGGCCAATTTACCAAAGAATGTAAGCTCTGCAGTCATACTGCCCGAGACCGTAGGCAAACAACTTCACCTCCTCTTTACCTCCGTTTCCTCCTCGATGGAGTGATTGCTATGAGGATTAAGTGAGAAAACACGGTGTTCTTACCATGTACCAGCCACTCTCTTAAGTGCTGTTCATACCTGTATCATATAATCCTCCCAAGAACCCTATGACAGTTATCAGAGTTCCCATTTACAGAGGAAGGAACAAGCAAAGAGAAATGAAGTAACTCATAAAGGTCGCTTGGCTAGCTGCTAAGTAACAGAAAATTAAGCCAAGGTCTGCTTGACTCCAAAGCCCAGACTTTTAGCTTCCTAAAATCCTTTTTGGAACAATGCTCGGGATGAAACCCTGGTAGTGTCATGGTTAAGTGCTACGTCTGCTAACCAAAATGTGAGTAGTTCCGATGCGCACGTGTTCCTGGGAAGCTGTGGATAGTTGTGCTTTGACCTGTGGGTCGCTGTGGGTGGGAGTTGATGTGACGGCTGTGGGTTGGGTTTGTTGGGGTGGCTGGATGCATGGATGGAAGAAAAGAAGGTAGTAAGAAAGGTAGTTGATAGGAGCTGTCAACTTCTGCAGTACAGCAACTATATTTTACAAGGAAAATTAATCTCATACAGCACTTGTTCTGGGTCACCACATAATAGGTGCTCAGAAGTATTTGTTGAATAAATGAAAAATGGATGAATAAGTATAATTTACACAAGATGGTGACTTTCTGGGCTAACCTGCTGTTGCCTTGTGTCCCTGTCCCCCAGGGAATGCCTCTAAAGTTTGAATCCCTACTTTTTCTCTTACTGCCACATACCTTTAGACCAGTGACTTCTCTAATTTTCCATTTCCCCATCGTCTCTTAATGGGGTTAACCTAAGTATTTAGTGAGATCTTGATGTAAAGCCAGTGGCAAATAGTAGGTGCACTTTAAAAAATAGCTGGGTGGTATTGGTAACACCCAGCTTAGAAAGGAGACTCCAGCCACTTTCAGCCCTCGATTCACAGCTGATTTCCAGCACTAAGCCTGGTCAACCTCCTTTAAAAACAGTCCCTTCTATGTGTTGAATCTTTTCAGTTGATAAAATGTTTTCCTGTCCTTTATTGACTGATCCACACAGCCACCCCAGGGTACCAGTTGGCCCCATGTCATAGCTTAAGCAACGGAGACTGAGAGAGAGTACCATGACTTAAGTGAAAGAGTTCAGATTGGAAGCTGTAATTTGGACATAGCCGCATCTGGACACCATTATAGATCCCGGTAGGCCCTAGAAGTACTGTCCTGGGCATGCACCTGAAGTTCTGTAAGTGTTTCATCCTCGTAGGCTGCCCTGTCACTGGACTTAGGCCTCACTTACACAGAGAACATGGCCTTTCTTTTAAAGCATGGGAGGACCTGGAAGTTGTGTTCATGGAGGGCCAGGACATGGAGTGGGCAGCCCCTGGGCCCTTTTATACTCTGTACTCTAAATTCTTAGCACAGCCCAGCCCATCACAACCACCTACATTCCTTCCTAGAGGTTCCTTGGACATGAAAAATTATTATGAGGTGTAAAGTTTTTCCCTTTAAAAAAAAAATCTGAATGCCCTGAGAACAAAGAAGAAGTTTGGGGTTTTTTTTTTTTTAAATGTAAAATTGATAAAGATGAAAGAAATCTTAACTCTTTGTTGGCTAGCGTCAGGGAAAATTGGCTGTCTCTAGGGTCGCCATGAGTCGGATCCGACTCGACGGCACTTGGCGTGGCTCCACTGGAAGGAGTGTGAATTAGTCCAAACATTGGCTTTAGATTTTAGCACATCCTGTGCTCCACTGGAAACCCTGGTGGCGCAGTGGGAACAGCTACAGCTGCTAACCAGAAGGTTGACAGTTCAGATCCCCCAGGTGCTCCTTAGAAACTCCATGGGGCAGTTCTACTCTGTCTCTAAGATTGTCATGAGTTGGAATTGACTCAAGGGCATGGCTTTGGCTTTTGGCTCTGTGCTCCAACAACTGGAGTTTAGTCTGAGCAATAAGCTCTGAGTATAAAGAGTTGTGTACAAAGATACACATCAGAGCTCTGTTTATAATCTTGAAAACTTAATATAAATACCCTTCAGCAGAGGTTCAGTGAAGTAGGGATAACTGAATGTATTCCCATGCCAAGCTACAATTGAAAAGGGTGCTGTAGTAATCACCTCAGTGCCATGGACATTATTTACTGTGCTAACAGGACAGTTATTGGCATTTGTGAGTCCTTACCATACGCCAGGAAACTGGTGGCACAGTGGTTAAGAGCTATGACTACCAACCAAAAGGTCAGCAGTTACACTCTACCAGGTGCTACTTGGAAACTCTGTAGTTCTACTAGTTGACTAGACCGCAGCGGGATTTTTAAAAAATTTTTTTTACTACATGCTAGGAGCTGGGCTCAGCGTTGAATCTCATTTAATCCTCAGAACAGCCCTCTGAGGAAAATGCTGTTATCCTTATTTTACAAAGGGGGAAAATGAGGTGAAATGATTTTCCCAACATTATTTCCATCAAGTCTCCAAGTTGGAACTGGAACCTGGCATTCTGATTCCCCTTTGTCTTTCTCTCACTCTGCCCTTAGTAAAATAGTACATTCCTATTTTTAAACCTGTTTATAATAATAGAGAAAGAACAAGAAGGAGTCACACCAGAGAACATCATGGGTAATGAGATCAAGGTGTTTTTTTAATTCTTTTTGCTACCCTGTTGTTGCTGTTTCTTTTGTTAGTAGAGAAAAGAAACTTGCCAGTTATTTAAAAATAAGAAGTCAGAAAAGACTCCTTACACCTGGAAGGAAGAAGGAGCCAGGGTGCTGTCTGAAGAGTGTTCCTCTGTGGTCCGAAACCAGTCAGAACTGGAGACAGGCTGCAGGAGTGAGGAGTGTTGGAAGAATGCAGCTTGGGTCTTGAAAGGAGAGGGCGGTCTGGAAAGCACGGAAGGCAGCTAGCTCCACCCCAGGGGAGCCCTGGAGGCCCACTCTGTCCAGGGGACTGGGCTGCGGGAGGGCTCCTGCAGCCCTGCTGCGAACACTATCGCTGGGTTCATCACCGGCCTGCATCTTAAAAGGGCCATTAAACAAGCCTGCCCACTTACAAATAAAAGAGCATCTCTGAGAAAAACCTATTAATCCACCACCACCACTGCCATGGCAAACAACATTAAAATATATATCCCCCTGTCTTTCATCCATCTGCAGGGGTCAAGTTAGGGTCTCAGAGGGTTTGAGATGACGGCTTCCTTGAGGAATCACAGAGAAAAAACAGCCAGGGCCTGATTTGGACAGAGAGTGCCCTGGTGCCCCAGTACGTAACAGAAAGAGTGAGTGACCAGGGTCAGTGCTTCTAGGTGGGGGTGGAGCAGGGTGGGGCCAATCTGCCCCAGGCTCAGAGAGATTCAGATAGGACAATTAGCCTGCAGGGTCCTAACCTTCCCAGTCCCTTGGCACTTCTCCTCGGAAGGCTGCTCTCCTTCACCTAGATCCCATTGGAATGGAGATGGTAGGGAGGGGGAGGGGTTTGCTGGGGTCGTTCTAGCCCTGCATGCTCCCCTCCCCTAGGAAAGCAGAGGCTGTGTGATCTGAGGTTCAGTGTTCCACCAGTGACCTTGGACATTTGGGTGAGTTGTGTGAATCCATGCCTGACCTGGGAGAAAGATTTTTAAGACCCTTGTTTATGGGGCGGTTCTACTTTGACCTATAGGGTCACCATGAGCAGGACCCGACTCTCCATGGCAATGGGTGGGTGTTTGGGGGCAGGTAGTGAGGCACTGGGGAAAGGGAAGGATTTAGAAACTGCACCCATGTTTTCTCCAAGACATGAGCCCTGTGGCTGTTAAAGAAGACTGCCACCCAGGTCTGCTATCACTCATCATCACTCATTTGTGCCTGCTCGCTGTGTCAGCCTGTGCCCTGGACAGCCTCCTCACACCTCCTGGGCACATGCCATGCCGTGGTCCTCTTCCCCCCCGCACTTGCGCTCCCCACCTGCTCTGAAGTTGCTTCTTCAAGATGCAGCTCTCTGCATTCACGTTTTATTGCTTCATGCATCCAGTAAATACAGAGGCTTATTCAATCATTAAGAAGCCCTGGTGACGCAGTGGTTTAGACCTATGGCTTCTAACCGAAAGTTAGGCAGTTTGAAGCCACCAGGCGCTCTTTGGAAACTCTGTGAGGCAGTTCTCCTCTATCCTCTAGGGTCACTATGAGTCAGAATCAACTTGATGGCAATAGGTTTGGTTTTTTTTGGTCAATTTCTGATAATCATAGTAGCTCTCGCATGTTGAACATGTATTGGCAGGCTCTGCGTGAAGCATTTCACCTGTCCTGTTCATGCAGGCTTCACAGCTGCCCGCAGAGTTAGACACTGTTACTTCTGATAGACACGAAAACAGCCTTAGAGTAGCTAAGGAACCTGATCAGGTCATGCAGGTCTCGAGTGAGCAAGCGGGGATTTGAACCTCAGCCGTATGGCTCAAAAGCTGAAGCGTTCCACCACCACTTCATGTTGCCTCAACATACAGTCATGCGACACACAGTGAGGTCCAATTCTGGTGAAGCAACTGTGTGCCAGTCTGGGCAGAGAGATGAGCAAGGCAGCCTGGTCACAGCCCATCTGCTCTGGAAGACCGTTCCTCCTCTACAGTGGATTTTTATTGTATTGCAAAATTGGTTTTGTTACTGAATTTCACAGAATCTCACCCATAGGTGATAACAGAAATCTCTTCATCAGATTGTCTGCCCTGAAACACACCCACGCACTAGAGCTGAACTGCTTGAGTTCAAATTCTGGCTCTGTCATTTACCATTCATGTGACCTTGGGCAAATCATTTCACCTCTGTGAGCTTGCGTAGTTTTTTCATCTGTAAAGTAGGATTTCAGAAAGAATTAAATGAGGTAATATATGCAAAGCATTTCACAGCACTTCTGATGCTGCTAAATGCCGGCTATTGTTATCACTAGGGAGAGGCTTATCTTGCCACCCCAAAGAAACAGTGAGTTCCTTGTCTCTTCCTTCACTCCTGCCACGCAGCACATTCAATCCACTGGCAGATGTGCTTGGTGATGGGGGTTACTCACCAGATTCCTGTGCCTCTGAGGATGTGAGCATGACTGTTCCTCTCTACCCAGGCTCCTCTGAAGTCTGAATCATGCCTCAGCGGCTCTTCCCAGGAGATGCTTCCTCCAGCCCTGACTACCTGAGGCCACAATGAGCTCAGTCATTCCCACCCTGATGGGTCAGGTGCAGACACCCTCAGCATTACCTGCTGCTCGTGGGCTCCGGAGAAACTGCCAGAAGCATTGAGAGTCTCAATAAGCAGGTGGCAATGACTCTCTAGCCTGTGATTTTGGCTCTTTGGCCATATTTCAGAATTACTAGTGGGCTCAGAATTGACTGATGACCTGACATAGGGTCGTGGTATTTGGTTTGTATGCCCTTGGATGAAAATGAAAACCTGGATCCAGGCCCACCTTCTGACGTTCCAGATCTTGGGGCCTGCCTAAAGCCTGAGGTGGCAGGAGGGTGCTGAAGGTTGAGGTCCTCAACTTAAAGAAAAGACTGACTCTACCAGAGAGAGTTTGAAGGGCTGAAAACAGACTTAGGTTTGAAACCTGACTTCTTGTTAGCTGTGATCGTGAGCTTCATAACTTGTTTCTCTGAGTCTGTTCCTGCATCTGTAAAGTGGGAATAATAGGAGTACTTGCCCCACAGGGTGATTGGGAGGATTAAATGCATGTGAAGCACTTACTGTGTGGCCTGGCACATGGTAAGTGCTCCGTCACCATTACCTACCGTCACTGTGGGGCATTGGCCCAAGCGTCCGAAGGTCAGGTATGAGTGCCAGCTCTGCTGCTTCCTGGCTATGTGGACTCTCCAAGGTAGTTTCTTCAACTGTGAAATGAATCATTTGGGCTTTAGGGTCGCTCAGGTTCTTTCCAGCTGAGATGTGTGATTTGTGATTCTGAAGGCCCTCTTCCCCAAAAAGGAACAAAAAGGGAATTAGTACCAGAGTTCCCTTCTCAACCAAGATCACATTTTATGAATCCCAGGGCCTTGACATCAGTTTCAGAAGCCGTCCCATCCAAGCAGCCTCCAGGTTGACTTTTTCAGCCAAGTGAACTGTTTGCAAGAGCCCAAGACATTTTCTGTAGGTACCTTGAGGCCTCTGGGAAAAAGCAAGGTTGGAAAGGAAACTCACATCAGAAAGAGAGCAGGCATAAGAAAGCTAACAACCCCAAACATGAGACTCTAAGGTTTTGGCCCTTTGGTGCCTTGGGCAAACTTCACCAACCACTGCACCAGAATGGATTAGTTTATGGCAAGGGAGGGTATTTCCCCTGGAGCCTGGGGATGCCCTGATCTGTAATAAAACAGGCCCCCCTGTCTGGGGAATTGGACTTTTGTTTTCCCCTAATGACCTCTGACCTCCCCTTCCTGGCCCACCTAGCAGTCTGCTTACCAGAAGGAAACAAATGCTGGGAATGAAGGAGGCGCTCAGCATCCTAGGAATAAGGGTCCTTCCCCACAAGTGTCTCTGTTAGTGCAGAGTCCTGCTGAGTTATTCTTATTCTCTGTTTGAACCCAGAGGGGGATGAGAAGGAGTGGGGTTTACAGAAAATAAAAACAATTGACTTCAACTAGTTTTACCAGTTTTTACCCCCTACAGTAAGATGTCACCTAACCATTTTAATGTAACAGATTTAATGTAACAGAGACAATGGATGGGCTTTTGAGGAATCTAGTGGTGCTGACCAGCAGAGGTGGTTTTTATTAAGCCCTTAGTGGTCAACACTGTGCTAAATATTCTATACCCTTGTGATTTACTTTTAAATTACTGGCATCACAAGAATCTTAGTGGAGGTAGTGTAATGAGTTTCATCTTTCAGGTGGGGAAACAGACCCAGAGAAGTAGAGTGACATTTTTAAGATAAGTGGTGGAGCTAGGATTTGAACTCAGGACATTTGAATTTCAGAACCTCAACTGCAGCCTCAACTCCGAGTGCAGACCTAACTGAAGCCTTGTTATTGAAGCTCTGCACAGGCCTTGAAGGAACACAGGTTTGCCTACCTTCCACAGAAACCTCAGGCTTTGGGGGAAGACCCTCCTGTTCACCTTCCAGTCACTGACAGGTGCAGGCATTAAAGCGCGGAGAGGGGTTCAGGTCATTTAGTGAGGGGACAGAGCTCAGCACTACTCAGAGAAAAAGGCCAGTTTGGGGGGCAGAGATTGTGACAGGAGATGCTTCTTTCAGTCACTGTCACATCTGTGGCAAGTAATCATAGACCTTCCCCTCATCCTTTTTCTTCTTTCTTATTTATGTGTCTGATTACACTGATTGTTTTTCTAATGTTGAACCAACCCTGCATCCTTGGCTTAAGTCCTGCTTGGTTCGTGGCAAATTATTGTTTAATATATTATTGAATTCTGTTGGCTAGAATTTTCTTGAAGATTTTTCACACCTATGTGCATGAGAGATACTGGTCTATGGGTTGGACTCCTTTTTTGTGCTGTGTTTGCCTAGTTTGGGTATCAGGGTTATACTGGCTTCATAAAATGAATTTGGGAATATTCCATCCTTTTCTATGTTCTGAAATATCTTTAGTAATAGTGGTGTTAACTCTTCTCCAAAAGTTCGATAGAATTCTCCAGTGAAGCTGTCAGGGCCAAGGCTTTTTTTTTGTTGTTGTTGGGAGTTTTTAAATTACCATTTAAATTACCTCTTCTTTTTTGAGGGGTTTGTGTAGTTCTGCTTCTGTTTCTGTTAGCTTAGGTACATAATTTGTCTCTAAAAACGTGTCCATTTCCTCACTGAGGCCAATTGGCATAACTAGCCTATTGCTAAGAGAGCCTTCTGCACCCCATTTTGGTGAGTGGCATCTGGGGCCTTAAAAGCTAACAAGCTGCCATCTGAAGCACACCAAATGGTCCCAGCTCAGCTGGAACAGGTGATCAGCAAGGACAACAACATGAGGGAAAAAGAGCCCAGAAGGCAGAAGGACCCGTGTGTATGGGTGACTGTATCAACATGTGACCAGAAGAACCAGATGGTGCCCAGCCACCGCCAGTGACAGCTGTGATGGGGTTCACAGTGTAAAGTACCAGTGGCAACATGAGAAAAAGAGGGGTTCACCATAAGAACTCCGCTAAAAGATTGCATTTGATGGTCCAAAGGCCCAGGAGTTTCCCTGGGAGCATAGCCTCCAGACCTGATTCTGCCCCGATCATAAATCATTACTGAGGTCAACTGCTCATATAGGAATGGATTGGACTCAGGGATACAGAGTGACCATATCATGTGTGCACTTGATGGTTCTATGCATCTATAGGATGTTGTCCTATTGGTCTCTTACTAGAAGGGAATGCAGAGGATAGAGAGGAGGAGACAGGAGATTGTTAAGAGGATATGACATGTATAAAGCGGCAAGGAGGAGTGTGCTGTCACCGGGCTGGGCATGGAGAGCAGAAGATGCTGCAGATAGGTGGGCATGCAAATTTTAATTGAATTGTACACTTCCACACAATCACAATTTAAAAAAAAATCAATGGAAAGAAAAAGTCCATTTCCTCTAGGTTTTTAGATTTATTAGAGTACAGTGTTTTATAACATTCTGTTACGATTTTTTAAACGTCAGTTGGGTCTGTTGTGATAGCGCCCACCTCATTTCTTAACTGGGTTATTTGTTTTCCCATTTCCTTTTTTTCCTGTCTAGCACATTCAGGGCCCAGCTATAGCCAATTCTGAAGACAAGCTTCCATAGGAATCCTGCAGTGCTGATACTCTTTCCAGGTCCCAGTCCAACCCTGAGCCAGTTCCTTTACTAGCTAGAAAATTTATTTGCTCTTCCTGCTTCCTCTGAACTGCTAGATTCTGCTCAAGTCCACATTCCTCGCCCCCCCCATTTGCTTTCCTGAGGAAGTAGCTCCTCTTCTTCACAGCTCCAGCTTCTAACCTGCTGTGGCCTAACCTGCCTGGGCAGTTTGTGCCTTGACTCTCTGGATCCCAAGCACTTTTGAACTGTCTCAAGTCATGTTAGTGAACTATACAAATAAATGCATCCTGGAAAACACAAGAAGGCCCAAGATGCTCAAGGCAGAAAAGGTTCTGGTCTTAAAACGTTTGGGGAAAGTGTTATGCCAGACTGCTTTTAGGAAAAAGAATGTGCAGTTGTCACATCAAGCCTCTGAAAAGTACTGAAGGCAAGAAACCTTTTTTCTTTTTAAATCCAGACTTTCCCAAACATAACCATGAAATTATCAATACCGAGAACCAGTGATACACTGTGGAACACACTTTGGGAAGTGAAGTCTCTACTCTTCAACCAAGGCATGGAATTGACCTTGTTTCATTGATGGACGCCCTCTTCCCTATTCCTCTATGCCCGTTACTTCCCAGTCTCTCATATAAAATAATCTTTAGGTGATGTCTGCTTGGTAGAGTCTTCAGGAAAGCCACGTGTAATGGGAATGATAGTATTGTTAAAGATTTGATGAAGATACTGCTACAAGAGATCAGGATTTTTCAGAATTTGGGGAGGCAGATATGACTTGAAACAGTCAGCAGAAAGGATTTGTCAAACTTCTGTTTACTTGCTAGTCAAAGAACTAACCCCAGGGATGAGATACAATGGGTAATTAAATCCAGAGTTCAGTAAATATTTTGGGGGTAAAAGAGTGAATGAACAGACTATTGACTAGTCACAAAGGGGAGTCTTTGTCAGTGGATGAATGACCAAATAACTGGTCTCACATCTTCCAGACTTCTCACTTCACTTTGTTACTTGCTCTGGCTAAATAAATTTAAATACCTTCTAAAATCGGAATCTCTTCAGATCACTGTCCTGCTCAGGAACCCTGGGTGGATCCCCACCGCCTTCAGGATAAAGTCCACATGGGTCTGTGTAACGTTTAAACTCTCCCAAATAGAACTCTAATCTTCCTACCTTTCTGTCTTTCTTTTTCATTCTTGCCCATTTTGGTATGCCTGACAGTTCTACTCTGTCCTATAGGGTTGCTATGTATGGGAATCGAAGGTTGTTTTTGTTTGTTTTTTTTATTCTAGTCATGCTCACCATTCCCTAAATACATTTTGTATTTATCTTTTCCCTGCCTTTTCTCAAGCTATTCCCTTGGCCTCAAATTCCTTCCCCTACCCTCACTGTTGTTTGTTCAGTCCTAGCAATGTGTTGAGGCTCAGCTTAAAACCTATGACTTACATTAAGTGAAAGAAGCCAGATACAAAAGACGACATTCTCAATTCTTACATTTATATGAAGGTTAAGAACAGACAGAGTGAATTTATTGTGGAAAAAGCAATCTGAACTGGGGTTGCCTTTGGGGAGCAGAAGTTGACTAAAAGGGGCACAGGAGGCTTTCTAGGGTCTGGCAATGTCTGTATCTTGAGTCATAAATGGTGGTTGTGTGGGTATATGCATACATTTGCTAAAACTTATTGAATTGTGCACTTAAAATCCATTTATTTCTGTAAGATGTAAATTTAAAGTTAAAAAAATCTTGCCACTCAGATCTCCCTGGCAAGAATTACCCCTTCATCCATTATTCTCTGAAAGCACTTTGTCGATATGTACAGCACATCACTCCACACAGACTGTCCTCTGTGAGTTATTCACATGTGGTCTGTTTGCTTCTCTACACTGAGCTTTCCCCAGGGCCACCACGAAACAGGCACTGAACAGAAACACTTGTGTGACTGAGTTGAGGCCAGATCCATAATACCAAACTACAGCAGCTATCATATATTAAGCACCTGCTGTATGTGAGGTAGAACTATGGTGTTGTAATGGTTAAGTACTGCAGCTGCTAGTTGAAAGACTGGCTGTTTGAATCTACCAAGCAGTCCTTGGAAACTCTACAGGGCATTTCTATGCTGTCCTAAGAGGTTGCTAGGAGTCAGAATTGAGTCAGTGCACAGGGTTTGGTTTGGTTTTATATGCCAGGCTGTATGCTAAGTTCTTTACACCTATCTCTTATGTAATTCTAATATATCCCCTATGAGATACCTGAAAACAGGCAGATATACATAACAAATGTGAGTGGTTTTATTATATTATGTTACCATGTAAGCATAACAATAGTGTCTGTACTTCCATACTTTGTGGTCCCAGTGTGATTGTGTACATGTATGCATATCTGTGTCATTATCAGTCTCCTTTGATAATGAGAACACCAAGGTCCACAGTCACTAAACCGTGCAGTGCTGGGAATAGGATACACACCCAGACTGCCTGATCCCAGAGTTACTAAGCTTGACTGCCTCTAGAGTAGTTGCTTGTGACATCACATAAATCCAGAAGAAATGTGAGTTCTTTTTGGCTAAGAGATTTGAAAGCAGTAGTTTCCCTGAAACTGAAAATTTGCATGAAACACGCGTGTGTGCGTCTGTGTGTGCACAGGCTGTGAGAAGTGTAGTGTTTTGGGAGCTCTGCACAACCCAAAGCTCTTGGAAGCTTCTAGAGACAGTAAAGGCATTCTTAGCGAGAGGAGGACTTGAATTTATAATCTCAGCTACACTGTTTACCAGCTAAGTGACCTCTCCCAGCCTCAGTTTTCTCACCTGTGACAGCGATGTACTAACAGGGCTGTTCCTCCCTTCCCTCAAACGGCGGAGACCAAGAATGTGGCTCCCTAAAAACAATTGTGACCAAGGGTTTCCCATGAACAGTTATCGCAGTGATCAAAAACACAGTTCTCCAGTGGATGGTGACTCTAGGATACCCCTGGATGATTTGGGAAGGGAAAAATCTTTCCTTTGTTTTTAAAGATCCTTGCTGCCTACCTGTTTTGATCTTTGATTTGCCTACCTCCTTCTGAAGGAGATGGTAGGAAGCCATCGAACGTGATGGAGGGAGCCGCTGTGACCTGACTGCTCATCTTTGAATTGCTAGTGAAGACCAGGCCTTGGAGTTCTGAGGCTGATGGGTAGATTCAAACCCACTACCTCAGGCGTTTGTCCTTTGGGATTCTGCCTGAGGTGGACTGGCATCAGATGCAGTCCCCCTGGCTGCCCCTCCCAGCTCCCCACACTGCATGTCTGAAGACCAGACGTTAGGGTTCCCTGCCCTCAGCCTGACCAAGTGTCTGCCAGGAAAAACTCAAGCTTTCCTCTTTTTTTATTTGTAGTATTCAAGATACCTGTGTTATTTCAACTAAAGCATTTTTTTTCTTATTGTAAAAACAGCCAGCCCATGCACATTGAAAGGAAAAAAAGAAAGTATAATGAAGAAAAAAGTGAACGACCCATAGTTTTCCACTGAAGACAGCCACTGTCTGTACATAGTCTTCCCTGGCCTTCTCTCTGTTTATAGAAAGCCTGACAACAGTGAGGGTAAGTGCACAGGCTCACAGAGCTGGCCTGTAATCCTGGCTTTACAGATGCGGGCCGGGCCCTTAAACTCTCTGAGCCTCAATTTTCTCTCCTATAAAATGGGAACGTAAAACGCCAGTTGTGATTTTAAAAGCTTACTTAAAATGTAAAAAAAAAAAAAAAAAAAAGCACACAGCATTGAAACAGTGCCTATAAAGTGACTCAATAAGTGTTAGCTGTTATTACAGCTAATATGTATTCTTAACAACAAAAAAATTACCCTCTCACTGTAGATGCTGTTTGTAACCTGTCTTTCTGCTCCACTAGGCGACAGTGTGAACCTCTTGCTAGCCATTAAATCTCCGATGACCTTCATGTGGAAGACCCATGCCTTATTTAAACAGCCCCCCATTGATGGGCATTTACTTAAATATCCAGTATTTCATTATTAGACACAATGCTGCATGCGCACAATTATGGCTGAATTTTAGTCCCCAGCCATAATTATTTTCTTGGGGCCAGTTCTAAGAAGTAGAATGTCAGGGTTTTACAGGGTAGGCACAGTTGTATGCCTTTTGATACATGTTACTCAACTTCCCTCCAGAAAGATTACACCCGGTTTCTTTCCCAACATCAAGAAATAGCCAGGATCATTCCTCCGCACCATCACCATCGCTAGGTCTTTGTTATTGTTTTCTTTCCAATCTCTTAGCAATTATCCTTGAGAAACTCAGACAGACTATCTTCTATCTGCCTCTTTCAACTGGGAACTCCCTGAGGACAGGGTGGGGAGGTGGTTCCCTCGTCTCTGAGTGTCTTCCATGCCTCGGGCACTGTTCTGTTCACAGTAAGGGGGAAAGAAAAAGACACCTTGCCATCAAGTTGATGGACATTTTGGTTAGCAGCCTGGGCACTTAATCACTGTGCCACCAGGGCTCCCTGCTCACAGTAAAAAAAAAAAGATGCACTGCCGTGGGCTCAGTCCAACTTGTAGCGACCCAAGACGTAGATGTTCAGATATTTTAACTGAGTCTCAGAAACTAGGAGTGACTTTTGAAGGGCCCTGGACAACCCATCCTTATTAAAAGCAAACCCTGCCGACTAAGAATTTTATCTGGATGAAATACAGAGACTGGGCATAGAGGAAGGCAAAAGCATTTCCAGAAGCACTGCCCTGATATTCAGAGATGAATCAGCTAAGTGATAAATTCTGAGATCAGCTGGGTTGGGGCTGGCTGTCTCCCAGGTGATTTGTATGTGTAACTCCAGATCCACTCAGGTTCCAAGCGCTGTGAGCCGAGACTGACTCAGCACCCAGCAACAAACAAGGGAGCCGAGATCCCTGGGTTTCGCACTGTCACCATTTGGCACTGGCCCAAGACATACCACTTTGTCTTTTGGGCCGTGGTGTCCCCATCTTTTTAATGGGGAGAAGGGTCATGTTTCCACTAGAGATACCTTAGCAATCATGAAATTCAGCTTTCCTTCCCTTTCCAAAAGCCAGTAAAATCTGTGAAAGCCAATACCCGTGTAAGGCCGAAACTTGTTGGAGAAGGAAAACGCAAATATTTTTCACTAAATAGTGATAGAAAAGTAATGACTACCCCCATCAAAGATGGAAATACTGCGAGATTTGGAAAAAAACAAAGCAGTCCTGTGGAATTTCAGCTTCCCTAAGTTTCACTGTGCATTGAGGACTTAATATGCCACCTGCATGTGCTAGAGGGAGGTTAGCATGGTAGCGGAGGGGTGCAGACTCAGCCGGACAAGCTGGGCCCAAACCCATTCCTGCTGTCTGAACCTGAGCAGCATAACCAATGATACTGGCTGCAGCGGGTTTGCCGGAAAGATAAACTACACTCATGGGTACAGTACTCAGGACAGTGCTTGGTCCACAGTCAGCTTTAAGAATTGGCAACAGATAATTTCATTCAAACCTTAAGCTGTTTATCAGTAACTCTGTTTTAAAGATAAGGAAGTCAAGAACAGAGAAAGAAAGGGTTTTGTACAGAAGTTAGACAGCTGGTAACGATAAAGCCAAGACTCCAGCCTGCTAATGGCTACTCAGAGCCCAGCGCATCTGGTACCCAGAGGGAGTGAAGCCTCTCAAAGAACTGCCCTGGCTTCTTGGCCAGGGAGAGTCAAGGACCTGAGCTGCCAGGGAGCTTACGGTGCTCAAGAACAAAGAGCCCTGCACAACTCTGCAGCCAGGTATAGGCCAGACGCCAGGGAAAGGGTTTGTTGTCATTGGCCGCTCCAGTTACTCCTTTTGTCCAGTAATTCCAGTCACAGGTCCCCTCCCAGGGGCAAAACCACCTATTAACTCCTGCCTGGACTTGTCCCCTCTGTAGCTCCCCTCAGTGCCAAGGCAGGGTGACACCAAAAGCGGCTGTTCCTCCTGCTGGGCCCTAGGAGCCTGTCATTTCTGGTCCTTATGGGGCGTTATGAGCAGAAAGAACATGATTCTGCAGGGAGGGTCCCTGTATTACCTTTCGATAGCTCCACCTCCTCTGCCTTTTCTTAAAAAGCCTAGTTCTTTTTTTTTTTTTCCAAGATAATAGATTTTGTTTAATTAAATGTATACCGGGAAGCAGTTGCTGTCAAGCTGACTCCAGCTCATAGCAGCCCTACTTGCTTTGCACTCAGACCTTTAACCTTAGCGTTCCCAGCAGAGTGTGTTAACCAGCTGTGGTCAACCACCCAGTGACTTCAACTCAACACAGAAAAGATATCATTTCAACATGTAGTCAATGTAAGTATATTATTAATGAAGTATTTTACGTACTTTTTATAAATCTGTGAAATCAAGTGTGTGTTTCACATAGCACGTCTCGATTTGGAACTAGCTTTTCCAACAGTATTTAATAAAATGTGTTTGTTTGTCCCAAAGTGGAAACAAGGTGCATTCACTGATGAATGGAAAAACAAAACATAGTATATCCACACAGTGAAATATTATTCAACCATAAAAAGAAAGGAAGTACTGATACATGCTAAACATGGATGGACCTTGAAAACATGCCGAGTGAAGGAACACCACCAAGCCCAGGGCCGTGGAGGTGATTCCAGCTCCTAGTGCCCTGTAGGACAGAGTAGAACCGCTCTGCTGAGTTTGTTAGAATGGAATAAAACTGCTCCATTGAGTTTTCAAGGAGCGCATGGCAGCTTCAAAGTGCCCATCTTTTGGTTAGCAGATGTAGCCCTTAGCCACTACACACCACCAGGGTTTCCAGGTGAAGGAAACCAGACACAAAAGGCCACCTACTGTGTTATTCTGCTTACAGGAAGGTCCAGAACAGGCAAATCCATAGATACAGGAAATAGGGTTAGTGGTGAGGAGGGAAGGGACAAGTGACTGCTAATGGGTGTGCAGCTCTCCTGGGGTGTGATAAAGGTGTTCCGGAATTAGTTGTGATGGTTGCAACACCTTGTGAATACACTAAAGACCACTGAAATTTATATTGTAAAACCGTGAATTTTGTAATGAAATGAAATATAGTCCTACCAAAACAGTACAGTTGGGTTTAATGGGAAAAAATATTTTGCACTGAGTCAGTCTCTGCATTTAAATATAAATTAGTTAAAATTCAATAAAATTTAAGATTAATTTCCTCGGCTGCACTGGTCACATTTCGAGTCTCACTAGTCACATGTGGCCAGTGTCTGCCATGTGGGACAGCACAACTTTGAGACAGCGCTGCCCCAGGTGACCCAGTGCGATTCGGACAGCCCATCCTTCACCTGCTCTCACTCCGTAGGGAAATCCTGAAGGAAGGAGGCAGGACACTGACGTGGACATGTGAAGCTCCAGGAGTTTACAGACCTCTTTTCTTCCTGCCATAAAGTAGTTCCAGGTCAATGAAATCATTCCTTCTTCACAAAAACTCGGTCTTATAGCCCAGGAAACCCATTGAATGTTAGAAGGAATCTTTTCCGATCTAGTTTTTTGTTTTGTTGCATAAAATATAGTTTACTCTGTGGTGTACCGTTCTGTGGATTTTGACAAATAACGTAGAGTTGTGTGTCATCCATTGTAATGAAGATACAGAACAGTTTCAGCGCCCCCCCCCAATGTTCCATTAGCTGCCCAGTTGTTTGTTAAGCTGTCGTTTTGTGAGTGTCCATGGTTATCCTAGGCTCTTGCCTTACACCACGCAGGAGCTTTCTCACTGAATCCCGCTGCGAACATATGTGGTAGACTTTCAGGTCCCTTTGTGCAGGGTCACACAGCTCTTACTGGCAGAGCTAGGATAGGAACACAGATTCACACAGCTCTAGTATCCTCAGTCTTAACTACTGCTTCACAGGTTTCATTCCTTCATCAAGGGCTTGCATGGGCTTGGTGGTCATTTGAATAGTTATTGTACATTCTCTATGTGCTGGCCTGTCCTAGGCCCTGTGGTGACAGTCCCAAGCAGACAGACGTGTCCATGCCCTTCCAGTAGATTTGGACGATGGAGCTTCTGTTCCTACGGTGGAGTGCTGAGGAGTATTTAGCCCTACAAAAGCCCAGGCCTGTCTCACACAGCTTCCCTTCTGTTTTCTTTCTCTCCGTGTACCAAGCCTTCAGCTGATACCAGGAGACTTCAGAAGCCTTTCCTAAGGCTCTTTCAGTCAGCTGTGAGCTGAAAGCAGATCCCTCCTTGGTCATTCTTTTCCCAAAGGAAAGGAAGACACCCAGTTTCACCCAGCCTTCCCCCTCACACAGGTCCTCTAATCCCTCTCACAAGCCTTCCTTAGGTGTACATGATCTCCTGGGAGGTAGCCTCCCTCTGAGACTTCCAGCCTGACACCTGAAAGGCAGCAGAGAAGCAGGCCTGAGAAAGGACAGGGTGGTTCAGATGACCCCACACGCTCTGCTGTTTTGCAACCGTGGATGTTAGGGAGGCGTAGGAAACATCCTGAGGAACAATGACCAGCAGGCAGCTGACTCCTTGCCTGAAGGCGTAGGGGCACTTTCTCCCTGTCCCATGGGAAACTACCGCCTGGGGTTTCAAAATTAGTTTGCAAGCTCTGTCAGCCAGAAACATTATTTCATCCCCAAATGGCCTTTTGTCCTCTTCCTGATCTTCTAAGTCTTTTTATTGAAGTTCTCCCCCTCTTTAAAGTAGGGTGATACCAAGACTTCCCAAGTTTAACTTAAGGTGGGGAAGGAGTCAGGCCATTTTTGAGGAAACCAAAACCAAACCCACTGCCACTGAGTCAATTCTGACACGCAGAGACCCTGTAGTTAGGGTAGAACTGCCCCACAGAGTTTCCAAGGAGCTCCAGGTGGATTTGAACTGTCAGCCTTCTGGTTAAGCAGCCATGGCTGTTAAACCACTGCACCATTTTTGAGGAAGCTGAAGCCATGAGCAGCAGAAACCCCAGCAAGAGGCCCCGCGAGGCCTCGGTCTTGGGCTTCACTTGTTCCCAGCCCCAGCTGAGCATCTGACACAGGCCTAGAACGGCTGGGAGGGCTCCACACCCAAGGTTTGGGTTGCCATAACCCAAGTTTAACCAGCTAAGTTTTATAAACAAACCCCCTCTGAGAATGCTATGGCACTTCTAATCCCTGGCCTTTCAGGATAAAGCAGAGGCAGGGGGAAACCAAACATTTTATGGCTGTGGAGGGGCAGCCCCACCCCTTGCGAGCTTCTGTGACAGCACTCGTCACAAGAAGCAGCCAGGTCTAGGGAAAAAAAATGTGCTACAGAGTCAAACACAGATGAACGATAATTCCTATTTAACTTTGATTCCCTGGGCTTGGGAGGGAGGTGGGCCTAAACTGAAGAAGGAGGTCTAAAAGCTTCTGACATCTAGATTTATTTTTGTCTGAATCTGAGAGACCATTTAAGCTGAATGTCTCTTGGATTTACCAGGGAAATCTAGTAGGTTAATGGACTTCAATTAAAAAAAAAAATTCAAAGTGATACATGATGCTCATGAAATTTTTAAAAGTTACAATTAATAAATAACTAAAAATATAAAGACATCACTCCACCAGTCAATGCTAACACTGAAAATCTTCCAAACTCATTTTCTGTTCATAAGACTCTTTCCCCCACAAACGGAATCACACACAAAATGAAATACTATTTTATAAACTTTCATTTTTCAAAGAACTGAATATATATGTTTTTAAAGTGATCCTATCGATACAGTAGTTCTTAGGTGTACCAAGTGAATCATTAATAGAAGCAGAACTGAGCCTCCCCTCGCCCTCAGCCTCTTGGGAGATGAAGATGATTAAGCACGGTGCCTTATTAAGGAGATAAACTCTTCCATCTCTTCTTGTTAAGCATGGCTGTTAAACAGTCAAGGCTGGAGATGAAAGAAAAGTGGCATGGCTGAATCAGCACTTTGGATCCACCGTGCCTGCCACCTGTCTTATTAAGCGTGCCGGTGTGTCAAATGCCACAGAAAGAAAAGAAAGGAGTTTTTGTTGACTGTTGACGAGGACTGTCCCCCGCCCCGCCTGTCCCCTCCCTGTCCCAGCCTTCAGCCCTTCCCCCACACACCTCAGCTTGAGCGAGCCTGAGGCTGGGGAAAGGGCCCTGGGGGAAGGCAATGACACAAGTTTGCCTCCGAAAATAGGAAGCCCAAATTTGCAGCGGTAAATAAGATACTACTTTGCTATCTTTGGAAACCAATTTCTAAATCTTCAGATGTAAAAAGAAACTTTTTTATATATATACAAAATCCTCCTCAGCTTCATGCTAGTTGTGTATATTGTAGTTTGCCCTCTGGCGACTGGAAATCATACATACACACACACACACACACACACCCCGCCCCGGGCCTGAGTGACAGACCACATTGAGTTGAGCTGAAATAACCTCCCGGTTCCGCAAAAGAGTCTGTGCGCTGAGTGAGCTGGGCACAGGACATCTCTGTTCCTCAGCCCACCCTCATTCCTTCCAATGAGGAAACTGACTTGAGGCCTTCTCCTTTGTGCCTTGTACCATGTCAAACTTTGCAAGGCTATAAATGACTTATAAAAGTCCTAAGACAGAATCCTCAGGAAGGAGGAAACGCTAATTAAGGAAATCCTGAATGTCCTAAGCCTATTCATTAATAAGCGCACATAATAACAGCCAAAGTGGAGAAGCTCATAAATTATCCGACAAAGCCCCGGTGTAGCTGGGGGTGGGTCCTGGGGCCTATCCGCCTGCTGGGCTTGGCAGATGGGAATCCAGGGTTCATTTCTAGGGTTAATAATGGAGCCCTGACTGATCCTCGGGATTGCCCAACACTAGGCACGAGGTACAGTGTTTCCTTCCTGCCTTGCTGGTAGATAGAGGTGAGTAAGTTTGAGGAGGTGGTCATTGCCCAGATACGGCAAACCCAGCAATACTTGCCCTGGGCCAGAGAGGGAAGTGGGTCAGGGGAGAAATCAGAGTTCCATGCTTTGTCCTGGCCAACTGCTCCAGATCAGTCAGTCACTCTCCCCTCCCTTTCCACCTGTGACTGCACACCTTCCCCTCCCAGACGTTTATCACACACTTAAAAACGACACGTTATTACAAAGAAAAGGGAAACAAGGACAGCACTAGCTAAGATTTCTAAAACCGGTTTCCTTCAGAGATGATCGGGTTCCACCCTCTGAGATCCATACTCACTTCCTGGGAAAAGATCAGCGTAGTCGATTAGAGAGAAACTAAGGACCTGACAAATTCACTGACTGGATTCAACTCACACAGCAAATTGAGGGAGTGGTTTTTCTTTCCATCAAAGATCCTATGGCTTGCTATGTGAAAACGCACAACTTGATGGCTTAGTAGAAGCAAAATGCAAACCCTATGACTCAGCCCACGTTATCATGACTCAGAATCTGGATGAAATTGGATAGATACACTATCAAATGTCACATGTGGCATATCCGATACCAAAAGATTTCTGTTGCCTTGATGTTTGTATTATGTAGACAGTGCTTTTCAGGACTCTTGATAAACGAAACCTAACGACCCCAGCAGTAACTGTAGTAAAAGCATCTGACCTTTCCGGAACGCTCATTTATACCAGGCACTTACAGAGACTTGCATAATGTTTCTCATTTAATCCTCACGACAAACATAGGAGGAAATTCTGGCTCAGAGAGGTGAAGTGACTTGCCCAGGGTTACCAGGGGTCAGAGGTAAGAATCAAACCCAGGACTGCTGGGTTCCAAAGCCCAAGTTTCCTAACTGTGTGATTACAGCCAGATTCTGGAACAGTTTGGGGTGCAGTCTGGTATGCAGGTTAGGATCACGGGCCACAGAGCAACAGAGACCTTGCAGCTGCCACTTTCTTTTGGGTGAGTCACTTTGCTTACCCCAGCCTGAGTTTCCTTGTCTGTAAAATGGGTGAGGATAAAATGAGATACTTGATAGAAAACTCTTAGCACATGTAGTGTGTCATCAGTCACAGGTGGCTTGACATGGGTGGGGAGTGTTTGCTTCTGGGGACACTGAGGTGGGAAGGGCTGGTCAGGGCCCCAGCAGGGCCCTCAGAGGAGCTAAAGAAAGCGGTGCTTGTCATTTCCACAATTTCAATGAAACCCATAATTATAGCCCCTCCTGCCACCCCCAGCCCTGAGGCAGTGATAGAATCTTCAGTGATCAGTGGGTCAAGACATGGATGGGCAGACACAGGATGCCGAGGGAGGGGGGAAGTGAGGGGAGCACTTTCCTCCAAGTCAGGCAGCAGAACACACCCAGAACTACACTGCAGGATACCCACCCAAACAGGGAAGCTGCCACTACCCCTTTCATGGGGGAACGCAGAGAAAGATCTCAGCCCTGGAGTTTCTGCCCAGCTTTTTTTTGCCCTCTCTCCCCAAGAGTTCATATGTAATATGTTGAATCTGGGCCAAATTCATATTAAAGAACAGCTCCTGACCATTGACCTCTTACCATATACCAGGCTCTGAACTGACTGTGTCTCATATATGATCTAATTTAATCCTGAGAAGATCCCCAGGGATGAGATTAATTACTAATATGCATACATTGGCTACTGTGTGCCAAACACTTCAAGTGTGTTGGTTATTCCAGTTCTGTGAGGAGAGTACTATTATTACCCTCTTTTTGCAAATGGAAAAACAGACACTGCAAGAGGTTAAGTGTTTGGTCCTGGGGACATAGAAGTGAATACGTGCCTGAGGTCAGGGCTAGAGAGTGAGTGAACCAGACCTCGGAGCAGGGCAGACTGGCTCTGGTTACAGCCCGTACTTAACCCCAATGCTATACAACTTCTCTTTGTTAAGAGCTGTTCTTAATATCCCCATTTAGTGGATGAGGAAACTGAGGCTCAGAGACATCCCACAGCCAGTCAGTATCAGAGCCAGGATCTGAAGCCAGGCCCCCAGGGTGCCAAAGCCTGGGCTTGAATCACTAAACCAGGCTGCCTCCCTCCCAATCATAGTTGGTCTTTCAGGTGGATGTGAATAGTGCCATTAGGGGAAAAGAGAGGAGGCCACAGCCCTGAGACCTAGGGATGGTCACCATCTAGCGTGGAGTGAGCGTTTACTCTCACAGAGTCCTTTTTTCTGAAAATAATGCCCTGACTAGGTGTTGGGATTCTCATTACTTTTGGGGTGAGAAAACTGAGACCAATGAGGCAAGTTCCCTCCACAAGTAGTGAGGGAAGGGGCCGTGACTTAGTCCCCTGACTCTGGGTCCATGCCTAGTGTGTCCCTCCTTCTAGTCAAAGTGTCTGAAATTCCATTCTTAGGAATTCATTCTTTTGGGTTTGAAAGGTGTTTGGTCTTCAAATCATTTCAAAAGTATGCATTGAGCAATGGCCATCTTCTGGGCACTGTGCTGAGTTGGGGGCTTTTGAACTCCTTGGGGGAAGCTCAGGGCTCCAAGAGAAGGTTCCAGGTGGGTCTGAGATGACCACTCAGGCCGGGAGACCCGAACCCCTTCCCCACTCTTGTCAAGAACTGCTTTTCTTGTATCCTTTTTGTATTGCCATGCATATTGATTTTCTTTGGAAAGAAGACTTTCACCACTAAACATACTTGAAAATCTTTGTGTTTGGTCCTGGAAACACAGGTCTCCACACAAATATGTCACAGTGCAGTCTGCTTAGTAGTGACCTAGATAGGTGTGCAGAGCAGAGAAGACTGGGGAATATTGATTCATCGTGGAGGGAGGGGGAGAGTTGAGTAGTCAGGGAAGGCTCCTCAGAGGAAAGGCCTGTGAACTAACTTTGGAGGGACAGATTCTCTGAGCAACCATAGCAAAGAAGAGTATCCTAAGAGGGGGAGCAGAATGGTCAGAGCACAGAGGTGTGAAGGAAAATGGTGTGTGCCGAGGGAAACTTGAGGAACCTTGGGTGGTACGGTTAACAGACTAAACTGTTAGTGGCAGGTGGGCCGTCCGAGTCCTCACAGAGGCGCCTCAAAGGGCTGGCAATCTACGTCTGAAAAGTTTGCCGCTGAAAGCCTTAAGGAGGAT